>JAODJW010000036.1:13130466-13148740 GCA_026777045.1 Hyperopisus bebe | reverse complement strand
ACACATGCACACCTATGGGCAATTTAGGAACTCCAATCAGCCTCAGCATGTCTTTGGACTGTGGGGGGAAACCAGAGCACCCAGAGAAAACCCCACGACGACACGGGGAGAACATGCAAACTCCACACACATGTGACCCAGGCGGAGACTCAAACTCAGGTTCCAGAAGTGTGAGGCAACAGTGCTAACCACTGCACCCCCATGCCGCCTGTACTGTACCTGTGTCCCATCCTGCAAATGTAGCACAAGAATTTCACTGATATTCTCTAAACACGTGACGATAAAAACTTGAAATCTTGAAACCTTCAGTACATCGATGTGGGCTGCCTTCATTGCCTGCCTTCATGACTGCATTTCCCCCCACCCCACTAAATGGGAGGGGTGTCTGTTTTTGGACTAAGGCTTTGAGTAGGCCTCTGAGGGACACATTTTAATAACAGGCTTACCTCAGCCAAACGCATTGCAATATTTTCCGGGATTTGCTGAATTTCACGACCCTCCGGTCATGCATGGTGTGCATTAAATTCAGAAATCAGTTCAGCCTACTCAACTAGCAAATAGTTACCACTAATTACTCACTCGGTACCTTTTCATGCAAAGGAAAGGTTCTTCAGGACTCAAACATCGACACTGGCCCTTTCAGAGCCATATCTGTGAGCTGTCTTATCGCGCCATACATTTTGGCAGGGATGATAAATCATTTTTCTCCTCCAGCACTGGGTGGGACAGCCCCCCCCACCCCACAAATGAGCTGTCTAGTGATTGCTGCATGCCATCTTACCCCCCCCCCCCACACACATTTCATCTCAGAAGTCGCCGCCCCCAAGGCCAGACTTACGGATATCAGTCACTGTCACATTGCTTCTGCATTTCCCTGTTTCATAAGTGCAGACACATTCTTTATTAAGGTTAATATTTATCATTATGGCAATGAGAGGTGGTCTCATGTTAAATATTCATGTGATTCTGTGAGATGCTCATGTCACCAGAGTTGGGGGATTGATTGAGTGTATGGAGTTTGCACATCCCCCCTATCTATGTGCAGAGTTCCCCTAGGTATTCTCCAAAAACAGGAGCTTTAGATGAATTGGTCTATCTAAATTCCCCTTTGTACAAGGCTGTGTGGCAGAGTGGCGTCCTGTACAGGGTGTCCTCTCCATTTTTCCCCAAGCTTGACAGTATGATTGTTTGGAAGGGGGGTAATATTGATGCCCTGTTGATGCCTAATTTCAACTACAGGCCAATTTTTTCAACAGTGCTCAATAAGAGGCCAGTGTGGTTTTACAGATGCATGAAATTTAAGTTTAGTTTGAATATTAAGTATTCTGGATATTAAGTATTTTTTAAAATACTTTTTTAATAAAGAATATTAAAATAAATGTATTATTCTTGCTGTGGCTTCACAATCCTTGGCATGTGACAGACTAATTCTAGCTTTATGAGATACCATTGTACATTTTGTAGCCTCTAAGCCTGAGCCCCTTTCTTGAAAGTAGCACAAGTGATCGGACCTTCCCAAAATAAAACACTTAAAACACTCAAATACAGTAACTTACACAAACATGCTCAATCTAGTTTAATTCCTGACAGTCATGAGATGCTAGCCAAACACAAACCAGTCTCTAAAAGTTTTACTTAAACAGAATGAAAAACTTAAATTGTAAACAAACTCACGCTCACCAACATACTAACTTGGGTTTCCCTTGGCATTATATGCACTTTGGAGACATTATTTTGAAATGTCTAACCCTTGGGGATAATTGATATAAATCTTGTCACCAGCTTTCCCACGTCACCTCCAGTTTACTCTGACCAGAAAACAGCAAATCAAAGAATAAAAATGCTAAAAAAGGGAAAAAATATGTTTTTTCTGTTAATTTCCATTCCTGACTTTGTATCTTATCCCCACCAACAAAGTGACCAGTACCATGAAACTACTGTGCAGCATAGCTTTAAAATAGGCTGAGGCTTGTGGTATTCATTGAATTTCTCATATTCCAGGCAATTTGATTATTCCTGTTTCAAGGAGCTGCATGTTATTGGCTGGCCGAGATGTCTGTCAAAATGGAGGGTCAGTAGTCCCTGTGTTAGGAGATGGTTGTATGGAACCCTGCCCATTGAAGGTAGACGAATAGATAGACCTGTATGTGGGCTCCTTTTGTTCAGTAAGCCAAGCGGTATGTATTGAATGCTGTGAATCATGTGTCTATGCAGTGCATGTGCTGAAACCCCAAGGTGAAAACTGGTGATGTCATGGACGGCATATTTACAGGGGTAGATTTTTCTGCTTTTGAGCCCTTCAGTTTTTTGGATGGAAACATGTATTAATATAATTAAGTCGATTTCGGCCAGAATTTTATTACGTTACAGTGCTCTTTGAAATTTGGAAACTAGCAGTTGTACCACAGATGGGTCGATTAGAGGGCAGGGCAGGCTGACAAGACCTAAAAAGGGAGACCTTCTCAGGGGGACAAATATTTTTCTAGACGGGCTGGATCTGGCCCGCAGGCTGCCACCCAACCCATGTTGTAGGTGCTTACTGACTGCCACATAGACGGCATCCTGTCTCGGTCTTCAGGGTCCCCAAAGGCACGTTCATTGTTATGACGACTGAGTCATGTTGCTGTTCATCCTCTTCCTCTCTAATCATCAGCTTTTCCAAACATTATAGCATTTTCCAATGCGCTCGGTCATATACCCAAAAAAATATTTTCTCACCAAATTTCAGCATGTTTTCAACTCCCACGGCCTTGCACTGCGTTAGCAGCTGGATGATGGATGGATGGATGGATGGATGTTTTTTAACTAGCACACAAGGCAAAAGATACATATATACGGAAATCAATGTATAAATACCCACACGACACTACATATCTCCGGCAGCCCTGCTACCTGCTAGAAACGGGGCTCCATCAGATAAAAGCCAAACAGGACCCATGTTGCGCACTTCGCTGCTGTCAGAACCTAAGAATGAGGGCGAGGTGGATGCGCTTTCCGCCGAGGGGAGAGACGCTCGAGGGATCCGCCACGAGGCCGCGAGGGACGAGGGCCACGTGCTCTTTCCCGCAGCCTTTCCCTCGCTTTCCGTTTCATTATTCATCCTGTTGCATTATTGGGTCCCGCATGTCAGTAAAAGCAGCTTTCCTGCTGCACGCCATCCCCCATGTGAAAGTCCAACATCGCCACACTAGCAAGAAATGAATTTCAATGAACACTCGTTTGTACGTGTGCAGCGTTTTTAAACCTCGTTGTGGATTCCCATGCCCTAAGAGTTCCGTACGTATTCAACAAGCCCTATTCCCACACTTCCCCATCAACCCGGTTCCAAACCGGCCGTCATGTTTGGGCCAAACAGCATGCTAAGCTCTGGAATGTTCACGTTTGCCCGAGTTGCGACGAAGGACATAACGTCTTAACGTCACGGTGAGGCACCGAGCTCGCTGTCACCTAAGCTTTGACAGGGACATAAAACTGAAATGAAAGCCTCTAATCAAATTACGTATCGCCTTAGTTATGCAGATTGTGGAGGGGTGATGATATTGCCTGAAAACCCAATGGGACAGGGTGCCATGTATCTGTGGATAGCTGGAATGCTGACTCCTTCCTCAGATTCTCGGGTTTCATGTGAGTCCTGGTGCACCGTCCTCCTTAGGGAATCATCTAAGAGGACATCTGCAGCAGCCTCCCCAGTTCATGCCTGTTGTTTCTGAAATGACAATAATTAATTTAAACCTTCCCTGAAACAACAGAATAGCCACTCACTTATCTGTAACATCAGCGTAATTACTCTATTACTCTACGAAATGGATCGTTTTTTGCATGCACCGCATACCTTCACAAACAGGATTTCGGTTCTAGAAAATTCCACCCCATTCTCTTACAAGCATTAACACTTCATTTAAATCCACCTCCGCGGTTTTATTCATGCATCTTTCCCTCTGCCGCGTCATGAATGTTATTCAGTATTAATGTTGACATAATATATATTTATACTGCCTGCTTAAAATTCCAGTTTGATATCTCCGCGGGTTACATGTAGTTGCAGACCAGAAACCGCGTTTCCTACGGGCTCACGAGGCGCATGGGATAACGGCCCGTTATGTTTGTATTGCACGTCGCCGTCGGCTTTCACGCAAAACAGCGTAATTGAACCACGCAGGGTGACGGGCGACAAGATCGCAGGCGGGTGGCTTTGGTCGACTCAGCGAGGCAATCAGCTCCAGGTCTCTCTCTCTCTCTCTCTCTCTTGGTCTAATTAGACCTGGAGCAGGCGGATTCCAGCACCAGGCTAGTTTTTATATAGCTTAAGATAGAACATTTGAGAGCAATGGAGCAGAGTGATGTGGAGTCATGGGGAGAAAAGGACAACCAGAGATGTCAAGGCAACAATGGGCCAAGCCATTAGCACACAGACTAATAAACCTGAACGCATCTACAGAACACATCTGTTATAACGCCAAGCACCCAACAGTGCATCTAGGGACCAACAGCTAACTTAACATCACATAGACATGAGTTGATATTTCAACTTATATGGAAAGTGAGAACTGACAGGAAGTTAAAGCTAAATTAATCAATGTAAATGGTAGGAGGTAAATAGAAATAGGGTCCAGCCAATAAGGAGTCTCTGTTAGAAAGAGAAAGAGAGATGAATCATGACCGGTAAGTGGCTCCATATGTGAAAGCCAAACAATAAGCTGTGTGTCTGCAGTGTCATTATGACCATCGCACAGAACTTGTTAGTGGTTTTTCAGACATTAGAAGCCCTAATCACATTGTAAACATCCATTCAAGGGCATAAAGGCCCCCTGGCAGACTGAAGGGGCCGAGCACTTCATAGGGGCCACAAAATGTACTCCCCCCCCCCCAACACACACACACACATACCTTGCAAAACATATGGGGGTAACATTTTGTCAGGGGGCCCAGAATTTCTATCTACGCCCCTGCATCAATCCATCCATCCATTGTCGAACCACTTATCCTGGTTAAGTTTTCTGGGTACGTCGCAAATGGGGCGGGGAAGTCAATGTGAAGTCACTTGCAGAACATAATTGTCTTAGCCACTGACCCATCTTACAACTTCTTTTCCAGTATCGGATGACGGGGAGTCTGGAGCCGGTCCCAGGAAGCACAGGGCAAACGGAGCAGGGGGATGAGAAGTCGCGGCTGAGGGAGTGTGGGGTCACGCTGTAACCTGATAAGCCATCATGCTAGCAACGTTTAGTAAAGCATTTGTCAGTGGTACATGTGTGCGATACCACTCATTTCAATGGCTTATTTAGCATTGAAATTTGCATATGTCACCCGTGTCCTCAGCCCGAGCAGATCCATTTATCCCTAGTTTACAGTTGTCAGAAGTCGCTGTGAGGACAGCTTGTCGGGGAACGTGAGTGTCTTTCCGGGATTAGCGGCCCGTAGAGCGGAGGAAAGCCGATTTCCACATGTATGGCATATCTACCCATCGAGGAACCCAGCCGCACTGCTTTCCCTCTGAAAGCCCAAAGCCACGCGAATTAGACGCCGGCTGGCCTCCACGAGGGGCAGTAGCAGATTTCGGAAATGCAGCTGACTAATCATACAGCTCTTCTTGATGCTCCCGTTCATCTGGAATTAGCGGCACCTAGGACACGGATAAGTATATCCATGTCATTATAAGCTGTTTTAAAATACCCCTCCTTTTCTTTTTACGTCTGAAACATTATGGGAGATGTTGCCTTAAATAATTAGCTGTCCAATGGTAAAATTATCATTTTTATTATACTGGAAATGCCTCGTTATTTTTACGGTAGAAATAATTCCATATAAACCTGAATTCACACGTTAACAGAGACTAGTGTGATATACGGATATCTCTAATGGATTTGTTTCGTTCCTTCATTTATTTATTTATTTGTTTGTTTGCCTATTTATTTCTTAGTCTATTTATTTTGTTTGGTTTGAATGTCTGTTTATTTATGTGCTGGATGTGCTACCCTCTAGTGTTCATAGTGGAACATTGTCACCAGGATTTAACTACGCCAGCGGAGACTTCCCGTTGTAGATCAGTAGGAGTCTGACCACAGTAAATCCGGATTCAGCTGAAAATCCGCAGAAAACATAACTGACTTCTGCTCCACATGGTCTGTCTGGGGCCACCCTCTCGTATCCCAGCCTCTCCTCCCACATGGCGGTCAAGACCCACTCTCTCGTACCCATGTCTCTCCTCCCACATGGCGGTCTGGGGCCACCCTCTCATATCCCAGCCCCCCTTGGCTCCTTGTCTGCCCCTGGAAGATTGTTTATGTGGTGTTTGGCTGCCATGTATTGCTGACATCACACACATGTCAGTGTAACTCTCCCAGGCAGCTGTCATATTTAGTAGTTATACTAGCAAAGCTGTATTTACCATAGCATAGCTTTGTAAATATAACAAACATGAAAGGTTTATATAATATTGAAAATATGATGTTAATAGATATTCCGGAATTCTTTACTTATAAATGTAATTTTAAATGTTTGTTATTCGGATCTGTGTGATGTCTTTGTCAGAAGGCAGCTTGGTTTGTTTTACGCTGCGGAGTAAATGTGCTTCACACTCAGTGTGGCTGTTATGGAACCCCGGGGCTGGTGTCAGATTGGCTGCTGCAACTCCTACAATCTCAGTAAACAGGTTTATTCTGGGGTATTATTTAAACTGAATTTCCTTCTGCATTGCAATTACAATAAAAAATGGTTCTATTCCACATCCCTCCCCCATATCTTTCTCATAAATCTTCATTAAAGTTCTTTCGAGAAAAATCATTATTTGTCTGCATTATAGAATAGAGCCGCTAGATGGCAATGACAAACCACAAGACACAGTTTTATACTCCAAGTGTCTTTGGTCCCTTGTCAAACCATTTAACCTAAGCAAGGTTACAGGTAAACTACTGTTCAAAATAAGCACAGGGTTTCTACAGTTTTATGTGAATTACAGATTCAAATCTCCATATAGGTATGAATTTGTTTCTATTATCCCTGGATCAGAATTAAATAGCTGACACTATCAGAAGCTGAGATAGAAATCATAGCATAGATGGGCCAGCAGAACATCAAGTGGGCCTGTCTAATAGGAATTCGCCTGGTGACAAAATTACACTAAAGATTCAACCACATAATTTTTTCAACAATCAGTTTTATGATTTAAAAACCTGTGGCACTACTAAGAACAAATGAACAAAGAAAAAGAAAAATCTATCAATGGCGCTCCTGAAACTGATATAACTATGCACACACATAGCTGACAGACACAATCGTTTTATCGTGCCGCATCGCTCGCTGTGAACGCTGAATAGCTGGAGCCTGAGTTCCGTCTTGGTGGTGGCCACACTATATGTATCTTAGTCAGTCATGACCTTTTAGAAGCTGCGGAGATTTCACAGGTCCTACAGCATGCCCTCCAGTCACATGGTTTTTCTTCCCAGTGACCTTTCAGACCTTCTATAGCAGAGGTGTCAAACTCCAGTCCTGGGGGGCCAGAGTCCTGTGTAGCTTAGCTCTTTCCCTGTTCTACCATAAATGATTCAGCTCAGCAGCTATGTGGTAATTAGCACAAGGAGTAGAATCAGGTGTGTTAAATGAGGGGGAAACCCAAAAATGTGCAGGGCTCCGGCCCCCCAGGACTGGAGTTTGACACCCGTGTTCTATAGTAAGTCCCACAATGGTGAGTTAAGCTGACAGGTTGCTAAACCTTGTCGATGCAGATGTTCCAGAGGTGAGCACTAAGTGAATCATACAGAGAGGGACAGAAGGAGAAAAGCCCCTCTATTTGGGAACCCAGTCAGCAGCTGGTGGGGATCTATCCAAGATTCAGACTGTCAGCATCTGCTTTAATGTTTGCTCTGATCAGGGGCGTCACCTGGCACCCTGTGTTTCCCATGATATACTCCAGGCTCACTGCAACCCTGTCTTGGATGGATGGATGATATGATCTGGTTTGCTTTGATTGGTTAGTGGGAATCTGAATACACATAAGTCACATACACATACTGTGTCATGACAGCAACTAAACAAATAGAACAATCACATAATTCGATGCCCAAAAAAACCTTTCTGAAAATCCATCAATCACTTTTTTTTCTCCCCAATACAGTGTTTAAAACAACAAATTTAAATTTAATCAATGGTGTTGATTCTACTGTGGCGGTGTTTCTATGGAAACTGTCCAGCCCTCAGAAGCAAGATTAAAGATACTCACTCATCCGTGTGTATTAAAATTGTAGGAACTGCTGCTTATTTACATTCACATATAATTGATGAACTGTCGATAAAGCCAAGCAACTGATAAAACATATACGCGTACCTGGCAGCGATTAGGGGGATATGCGACAGCACAAATATATCATTTGCCGGTATGACATCGTATATTATATCTAACACAGTATCTTCACATATACACTGTTATTTCTCAACTGTTTAGTTTACCTGTCTTTCGAACACTTTCCCTGGCTGGAGTCGCGGGGTGGGGTGGGGTGGGGGTGTGGAGCCTATGCCAAGATACATAGGATACATGCTGGACAGGTTGCCAATTCATTTCAGGGAACAAATTAGAGACACCAATTAACCTGACGGCATGTCTTTGGAACGTGGAAGGAATTCTACACAACGAAAGGAGAAGATGCAAATTCCACACACACACACACACACACACACAGAGAGAGAGAGAGAGAGAGAGAGAGAGAGAGAGAGAGAGAGAGAGAGAGAGATTAGGTATCTATATCTTTGTGGGGACTCTCCATTCATTTATATTTACTTATATTTCCTTATCCCTAACCCAAACTATCACAACCTTAACCCCTACTCAGCTCTAACCTTAACCATAAGTAACTAAGCAAAATACAAGACTGACATTTTTAGTTTTTTGATTTCAGTCACAGATTTTTATCACATTTAATTTCCTCTTGTTGGGAGCGAGAAAATGTCCCCACAAAATATAACAGGTTTTTAATCAATATAATATATACATAATCCCCCCCCCCTCCACACACACATACACACACACACACACACATTTACAGCCACAGTGCCACCCTGTTTGAATTCGCGTTAATTACTAATAGATGTGATTTTTACCACATTCAGTTCAAGAAACTTCGATTTGCGGGGTGTATCATTGGGTTTATTTATGATTTCATCGCCGACATTTGAACATTTACAGTGAGCCTGTGAATAGGAAAGATGGATTTAATTTTAAACGATGTCAATTTAATGTTATGCATAGTCCACATAACCCGATTTGGAAGGTGCAGATGCGTTTCACTGATGAATCTGAAGATGTTTAAAAAAACATTAAAGTGCGGGCCCTTCATTTGTTGAATCAAATCTATTTTCTTTGTTTTAAGCGTGAACAGTGACGATCGGCCCTATGCACCTGAGTGAAGGGCGTCCTCAGCGCTCACAGGTGGGCGGGCGGTCCGGTGATTAGTGAGGACCCATACTGCGAGCTGAGAATCTCATTAAAAGAGGGGTATCTATAGACCAGAGAAAGTGAAGGAGACGCAAACAGTCATTCGTCTGTTGTATGGTGGAGGGGGGAGTTTATATCCCGAGCTGTACAAATGTCATCGAGTACAGTTCAGTCGTTTGCGAAGCTGGAGGTGACTTCTCACCCGTGCGCCTTTGGACCATTAACAATCTGAACGCATTTCCTTTGGCGCTGTTTGGGATGCCTGATGCACGTTAGTTCGGTTGTTGAGAGTGCCTGGGAATAAACTGGACAGGCGGCGGACGACGGTGGTGCGTCCGAAGGCTGCGATCCGAGAAGTGTGGCAGACTGAATGCTGGCTGGCAGACATGCCGACTTCTGGGAAACTTGATGCCCTCGTGGTTCTGACCCTCCTTTGGGCTTGTCCAGGTACGTCTGTTTTCCGTAAGGTTTGCAGAGGTTTACACCCTAAATTGCATCCACAGGTTAGAAACTGGGAACGATTTCAAGATAATGTACCGTTCGTCCTTAACTGCAGTTTGGCATCACCTAGATCTACAACATGATCTTGAGCGTCCTCAGTTACAGGGATCCGAGGATTTTCAATACTAAGCAATGCTAGTATTTTATAATGAATTCCTTGCATCTTCTCCTACGGGAAGTATGTTTTTAAATAGCGCAGTTTAATGAATGTACTATTATATGTCTTAGTCGGGGTCCATTATTGTATCATAATTTTTAAATGGCTTATAGTGCGTTCATGTTTAACTGTTACAACTACCTGAAATTTGTTTGATCCTTAAAGCTTGTACAATAGCAAGATGTAATTGTACATCTTAATAAAACGGCATTCATTGTTAATTGCAAAATATCCCGTGTGAGAAAATAAGGGTTTCTACACATTTTCAGTGGGCATGATATCCCACATTTACGTCGTTTTGAATTGTGTCGGACATTTACCAGTTGAAGACACTGGGCAAAGCTACTGTAAGAAGGAAATGGTAATGTTTAAATTTAATAGAAATACAAGAGAGAGACTAGTGACCTAAAGGAGGTTTGTGGTAATGGGGGGCATGCGCATGATTTAAATACACAACCTGTGTGTGTGTGTGTGTGTGTGTGGGGGGGGGGGGGGGGGGTCTATATGTTAATGCAATCTTTTTCTAAGGGAGATTTGATGATTCTTCAAATGTCATTTCATTCAGCTTCGTTTCAGGACTTCAGAATTGAGCAAATGTTTTAGTGCTTTCAACAGGCTTTGCAGTTAATAGTAGATTCAATCCCAATTGAGTTATGCATTAATAAACTATTTGCCTAACCATTGAAACTTAAAATATCCAGTTAAAGGGGCATATTTAGTCTGGTTGCTTCCCCTGAGACCTCTTTGTTCAGTTCATATTGCAAATGACCTGTAAAACGATACACTGTGCAGTTTTTGCGATATTGTTGTAAGGTGTTGGTCAGCTTCAGAAAGGAAGCTTGCTTACTGTAAGTTAATGTTTTTGTATGATGATCTTCTCGTTTGCACGTCTCCCGAGTCCACCTTTCAAAGTCGGCAGCCTGACATCCTCCTGGGTTCACACCGTACATCAGACCGAAGGCTTTGCTGGTTATTATACATGCAGACAGGTGGCTAGTTATTATTCAGGTAGAACAATGACTGGTTTCTTGAGTTATTTTTGAACTAGAGGCTGCTGTGTAACTAAGTGATCCCATCATTCAGACCAACAGCCGAAATATTCCTTTCCATATACAGTGGTACCTCAGTTCTCCAACTCATTAGAACTCGAATTTCTTAAAAGTTGAACCAACCAGTTCGAAGAATTTACCTAGAGCTCGATCTGAATCTCAGAAGTCAAACCGTGAACGCCGACCTAAGAACTTGTACGCTCGGGGAAATGAGTCACGCGGCGCGTCTCTCAGCGGAAACAAAGGGTAAAGCTTCAGTCTCAGCCTCGCATTAGCTGTAATAGCACCGTGCATGTTTACACTAGCTGAATACATATATTTAGACAGTGAAAATACATTTAGACAATGAGACAGTAACAGTAATTATTATATAATAAAATACATTTTAAAATATAGATTTCCTATTAATTTTAATATAATAAACCTTCAATTAATAATTATAATAATATTGTTGTGCCGAGCGGGCACGGAACGGAGACAAAGGCGCAGACGTCAGGGTATCGGGGAATACGGGGTTTAATTACAGGTAAGGCTGGCAAAACGCAGACGGGCAATACAATGACCGGACTGGGGAAACAAACTGAAACGCGGACTTAATACAGAGGACTAATGACAACCAGAAACAACTGATCACATGGGGATCCCACACAAGGTTAACGAGCGGGCGTGGCACACGGAAGGAGCGGACGATTGGGGCAGGACAGGGGTAATGTTGGGATAAGATCTTTTTCGTTTTGAAAGCCATTAAGAAAAAAAAAATGCTGCGCTTGTTTTATCCTGTTCATTTTGTGTTTAAATGCTAAAAAAAAAGAAATCTGTGTAATTTTTTTGGGGTCGGGAACCAATTAATTGGTTTTTCATAATTTCTTATGGGGAAAATTCGATCAGAACTCGAACTTTTTAGGTTTCGATCCGGAGTTCTGAACGGATTAAATTCGAGTTCTGAGGTACCACTGTATTGGATAAATAGTTGAATGAATGTTCACTGTTTTGCTTAATGATGATTCCATGCATCTGTTAAAGAATCCATACGTTATGCGAAGCGCAACTTGCAAGCTTTAACAAGGGAGGTCCAGTCCTTTTGCCCAGCAGGAGTGGTTGTGGCTGGGGCAGGTATTTTTTAGGTATTGTTGGCTTGTTCCACCTATGTGGTTAAGGCCGAGTGTGAGAGAGAGCTTTCTGTATGCTAGTGAGACTCTAAAGACCCCGGGGAAGCTGCTGACCGCTAAACAGGATCTCCTCAGATTTAATGCCAGATTTAGCGGCTTGTTTGACTAACCTCTGATTAAAAACAAGCCCCAGTGTGACGTCTGATGCGTCTACGGCTCTGGCTGTGTGTGTGTGAGTGACTCCTTTAAACCTACCCTGTATATGCAAGGACTTTTAACTGTATTCTGACATCCTGAATGCGGAATCGTTTTGGCTTTTCCCATAATTCTCCCTTTAACTTTTTTAACGAAATAAATGTAACTAGTGTACCAGCTAAAGTCAATCACTGGTGTTTGTTAACTTTAGCAATTCAATACTGCTGTATGCAGTGATATCCAGGGTGTTTTTTTTGTGGATTTTCTGTCTTGTAATAAGCAGTCTGTGTGATGCAGGGCTGCTCTGTGGCCTCATGCCTGCCAGGGCTGGGGGTTCGAGTCTAACCGGCACAGCCTTCGTGGGGCTTTCATGTTCTCGCTAGGCTTTTGTTCCTTTCCACAGTCCAAAACCATGCTCTTAGTCAAACTTGGTGCCTTTTAATCCACCCACAGTGATTGTGCCTCTTGGAATAGGCTGCCTTTCTGCACTTGCTATTCCCTGCCTCATGTGCCGTTTCTCAGAACAAGTTCTAACCTCAACCAGACCCTGAACTGGATGGTGAAGGACAGCAAAGATGGAGGGAATAAGAAACTGCGGCGTTCTGATTTTCTTAGTATGTTTGTCTTCCCTCGCTCCCATTCTTGGGGCAAACATATTAAAGTATTTTAGCTTGCCCCCGTGTCGATGCCTTCCTGTGTAACGGCATTAGCTGGTGTTCCCTGACATCACTCTGTGTGGCGCTTAGCTGGGCTCAGGTGTGGGCTGGTCAGCACTGGGGATTTGCTGGCCGTGACCCAAGCTGAACGGCAGAACCGGGCCTGGCCGTGAGAGGCTAATGTGGGGCCCCTGGGTTGATCCAGCCCAGGACCTTTGGGTGGGGGGGCGCATGCCTAGAGCAGCTGTTCATATCTCACAGATTAACGACATCATCCCCCCCCCACCTTCCAGTGCTCCCATATTTAACCAGCTGTTGACTTGTCACCGTGGAGCAGCTCGGTCTGGCTGGTTCGCGCCCCAGCAGGGGCTGATTCCAGTCCCTCATGTACAGCCCTGATCACACAGCTGTGCTTTTGCCCTGCCAGCTCTACATGCTCCTGTTATAGCATGAAATTGGCCTTCACATGTATCCTTAAATTAGGCCGCCTCCTCCCTTGGGCAGAATTTAGGAAAAAAAAAAAAAAAAAAAAGACTGATTTTAATCATTAAGACCAAATTTGGCTTTTTATGCAGTTGGAATAAATGTTCCAATTCATTTTCTAATTACAATAATACAGTAGATGTAGTTTAAGTACTGCAAAGCATTTCAGTATGATCACAGAAAGGTGATTCTCACCGTAGTGTAGTGTTCAGTATATGGACATAGATTGAAAGTTTTCTTCCCCCAAAACAAATGTGAATGTATTTACATTTTAAATCCCCGAGCTGTAGAGTGGTACCTCCTGCTGCATGACCTGACTGACCTTGGAGGTGACACTCTGCAGTATAGCACCCAATATCGTAATTAAACTCATCCGATCTTCCCACATTTTCCTCAGTCCTCAGCTTTTGTATTAAGAGCAGATTTGGTGGCGTAGATTGAGCCGTTTGTCACTCAAGCCTCTGGGAGGTTCGGGGCCCCCGTGTGGCCTTGCCGTTGTATCGCTGGCTTCTGCACACATACAGCATTAGTGTTTGGGTTTTCCTATTTTTGGCCGTAATCATGCAGCTTCTAGTTTGTGGGAGTTTCTTTCAGTTTTAATTGCTTGCTACTGTTTCAGAACAATCAGGATCTGAACAAATGTGAATCAAAGGTTACGTGCAGCTAGACGAAATGGGCTCATGAAGAGGCTGATGTGGATGAGATGGTCTACCTGTTTTATGTGTGTGTGTGTCTAAAATTAGACCAGAACTCTGCTCCAGGTGGCATACATGTGGAGACAATGTGACATCTGGGGTGAAATAAATGAAATCCTCAGCAATTTCATGAAAACATGCCTTTTTAGATGTCATTCCTAAAGAATGTCTCACATTCTGTATTGGGTTTTTAGGGAATTATTCAGCTTCTCCCATTGATTCCTGAATATACACTGGCAATGGTACAGGTCCTACTCTCCCTTTGCTTCATGGTTTACCTCTTAAAATGCATGAAGTACAACTTAAACCATTTGATATCAATGTTGCCACCCAGTGCAAGGTAGACAGAAATGCTTTTTTGGAACTGTGTAGCGATGTGTGTTTGTGTGTGTGGTGGACACACACCCCCCCCCCCCCCACTCCACTGTAATCCCCATGTGCTATTTGCTGTTGAACACTCAATTTGGTGAATTAGCAGGTAGAGGGTGATTGCCGTGTTGACCGCATGTGGCAGCTTCTGAGAGGGAGTGACTGGCCTCTCCTTCAATGCTTGAGCACTTGTTTGGTTTTCAGTGGGGGGAGGAGGGGTCAGATTTAAGATGCCTACCCACTCGACCAGCTCTGTAGCCTGAAAGGCAGTTTGAGGGGTATAATAAGATTTAGGGGCGGGGAGTCGGCTTAGTGACGTAATGGGAAGGGGGGTGGCTGGGCAGAAGTCGGGGGCAACAAAAGGTGGAGGTGTCATACTGCCGAACCTCATTTGATACTCGTCTGTCACGCAGCAGAGCTGTTGCATAGCAGTCAGCCGTTCATGGTACCGATCCAGCCCATTCAGCGGTGTGTAGTACTTCCTCTCTGGATCCTTGGCAGCCTCCTGGTCATTTGTAGCTGATGTAGGAGATATCATTCACATCTGCTTCATTAAACTGCTATGATACAGTGAAATCCATTTAACAACTTATGTAATACCCAGGGAAGGACAGCAATTGGAATTTTGTGTGTGAGGGCAAATTTTCCCTCCCTTATTTCATTTGATGGATCATTTTGATTCAGAACGCAATTACATCTCTAATTAAGGAATAGAAAACCCTCAACAAAAGTAGTGTGCCAAAACTGTTTTTTCGGCAGACAAAAAGCTAAGTCTCTGGTAAAATAACACAAGTCCTGCAACTGAATTATTCATCAGACAGGTCCTGATACACCTCCACAGTTTAATTTAAGCCAACCCAGAGGCTTGCTGATACATTAAGTGTGTGCTGCCGCTCTGATCTCTTATCAGTCTGGCTGAGCAAGATTAATGCCTTGTCTTCCTTATCTTGGATATTGACTTTTTTTGTCCTTCAAGGAGGCAACCGGAATTCCATAGAATCTATGAGAGAACCGTGAAGAGATCTGTTTAATTTTTCATCGAGGCTGCAAGTGGGCATCAGGAATTCAGAATGAAGCCTGCTGGAACCAACACGGCAGATTTTGAAAGTGTTGTGCTCCACTGGGAGCTCTGGGTTGACACCTTGTGCTGCTCCACCTGGGTCCATCCAAACCAGGCCGGGTTAGAATGCTGCTGCTTTTGTTCAGTGTGAAAGATGTGTGCGTGCACATTCCCAGGTTTGAGATGTGGTGGGGGGTGCGCGCGCAGAAACTGTACACCCCCCCCATTCTTAAGCAAAAAGACAAAGCACGCTTCAAATGGGTACAATGAGGGACACACTATTTGACTTCGTGCTGAATTCTTAAATTGACCCATTAATAAAGAAATGTTTGTAATTCCACTGGTAGGTTTAACAGCAAATGTTTTTGTTAAATCATTATGTAATAGATTATCAACAGTTACTAGCCAATTTGTCTTATCTAGGGAAACAAGTATTTGATCCCTTGGAACACATGCTTTAGTAGTTGGTGGAATAACCAGTGTTTGTAAGCACAGCTGTCAGACGTTTCTTGTAGTTGGTCACCAGGTTTGTACACCGCTCAGCAGGAATTTTCATCCACCCCTCTTTGCAGACCTCCTCTAGACCTTTTAAGGTTTTTAGGCTGTCACTTGGACACACAAAGCTTGAGTTCCCTCCATAGGTTTTCTGTGGGATTAAGGTCCGGAGACTGACTAGGGCACTCCATGACCTAAATGTGCTGCTTCTTGAATCACTCCTTTGTTGCCGTGCTGTATGCTTAGGGTCGTTGTCTTACTGGAAGCCCCACCCACAATGCACCCTCAGTGTCCTGGCTGAAGGAAGGAGGTTCACATCCAAGACTTTACAGTACATGGGTCCCGTACATCTTTATTTCGACATGGTGCAGCTGTCCTGTACCGTCGGCAGAAAAACACCCCTAAAGCTTAATGCTTCCACCTCCCTATAGAGATGGAGTTCCTGGGGTTACAGTCGGCATTCTTTTCTCTCCAAACAAGCTGAGTAGAGTTGATGCCAAACAGCTTGATTTTGGTCTCATCTGAACCACATTTTTCCAAGCCTCATTGGAATTATTCAGGTGTTCACTGGCATACTTCAGAAGGGGTCCTCTTGAGCAGGGGTACTTTGGGAACACTGCAGGATTTCAAACCATAACTGCACAATGTGTTACCAAAGGTTCTTAGTGACTGTGGTCCCTGCTGCTTTGAGATCATTAACGAGCTCCCCCCATGTAGTTTTGGGGTTACCCCCCACTGTTCTTAAGATCACTGACACTGCATGAGATGACATCTTCCTTGGGGCCCCAGACTGAGGGTGATTTGACAGTTTATTTTGTCTTTCTTACATTTGTGAATAATTGCACCAACAGTTGTCACTTTCTCACCAAGCTGCCTGCTGATGGTCTTGTAGCCCATTCCACCTTTGTGAAGGTCAACAATCTTGTCTCTGATGTCCTTAGACAGCTCTTTGGTATTTCCCATGGTGACAAGGTTGAAGATGTAGACAGGTTAGTGACTCAATAATACTATTTAACAAAGTGGTGCCATTAAATGAGAATGATAGCTTGGTGTCTGTTAATACTTAAGTACTATTGGTGTTGTATTACTGCACATGTACAAATAATTATTTCCCTTGATAAATGACAAATTGATTTGTACCCGTTACTGTACATAATGATTTAACAAGAAAAATCTAACATCTTCTGATGGTAAACCTACCATTGAAATTATAGACTTCTCATTTCTCTACAAATGGGTCAACTTAGAATTCAACAGGGGGTCAAATATTTCCCTCACTGTAACTGTAGATCTCCACTGAAGTACAAGCAGGCTTGGCGTAGTTTATACTCTTAACCATGATGCTTTTTAGCCGCTAATGCTTTTTTTTTCTTCGGTCGGCTGGGATTCATTGATTTATTTGCAGCTTCCACAGGGAATCCGATTAAATGTGATCTCAGATCTCAATCAGACCACCAAGGTACTTCAGCATAGCACCTCCCACACCATGGTGACGAGAACCCCCTCCCACCCCATGCAATTAACTTAACAGCTCATTAATTTCAGCCTCTAGCCTCCAGTGTGTGTGTGTGTGTGTGTGTGGGGGGGGGGGGTATTAACTTGAGAGTTCCCGTTGTGTGTCCTTTTATTCTGCTTTAACATGGCCAATGGGGGGGGGGACTTGCACTAAGAGAGTAGTGTCCCCCCACCTTGCCTCTCCCTCACCATATATAACGTCTCTCTGGCCCCGAGGCGGCCCTTACCCCTTCAGCCACGTCTTGCAGAGCGTGTTTGTCTCTCTCCTGGCGTGCACATCCTGGGGACTGCTTGGCAGACACACGCCGCAGCCCCTCTGTCCAAAACTGCTGCCAGTGATGCCCCCCCCCCGGAATTCATTTCAACAGAAACAAAACTTTAGAAGGGATTTCTGGGCAGTCTAATGAGATGGAACATGCGAAATGGCTGAAAATAACTCGAGATTAACCTCATGTAATCCAATTTAAAGGTGCCTCCTCAAATATTCTATATTTAAACGTTGCCTGTAGTATGTTTATCTTGTGGGGGCAGGGGGCACAACCACTATTGGGGGGGGGGGGGGG
>JAODJW010000036.1:13111960-13130366 GCA_026777045.1 Hyperopisus bebe | reverse complement strand
GGTGGGGGGGGGGGGGGGGGGGGATGAGGTTGGAGGATAAGCTCTTGGGATGGAAGCACAGATGGATCCAGGCATCTTTCTTAAACGCATTAACAGTAAGGGTTTTGTTTGCATGTCTGAATTTGTGGGCAAGTTCTGTGTTAATACTTCTGCAGGATCAGGTCCTTATTTTGTCTGCAAGATGTCAGTCTGTGGTTTGGGGCTTGGAAAATGAAAATCTAAAATTAACATCCTCAATTTGAGCTGGAACCTGATGGGAGGCTATTGTGATCTTTACTTTTAACTATAATCTTTAACAAAGCATATGTTGGCACCTCCATACCAATCAATGCTATGCAAGCTAACGAAGTCTACAAGCATCACAGAACGTTCTAAAATGGAAATGCAAGGTAAAATGCATGGCTTTGGCTGGGCTAGCTTAGCAGCGTGCTAGCCTGGAGCCACTAAAATTGCCTTACTGCTGCTGGTCTGGGATTCCAGTGTCAGGTCAGTTACACAATTCACTTTTAGCCTCTGAGCTGAAGGAGCTTTAATGACTTTCAACTAGCAAATGTAGAACTTGACTTTCTCTTGAAGGTTTGCTGCCCCCTCTTGCTTGTTCTGGTGTTCTGCAGATAAGTTTGTCTCAGCTCCACATGTACGAGTTGTATTTTCTGTTGAATGATTTTCCAGTATTGTGATGTTGGTTTTAAAATGCAGAACGCTCCATTTAAGTTCTCAAACCTTTTGTTTGGAGGGAGAGTGTTGATTGAGAGTTGTGGGTATCGCATTGCATATCTTTGGTTTGAACCTCTCAAGCTGGATCTCTTTCTCGTACCTGTTCTGCAGTGACTCTGATTCTTCCTGCGCTGCCCATGACTCTTTGCTCCGACTTCGATTTCTCTCTACTTGTCAATACTTTGGCCATCATGCCTCCAGCAGTGTCCCTACGTGTGGTTGCTGCATTCCAGCTGCGCCACCCTGCTGTCCTGGCACAGATTGTGCCAGATGAGGTCGAGGGGATTAGAACAGATTTTCCTTGATTGTTTATTAAATCTCAGTGTAACGGTGCTGCAGGTTAAACCTGGCAGAACAAGCGCAGAGAGCCAGGAACACGGCATGTCTAACCATTTTACCCTCCCTCAAGGGCAGACTGGGCCTCCCTCACAGCGAATGGGAAATCTGAGTCCCTCAGCCTGCCTGAACACAGATGGAGGAATGGCTCTATGAAGATTTTACTGCTGGAAGGATTAGCAGGGGACGACTAAGCACACGGAAGTGGAAGCAATGTCGTCATCTTGCAATCACTGCAGTAGGGACTTGATCCTGTTCCCCCCCCCCCATCAGTCTCATTTGATCATTCACAGGAAAAGCAGGACGTGACTTTAAGACGTGGGGATGTTCACCAGCTGAGTGAATGCATGCTAATTTCATGAGTATGAGATGGAGCTGAAGGATTTGGGGAGCGGGACTTGAAACATTCCCTGCAGTGATCGAGAAAGCATCACCACATAAAGGCCATGTGACCTGGCCCCATTTTAAACCCAAAAATCCCACAATCATATTTGCTGAGCAGGGAGTCCAAAATCTATACGGAAATCCAGGACGAATCGATAAATGGGTTTACAAAAACGTCCGAGGGGGATCTGAGACAAGTGGGGAGTTCTAGAACCGCCTATGGTTTATGTCATTGTTTCCCAACCCAGCCCTCGGGGATCCCACAGTATCCCAACCTAGGAGGGAGTAAAACTATGGACTGTCTGGGGCCTTCAAGGACCGGGTTGGGGAAGCACTGGTTTCTGCAGTAAAGTGGGTTACGTACGCTACCATTCAAAACATACATGATATGAATTCGAATAGGAAATATAGGTAAATAGTCACTGACAAAACTAGAAAATCATTTTTGAAATTAAAATGTGTTTTTCAAACTTTGCTTTCGTCAAAGAGTCCTCCATTTGCAGCAATTGCAGCCTTGTAGGCTTGGCCATTCTAGATGTCAGTTTTAGGTTATCTAGCAAGGTTTCACCCCGTGCTTCCTGAAGCATCTTCCACAAGTTCGATTGGCTTGACGGGAACTTCTTGAATACCATCCGGTCAAACTGCTCCCATAATAGCTCAATAGCAATTGAGATCCGATGGAATAGCCAGCACAGTCATTATACACAGAATGACAGCAGACCGTTCTTCCCTAAATAGTCCTTGCATAGTTTGGAGCTATGTTTGGGTCATCATTCTGTTGTAGGACAAAATTGTCTCCAGTTAAGCACGGTCCTGGCATTGAGTTGCAAAATGGAGTGATAGCCTTCCTTCAAGATCCCTTTTACCTCCTACGAATCTCCCACTTTACCATCACCAAACCATCCAGACCATCACATTGCCTCCACCATGCTTGACGGATGTTGTCAAACACAATCTTTTCATTTTGATCAGCGTCTCAAACGTTCTTTGTGATCTGAACGCCTCAAACTTAGATGAATCTATCCACAGTAATTTATTCCTATCTTCCTCTATCCAGTGTCTGTTTATTTGCCCATCTCTCTTCTTTCGGTCATTCCGAGATACGGCTTTTTTTTTTTTTTTTTTTTGCAATTCTGCCTAGAAGGCCAGCATCCTGGACTTGCCTCTTCATTGTTGATGTTGAGACTGGTCTTTTGCAGGTATTTAATGCAAGACCTACGAGGCGTCTTTCTCAAACTACACACTCTATTTATTCTCCCTCTCCTCTTTCTACTATGGTTAGAGCCAGTTTGTGCTGCTCTGTCAAGGTAGTAGTACACAGCATTGCACAAGATCTTCAGTTTCCTGGCAATTTCTCACATTCTCAAATAGCCTTCATTACTCAGAACAATAATAGACTGACAAGTTTCAGAAGAAAGTTCTTTGTTTCTGAGCATTTTGAACTTGTAATCAAACCTGCAATTGCTGATGCTCCAGATACTCAACTAATCCACAGAAGGGCAGTTTTATTGCTTCTCTAATCAGCACAACAATTTTCATCTGTGCTAACATAATTGCAAAAGGGTTTTCTAATGATCAATTAACTTTTTAAAATGATCAACTTGCATTAGCAAACATAACATTCCACTGGAACACAGGACTAATTGTTGCTAATGGGCCTCTGTACACCTATGCAGATATTCCATTTTAAAAAACGGCCATTTCCAGCTATGTCATTTACAATATTGATTAGGTATGCTGTGTAGACGTTATTAATCTATTTTAATGGGCAAAACTTGCTTTTCCAAAAGCAAAGAAATTTCTAAGTGACCCCAAACTTTTGAACGGTAGTGTGTTTTAGAATTGCTGTGTATAAACTTAGAAATGTCAAGTAGGGTTGTGAAATGCTGGATGAGTTTTGGAAAATGTCATTAATGTGAATATAATTTGTCAGTGTGTACTTGGGTATATGGTCAAAGTTTAAATGAATACATAATTTGATCTGACTCTGATCTGCCTCTGCTCACATCCTAATTGAAAGTCTAACAACTGCATAGTTTGGCCCCTATTAGATTATCAGTATGGAACACATTCTATCTTCTCTGGGGCTTTGGTGCAGACACTTCCAATGATGTGCTTCAGCCAGTGGCAATAGGGGAGCTGCCTGGAGGAGCTCTTCTGATTATAATCCTATATACTCCACAGGTGATTCCCAAAGAGTAGAGATGCCAAGAATGGATGTGGAAGTTGTCAAGGGCCAGATGGTCGTCCTTCAAGCCTGGTACAGTCCCACATCCGACATCAGCAAGAACACTGTCATCTGGAACTTCATGGCCAACGACTCCAAGCAGGTGAGTATGAAGGTTAAGTAGAAATGGAGCAGGTTAAGTTGGCTGAAAATGGGACGGACCTTACCTCCAACATCTCAGGAGGCCAACCATCAAAAGTTAACTTGCAGGTAAAACTTAAATGCTAGGTATTTTCTTAGGATTAAATTACTCTTAAAATGCTAACCTTTTACCAACATGCAAGCTTTCTATGCTAGAATCTTAACAGCAGGAAGGGTATCCTGTATGGAGCTTCTGTTTGTTTGCACTGCTATGCCCATTTGCTGTCAAACTCCTCTCCCAACGTTCAGGCTCGTGCAAAACAAACAGATTTTACATTTCCCCAGGCTTTAGCCTCCAGGACAGACACACCTTATTCCATTTCAGGTATCCTTTTTTGTGAGTTTCACTTTCTGTTAAATCTTTCAGGATTGTTCTATAAAGAGCAAAGGACCAAATTAGGGTCATATATCATGAGGTCATTCTTAAAAGCAAGGTGGTTACATCCACCTTAGGCTAAATTTACATCTACATTTTCAGTAAATGAATTTTTCACTTGAATTCAAGCAGTAAAAAAAAAAGAATTGGTATATAATTACATTCATGAAGATGTCTTAATCATCCACTTTTATTTATTCTTATTTGCTTCAGTTAATATCTATTGAATTTCACTTTCTTTGTGATATCTGCATCAGTGTTATACAGGTTTTAAGCATCCACTTTAAAGCAGCATCTTGTAGCCCTGGCATGGGTGCTGATGGTATATATCCCCATGTGACCCTGCCCTTCAGGTCATCTCGTATAGCTCTGGCCAGATCGGCATTGGGAGTCCAGAGTTCAGAAGTCGAGTGGGCTTTGCCCTCTCCATGCCCTCCACCAACCTGTCCATCTTCATCAACAACACGCAGGAGGCCGACACAGGTCGCTATCTCTGCAACGTCATCGTTCCGGGGGCCCCTGGCCTTTCTGGCGAGCTCAGCCTCAACGTCAAGGGTACCCTTCATGATTTTTAATATGTTAGATTATGTGTCACTTAACGCCCTTCCACACAACGTGCAATTCCCATATAAAGTCTCGTAAGGTTTAAATGGTTGAAATATCCTGATCACGTAATGGCACATGGGTGTATATTGCACCACGTGTAGCCAGTGTGAACAAAGTGGCTTTACCTCCAGCCATATAACTGTGCAGAACATATCTAACTTAATACCGGTAACACCTGACAGTGATACCCATTTACTGTGTTTATTTCAATGTTTGGCCAGAGTAAACGAGAGTATTTAGGCATAGTACAGAATAGGTGCAGTATGCTGTATTGGTTTGTATACAGTGCATATGATGTTTGCATAATGTTCGTATCACCTAACGTTGTCTTGATCCTTGGATAAAATGTAACCCAGACGTTAGGCAATACATATCTATCTTTAAACGGTACTTTAAACTTGACATTTCTCAGAAGATCCGTGACATTAACTGTCTCAATTATGTGAAATTTATACTCCCCCCCCGAAGCTCTGACATTCAGGAAGAGGTTGATGGTGTAACATCTTGATGTCCTTATGAATATTTGGCACTCTTGGGAAGGGTTTTGAACATGTGAAGATCCTAGGGTCCTATAATGATGGTAGTTGTGATGTAGGTGCTCCTCTGCCTGGCCTCTCTAGTGCCCCCTTCAGTCCCTGTGTGCGAGATGACAGGCACACCAGTGCTGAGGGGCAACGTGACCCTGAACTGCAGATCCACTGCTGGAAAGCCTGCACCTCACTACAAGTGGACCAAGAGCGCCCCCCTGGCCGAAGTTTTCTTTTCACCCACACAAAGTGAGTATGCTTTCTTCCTTTGCATTCAGGTAACATCCCTGCCTATTGTACCCCTCTTGTGGGGAAACGGGAGCACTTGGAAATCCTAAATACCCAACCAATCACAAACGGCCCTTGGTCTAGGCTAGTGTTTCTCAATCCTGTTCCTGGATACCACCTGCCAGGTCAAACCCACACTGCTTCACCTTCATTATAAGACCATTAAGAAACACCAGATACTAAGGTCAGGCTGCAGTGAAAACCTCCTGGCAGGTGGTTCTCCAGGAGCAGGACTGAGTAACATTGGCTTAGGTATCATGATCAGGACCTGCTAAATTCTGGGCTGTTTTGACAGCAGTCATTATACTGGCAATTTCCATTAAATGATTCATGGCAGCACAGACTATAAAGGTCAATTACAGATGTTTACTGAAATGGACAGGCAACCGGGGGGGGGCAGACACTTCTGATTCGATCATGGCCTCATTGCATGTTGATTTGATTCTGAGCTATATTCGAGACCTTGGCAATTGTCTGACCTGACCCCTCCTGAAGAGATCGATATGATGCGGCTTCCCCACGGTGGGGGCCTGGCTGGCTATCTGACAGTGGGAGGGGTGCATCCTCTGTGGGATTAGAAGCTCATTTTTCCTCTTTTGAAGGTCCATCGACAGTTTAATACGTTTCTGCTTCTGGCTTTTGATACCGGAGGGGGAGAGAAGCAAACAAAACCAATCCTTTAAAAACGTCGCGCGGGGAGACTTATTTTTTGCCACTCTAAAAATAAGATGTCTTGTACCTTTTTAGCTCTCATTAATCTTTTAGCTTTCTGTCCTCGGTGGTAGAAACTGGGCATAGTGTGGGTCAGTTCCTGTCCCATGATCCTTCACACTCTCCCATTCGCTCAGCTCATCTCACGCCCAGTGTCGCTGTCGCTTTTGTCTTCTGTGTGCGCACAGCCCGGAGAGCCTGTCCTCAGCCCCTGCTTGTGCTGGGGTATCTGGGTAAGGGATTGTCAGCTCTCCGTCTTCCCATTATGCCTGTGACCACAGCTGCTCTTCTCGGTCATAGGGCTTAGCCAGGCCAGCCGTAAATCCCTTTCATCAGAACTTCTGCCAGGTGACCAGGTGACCCCCAGCTGTGCCCATAGACTGCTGCCCATTTTTCATATTGATTAGCCAAGCGGCAGAAACAGACGAGTACAAAACATGAAATTCAGTGGCTGTATGGCACACCACTTATTAGTTTGTCTTAGTTCAGGGGTGGCCAATCTTATCCACAAAGGACCGCTGTGTGTGCGGGTTTTCGCTGCAGCTCCCTAATAATATTACTAATTAGAGGACTGATTGGCCGAGTCGTCCTCACACCTGGGTTTGATCAGCTGACCTAAAGGTTACCCCAAAAACCTGCATACACACCGGCCCTTTGCAGATAAGACTGGCCACCGCTGTCTTAGTGCCCGTGATTGTTGGTGTGAGACCCTATTAGAAGAGCCAGTTTGGGAGCCTCAGAACTGCCACTGGTCAGGCTGGCCATGTTCTCTTTAGACGCTATGAAACAAACTTGCTGTGTGACTCATAGATTGACTTGTATGTCCCGTTTGCATTTTCTGTAAGTGTTTATGCAGCTTGGTAATGGATGAACTTATACTTGAAATCACTTGTGTGTCCAAGTTACCCATCCACCCTCTTTTTGTGTGGCTAGAAATGCTTTATACTTCAAGACCTAAGGCCTGGCATGATAATTACTTCTGTTGGACAATACATTGTCCCAGAAATAACTGCAGTAGACAGCCATTTTAACACCATTTATGCCGCTGATAGAATATTGCAAATATACCCTTTGAAAGAGCAATAAACTTGTATATATTATTGAGACATTGGGATGTCAATGTAAATATCCTTAAAAAAACTAAACTGAAAAATAGATGAAATGGGCACCGAAGCTCTGACAAAAATTACCCTAAATATTAAACATTGGGCACTGGGGTATGGAGAGTCATTCATTCCTTAACAGAAAAAATACTGCCAACCCAGTTGTGCGGAGGGTCGGGTCAGTGACCCAAATGAACCTCAATCGGTCACTGACCAGGGAAGAGTAACAGGAAGTAAGAAAGCAGTCAAACTGTACGCAAGTGCCTTCTCTACCCTCAATGATCAGAATGATAAAATGGCTAGTGGATCTGAAGAACAGTCCGGAAATACCAACATTTATGGTTTCTTGTTAAAGGATTATATGGACTCCCAAATGGATACGAGCTAAAATAAAATGTTTGTACTGCAGCACCAAACACTTGTGTGCATTTGAGGACAGTTTTGGTTTTTAAAGTTTTCTATTTGAAATCATGTTTGGTTGCATTCATTTTTATTATAAAATTAAGTCTAGTTATTTTACTTTAGATTTTAGTCATTTCTAGGGATAAATGGAAGGTTGTACATGTAGGACTTTGGCCACTGCAAAATGTCGCAGTGCAGTTGGTTGTTTCTACAGTTGAAGCACACTGCATGAGACGCAAGAGCAATCATTTCTTTAGCTAAACAGTATTTCAAAATGATAATGGGAAGCATGTTATGTTGGTTGGTTTCAGAAACAGCACTGTCATTTAGTTGCTGTTTTTCCAAATTTCAGTTTATGGATGGGTTTCTAACGATATTGTGCGATAAGCCAATGATGTAATTATCATGACAGGCTGACCAAGACCACAGTTTAAAGCTTCAGTATATGAAATAGCTTGCGGCTGCTTGTGAGCTTCAGCTATCTGGTTGAGCTATACTTTGCTGGAACTAAAACATTGTAAAGCAGATCTCTGGAGCGTAGTATTGATGTTATCGCAACATTGACTTTTATGAAGTGTCAAATCTGAAGCTTGCCCTGTTAAGGGAATCCTCTGGTCTCCTATGCTTAATTTAGTGTAAATCTTAAATGCTAAATATGAACTGGCATGGAAAGCATCACTTGGTTCAGCTCCCTTGGACACCTGAAATTGCCCATTCCTGCTCCATGCACACGCAGCCTACAGAGGGCGCTATCGCACCAGATTCTGCTGGGCCAGGTGCTTCAGGTGCTGAAGGTGACTCACTGGGGTTCTCTCGCAGATGAGAAGCAGGGCACCCTGCGTCTCAGTAACCTCAGCCAAGCCATGTCCGGGAAGTATGTGTGCCGAGCCAGCAACACGGCTGGAGCCGAAAGCTGCTACGTCAACCTGGAGGTGTCTGCCCGTAAGTACACGCGGTACACACGTCCACTTCTGATTGGATGACCGTTTAATCTGAATTGTCTTGTGCTGGTGTCATAGCAACCAATGCAGGTATGATTGCTGGAGCCGCTTTTGGATCCATCCTGGGCCTGGTGGCCATCATCATCTTCCTGGTTTTTATTGTGAGGAAGAAGAGGGGGGAAAATGATGAAGACATGGCTAATGAAATCAAGTAAGTACTTGGTCACATGCACAGTGGTGTGGTGTGTTTTTGTGACTTTCTCCTATATAAATAGTAATGTCCTGACCACCTTGTGGGAAAGAAGCTAAGGAGATCCAGAAATTTTTCACTGCCTGTAGCTGGCTATAGGATAACTGAATGGATATAGGATAACTGAATGGCTATCCTTGGTTACTGTGGACAGTTTCTCCGTCAGCCTGTATGTGCCAGACTTGTTTGCAGGCTTTTGCTCTGTAGAATATTTCTGAAAGCTCCATACTCTATACAGTAAAACCCTGTTATAGCGGACTCGCTTATAACGGAATATCATCTATAACGGATGATGTCCGCTGGTCCTGGCCGTGCGCCTTTACGAACATGCAGAAAAAAGCATCGGATATAGTGGACTGGCATATAATGGAATTTCGATTAACGGACAAACAATATCAATAGTTATTTTCAAAATGGCTCAGAAGTCTGCTACGAAGCGTCGTTCTATACCAGATTTAAAACGTGAAATTTCGTTCTTTTAATTGAAACAAAGAAAACGCAAGCGGATATCGTACGTCACTATGGTATGAGTAAATCTACAGCCAGTGGCATCTAGAGTAACCGTGAAGTACAAGACTTTCTTTCCAGTTTGAGAAATAAGATTATTTTTCTTTCCAGTAATTTGCGTACAGTACGACATAATGCTTTAGAACATCCTTTAGTTTTTTGTAGGGTATTAGAATGCCTCTCGTCATTTGCTATACATTCATTCACTACAGTAGTAAGAAAACAAGATATGGGTGTTTCACAAAAAACAAAACTGACATTGTTGCAATAGGTGAAATACAGTAAACAGTGGGATTACTACATGTACAAAATTATATCACAAGTATGTCTGCCGAGGTGTGGCATGAGTAAATGGTGTCCTGTAGTTGTGTTCTGGGCATACAGCAACTCTGGATATAACGGACTCTGGATACAACGGACTGTTTTGTCAGGTCGCTTGAAGTCCGTTATAATGGGATTTTACCGTATTACACTTTATTTTTCCCCTCAGCTTGACTTCATTGTTGGCTTGATTTGCATTTCTGCCCAATATGTTCAGTTTAATAAAGTGATTTTAAAAATCAGAACCATGTGTGTATCAAGCTCCATTCAAACAAGTTGGATAAGTGGGCAGATCAATCTTATTTCCATCAAAATAACCAGCTTTTAAGGAACACCATTAAGGATCCATTAACAACTACTGGTCACTTATGAACTCAATGCAGGTTTTTAAAGTGCTGAGCAACTTTGTAATTCCTCACTTGAGGCAGTGAAGACACTGAGCTATAATATGTAAAAGAGAAACTTACTGGACTGGGTGATAAAGCCAAACATCAATATAGATAATTATCTCAATATATTGACTTGAATTACTTCTTTACTTCAATGCTCCAATTTTGCTTAAAATTCATTTAAAATTGTCCTAAGATCAGGGGTGTCAAACTCCAGTCCTGGGGGGCCGCAGCCCTGTGTAGCTTAGTTCTTTCCTTTTTCCACCACAAATGATTCAGCTCAAGAACTGTGTGATAATTAGCACAAGGAGGTGCAAGGAGTTGAATCAGGTGTGTTAAATGAGGGGAAAACCAAAAATGTGCAGGGCTCCGGCCCCCCAGGACTGCAGTTTGACACCCCTGCTTTGATTCAGAACATGAATAAAGGTGTCAAACTAAATTCACTGCAAACTGACATCTTTTGTATGAAACTTTTCTCAGTCTAGAAACACCAGCAGCACCTTTTGTTGCCAAGTGTTTTTTTTCTGACTGCATTGCTGTTCGTTCCATGGAATGGGTTTGACTTAAGGCTGACAACTTCTGGCAAATAACTATTTTCAGAGATTTTCACAATATTGAAATATTCTAAACTTTACCTGTAGAAAACATTAACATGACAGAGTTTTTCAGATTATGACTGAATCGTTTTACTAAATTATGGAGCATGTGACCAGGTATAATAAAATATGCCAAAAACACTCATACCTTGATGGCACTTGTGTACAAATAGTGCATTAACTGTTAATTATGTAAGAAAACAAGTATTAAGGCTATCACTTTACTCACAATATTCAAACTGATGATGCGAATGTTTATAATCATGAAATTTTATTGATGCCCAGCCCTAAGGAAGTACCATAAAAACCTTATTGCATCGTTAAATTAATACTGATGAGCAGAAATATCTCTGTACATGTGCCAGTTGATATTTTCACAAAGCTACCAGGAATTTGCAGAAACTTGAAGTAGGAATATGTCAGTACTTATTGCAATTCGAAGCCAGGACTTCCTAGATAGCAGTGAGTACAGCTCGATGCCCTCTGGTCATGACGAATAGGGCCAGTAAGTGGGCAGCAGCTGTTAAGCTAATCAGTTCATGAGAAGAGCAGCTCATTAACCTCAGGAAGAGAGGACAGGATACAATATGGCGCACGACATAAGCGGACTAACGCTAGAAGGCTGGTTAATTAAACGGCAGAAGCAGGACATGGCCGCAGAAGCCTAAGCAGGACACTCACCTGTTTCTGTCAGGGAGGACGCTCTGGCTCCAAGGCGAGTCTCCTGGGCGAGGAGCGGAGTGGGCACGGACGACACCTCCAAGAACGGTACCCTGTCCTCCATGGCTGGCAGACCCCGGCCAGAAAACCGCTACCCCCACATGCTGGTGTCCAACGGCGGTGCAGTCGCGGCGACGGGCAGCTGTGCGGGCTACCGGCTGCGGCTTCAGGACCCCAGCATGCTGCAGGGCCTGCCGGGGTATACCGCCAGCGGCAGCCTGCCCCGCCTGCACAACAAGCCCATGCTCAGAACTGCCCCAGCCCAGCCTCAGGCCCCCTCCAGCACCATCAGCCACGCAGCCATGGCCCAGATGGCCGAGGTGCCCGTCAAGGTGCCCGTCACGGTGCCCGCTCGCAGCCAGGCAGGCTCTCTGGTGTAACAGGCCGGCCCTGGCAAAGTTAAAAAACAGAACGTTTTGAGACGAGACCTTGAGACAGTGTGAAGTACAGAATATCAAGATTGCAGCAATGCAAATTACTTGTATTTAGTGTATCCTGATTCAGAAAACATTTTTATATTAAAAATGTATTTAATACAGAGTACAAAATACCATTTATTTAACATCACTTACAATAGGTACACTGAATTTTTAAAACTGGAAGATTGGTGCTTGCTGCTTTTCCATGTGAAAAAAAAACACTTTTATAAAACAGACCTATGAAATGGACTTGAATGAATTGAATGTCCTTGTTTAGTTCCGTTTGATGTTCTTTGAATGTGACATGCTGTGTTTAAGGGAGGAGAGACGCTGGATCACAGACAGTGTGTCCAATACAAGGTGGTTACATGTGAAATACAGTGAAACTACACTGGCGTCAGTCTGTTGGAACCAAAATGTGATTAAATACAATGATCACACTGACTTATAAATAAAATTTGTATTGCAATTTAACACTCGCGTCTGTACTGGCAAATCCTATGGATAATTTAGATACAAAAACCTCTGAACGCACTATTGAAATGTAAGCAATGTAAGTTATGAGTCTCAAGATATGACTTTGCCATTGATGTTATGAGATTTTGGTAACTCTCAAAGAGAAAACAGCAGCAACGGAAAATTGAAAATACTAAAAAAAGTACAATACAAGATGAGGTAAAAGGAAAAAAAACTGCATTTTAAACAGGTATTGCATGCATTATAGCAATTGTATTTATATTGCACACATTGTAATTGCACTTACGAAGTGGGACAAATTACATTCACATTGCAACGTTAAATTAACATTTCACCCTTATTTTAATGAACCTGTTAATGGTGTGTGCCATTCCATATCTGGAATTATGCAGTACTTCTGTATCCAGGGTAACACATTGTAGAGAGGTATGCAGAACAAAACGGCAGCTTATCTAGCGATAAGAGACCATAGCAGCCGGGATTAACAGTCGTCTCCGGTCAGACTGGCCTGCCTCACTTTGGTTACTTTATTAGTTCCCATTGGGTTAAACATGGCCATCATTCGAAAACATCCAGCAGTTCAAACTATCGAAATTTTATCAGCAGATTCCAAGACTTTCTCAACGGACAACTATGCGGCCCAAATGAAAAAGTGCATTTTTTATTTACGTTTCCAATTTCATCGCAATAAAAATAGAAAGAAAAAACAGCATATGGTTCCCAGCATAACTTATCCAACCATTTTTGATTCCGAATCGCCCAAAAAATTGGGAAACCCCCATCATCCCCCAGTCACACCTCTGCTTTCGACGGCCCCTTTGTCCTTTCGCTTAAATGGGAACACCCAGCCACTAGAGAGCCATTATCTCGATTAGTGAGCAAACAGTCGAAGCACAATGAAAGCTCTGCCAGCTCTGTGCAGCTCATGGATCCTGTGGGCCGTCTTCTCCTGCTTCGGTAAGCTACCGGGCCGAAACCGTCGCGGAAAAACGGAATTACGCGGCGATTTCGCTCACAGATATAAATTTCCGTATTTCTGGGACTCCAGCTGATTTATAACATAATTCTTCTTTTGCTTTAAGGTTACCACTGGCAAACGTTAGCCTTATTGCATGTTAAGAGCACAGTAAGAGCTTCAAAACAGTAAATGTAGAAGAGATGCTTTCTTACCTCACATGGTTAAATTTTATCATGACTCTGTGGGGAGGATTTTATCCCACTTTGAGCCATCGTTCACTAGCCAGTGTGTCACGATGCCCTGGGTGGGCCTGCATGCCTCTCTCTCTCCCTGGGGCAGGTCCCGTCTCCGGAGGACAGCCAGTCACAGTGGAAAAGCAAGTGTTTGCCCGCACTGGGGAGCCAACCGAGCTCACCTGCGATTACCGCACTCAGCCGGGCCCGGGATTCACCGTGGAGTGGCGCCATGCCGCAATGGGAATGCCTGCCATAGAGGCCCGCAGGGTGAGGCCCAGAACCCACAGAGGTTCTGACTGTACTCACCTCCATTCTGTGACATCTTCAGCTCTGGCTCCCATTTTATACCTGTACTCTACCTACAGCCATCCTCTACCACACCTCTGTTCAGGTTACATTTTATTCAGGCTGGAATTTAGCTAAATATTCAATGTTTATCCTTCATACAGGTGTTCTACTACAACGGGAAGGTGTACTGGGTTGAATCCTGGGAGAACCGGGGAGAACTGGTCCAGAACCCACCTGTTCAAGGCTCCGCCTCCATCCGCATCTTCAGCGTGCAGCCATCTGATGCAGGGCTGTACATCTGCGACGTCACCAACCCCAACGACTGGGCGGGAAGCGGCCAGGGACTGGTCAACTTTACAGTACTCAGTGGGTATCTGCAGACAGCGCTCGCTACAGATAGGAAAAACTGTCTGTGGCAAGTTGGCCATTCTATGATCTGCCGTTGATTCTGTTGACTACCGCAGTGCCTCCATCCACACCGACGTGCTCCGTGAATGGAGACGCCTACCCAGGAAATGACATCACGCTTATGTGCCTCAGTTCCCATGCTGTTCCTGCCCCTACCTACACCTGGAGCCGTGAGAACAACGCCATCCAGCTGCCACTGCAAAACATGGTAGAAGGTAGTGCGAGAAGGCAGCGCCACGCAGGGTTACCGTACTCCCTAAATTAGTCCCAGGGGAGGCTTACCAGGGCTGGGGGCATATCCCCAGAACCATCGTGCAAGATGGAGACCAAGAACCTCAAATTGAAAACAAAATTAACTACATCAGCAGCAGCACAAATACATTGAGAGTTGGCTTGCATCCAGACCACAGTGCCTTTGTTCTTTACTCACGTTATATAGTACCAGCAATTACGTTCAATGCTCTTCTCTTCTCTTACAGACCAGCAGACAGGCTCCCTGATCTTGCGCAATCTCTCAGCACCCTTTTCAGGCACCTATACCTGCAGGGCCTCCAACGAGCTAGGGGGCGCCGTCTGCACCGTAGCGCTCAGCATCAGCTGTAAGTACTCAGCAAGGCGTGGGCTCCCTTTGACCTCCATGCTTCGCCTGCACTCTGGAGCTCTGGTACACATTCCTGCCCCCATGTCAGCTTGTTTACCAACTAAAATTAAATTACACAGATGCTAGATGCTTCTAGCTGTCAACAACTGGCTGTACAGAAGGACAATAAACAAGTATGGTCATATCTTCACTCTTACAGAGGGAAAGCAGAGGTCAAATGACAGATGGCCTGATGTTAAACAGACAGTGTAATCTGCAAGTATGCGTTTCATCAAAGCAGCTTAGCCCTGTGACCTGGACCATATGATGCAGTTTCTAAACCAGGGGAGTGTGTGTGTGTGTGTGTGTCTGTGTGTGTGTATGAACTACCCTGTTTCTCCCTTTCAGACACCAGCAGTGCAATGGTTGCTGGTATTGCTGTGATTGTCACCTTCGTCATCCTCCTCCTCCTTGGGGCAGTGACGGGCTACTTCCTGTGGTACAAAAAGAGAAACCGTGAAAGCACCGAGGAGGGCCACAACCCAAGGTGTGTTCTGTGTCTTTGCAGCATCAGACTCAGCACCATGCTACCTCGCTTAGCCCCAGGTCTACTGGGGGCCAGGCCCACATCCTGCCCCAGATATACTGCCGGAGGGTCCACAGCCGCTTCCGTCTAGCTTCTGCTACCGGTCTTTTCAGTGGTCTGACTATCTTGTGCTGCACGATCCACAGAGATCCACGGGAGTTTGCTTCAGCCACTCCATTAACACGGAGCCCTGGGGACCGGCCGCCCCACCTTTCGGGGGAGGATCACCTCATCCCAACAAAGCCCAGCATCCTGGTATAGAGGAGGGGGGGGGCATGCAACTCACCATTCCAGATGAGTTTTTTTCAAAAATTCTAGCATCAAAAATTTTCATGAATCAGTCACGTCATTAATGGCTGGTACCAATGTAAAAACAAAAAAAATGTATATAAAAATAACACGGCCTATAGGCTCACCATTTATATTGCACTGGGTGACAAAATTAGCCAGGCAATAACATCGTCTGAGCATACAGCCATATGGTTCTGCCTCCTCGCATGACGTCTCGCACACAGACCTGTGGCAGAGCTTCTAAGCAGATTACTTTGACCGATTATGTTTGATTTGCTTGTTGTAAATGAGACAGACCACAGTAATGCAATTGCAATCAGAAGCTGCAGCGAGAAAACCAGGATGTTGTGTTTTTGTGAGTTTTTAATGCTGTTTTCCAGATGCTGGTAAAGGTATGAATAAAGATCATACTTAATTGACCTACGTTTTGACCATGTGATCATTAATATAAACAAACAGCAGCATGCATACGAGTGATTATCTTAGGGTGCAGAACAAGTACAATCATCATATACAAGTGCTAGACACTCAAGCAATGACAGGCCTCACCCTCCACGTCCATCTCACATCAGTCACAACTCCTTTTAACCAAGAATTACAGAACCTAGACATCTCCACACTCCTACAGTACTAGTAAAGTAAACACAAGAGATTTCATCTTTTAAACAAGGATTAAATTGGCCCTAAAACAACAAGGAGAACAGAAGGTGGACAACCAAAATTATGGGATGTGGGAAAGTGTGTGTAAATCATAATACACTTTGAACTGTTTTCAGAGACATGGATGAAGTCGCTAAAACTGAAGAGGAGAGACTTCATAGGAGGAAAGTCAACGGAAAATGTAGACTAAATTAAAACTGATGATTTTACCGAAAAATGCTTAGTTGACGATAAGTGGCGCCAATCCCAAACCCAGCATCAGAGCCATAGGACCAGTAAGGACTGTAGCTTAGTTTGTGCAAGATTCTTGACATTATTCACTGCAGAACACTGAAGGGACATTTCTATATTTATCACTATATGACAACTGTGAGAACTAGACGTTCCTCCCACACAGTGATGTCAGAGATGGAATCCTGTTTAGGTAGCACAGCTTACGAGTCCATCAGCAGGCTCCTGGAGATGATCATACGCATCACTTCATTTGTACCTGAGGGAGAAAAACAGGGTAACCACATGATCTAAGACCAGCCAGTAGTACCATCTTAAATGAGAAACAGATGACAGGTTATTAATCTGCAGACAAAATCTAACGAGCTTAATGTAAATGAGCAGGCTTCTGCTGGAGTCCATCAACGCTCACTAACACACACGACTAAAATGCACTAACCACAAAGGTACGGAGGACGATTCTGCTTGTATTCTTACCTTCCAGAATCTGGTGCACCCTGAGGTCTCGCACAAACTGCTGGACAGGGTAGTCTTTGAGGTAACCATACCCCCCAAACATCTGGAGAGCTTGGTTGCAGATCTGTGGAATGGGGAATCAATCTCGTCTTTTTAGCAGTCACACAAAAGGCAGCAGACAGCTTGTGTCCGGAAGAGCGCTGCTGAGCATCATTATCTACTGGCTTATGGAGCCACTTAAAAATAAGAAGCCCTCAGGACATCCACAGGCTAGATCAGGAGGGACGTGTGAGCTTATTAAACTTGGGGAAAAAAAGAAAATAAGCGATTTTTTGCTAAAGAAGCTGCCGCCAATTTATTACAATATTGGGTGACTGTAAAGTGTAATCCTTGTCTGAGCCAGTCACCATGGGAACCTCACCGTGAAGCACTCATCCGTAGCAAAGAGCTTAGCCATGGAGCAGAGGGCCACAGCGTCGTCCCGGCCCTCCTGCAGCGAGGCAGCTGCCTGTCTCACCATCAGCCGCGACGCCACCAGCCGGGTCGCCATCTCAGCCAGGCGGAACTGCAGGAACTGTGGGGTGCCACTCAGAATTCACTGCTCACAGAGCCCAGCTGATCCCACCGCACTCACCCGCAATTCGCTGCTCACAGAGCCCAGCTGATCCCACCGCACTCACCCGCAATTCGCTGCTCACAGAGCCCAGCTGATCCCACCGCACTCACCCGCAATTCGCTGCTCACAGAGCACAGCTGATCCCACCGCACTCACCCGCAATTCGCTGCTCACAGAGCCCAGCTGATCCCACTACACAATTCTACACAATCCCACCCTATCAATGTTGTCTGTTTTGTCATTCCAATTAATGAGGGATTGATTGTGTCCTTAATTGCCCACAACAGTGAGTCAATGCAGGCAGAAAAACACGTTATTCATGAATAAGTACTGTATATGGCAGATTACCCTGAAGAAATTACATAAATTTCAAGCATAACAGTACTTAATATTTAACTACATCTAATTTGTTTTTTACGGTGTTGTCTATTCATGTTTATTAAATTACCATTAGTACAGAGAGCTTTTTAATACCTTTTATCCTTTTAGCTGCTCATTATTAAAGCCATAAAGTTGTCTGCTTCCTATCTCAGAATCTCCATTTAATAAGTGTTTGAGAAAATATTTAGGTTAAAATCTGCATGTGTGTCTGTGGATTATGTTTATATTATATTGTGGGGACTACAAAGTTCTGTGAATGCAGTCAAAAAGCTAAAAA
>JAODJW010000036.1:13055430-13101265 GCA_026777045.1 Hyperopisus bebe | reverse complement strand
TACACTGGGGGAGTTAGACCGGTATTTACCCACAGAACCTCTCTGGGCATCTACACTGGGGGAGTTAGACCGGTATTTACCCACAGAACCTCTCTGGGCATCTACACTGGGGGAGTTAGACCGGTATTTACCCACAGAACCTCTCTGGGCATCTATACTGGGGGATGTTAAACAGCAGGTAAGCACAGAATCTATATTATTATTATTATTATTATTATTATTATTATTATTATTATTATTATTACACTCACACACTTCCATGGTCTGGGCAGCACACTCCGCGTGTCCAGCTTCATTCCTCGCCACACAGTGGTACTCCCCCGAATCCTCCTTCCGCACCACCCTGAATGACTGGAGAGGGAAAGCGACATCGAACTACTGTAAAGCCTGCCCAAGGTGTAGGGCCCACCATATCTCTAACTACCCTCTCCCCTCCAAACTCAAATCTCCACCCAAAAGCCCTGCCCATCTGCCTCAGGGGCTCACCAACTTGCCGGTCTCCCTGTTCAGCGTGTATGAAGAGTTCAAGAACCGTGGGCTGCTCCTGGGGTCCAGGGGAATCTCCTCTTGGTTTCGAAACCAGTGGTACCGTGACTTCGGGAACCCCTCGCCCTCAGAGCAGCGTAGATCCACTGGGCGACCCACAGGCACCGCCCGGGGCACCCCACACCTGGGTCCTACTGGTCGCACTGCAGCCCCACACACACGCGCCTCAGCTGAATTGACGTGGCTTTCGCTCATGTGGCCAGTGCATCTCAGGTTACAAACCTCAGAACGGCTTATAAACATTTCTATGGTTACCAAAGACGCCTTAATGGTTCAATGCTTTTAAAAATGCTGCTAAAAATAAGCACAATCAATAACAGGAATTCAGTAATTCCAGGGCTCAAAGGATAAACATACCTCTAACAACCAGGTCAATCAAAACTTCATCAAAGGTCCTTTGGTCCCTGTGGGCTGTGACCTCACAGCGGTACTGGGCAGTGTCCGCGCGGGTGACATTGGTGATCACTAGGGTTGCAGGTTCTTTGAGGTATGCTCTGTTCTCCAAATCCCCTGCAAGTCAAACATTGAGCCCAACTTCTACTTAGAAGACATCAGCTCCAATGCATGGCTGTGACTTAGACACTTAAACAGATTAACATGATAGGGCATCGTTCTAACGTCAAGGTCAACTTGATTTACAAACACCATGTTAAATTTTATGAGCTATGATGACCTATGCAATAAGCTTGGGGCGCCTATGATTTAAGATCCACACAGCAGGTCTTAAAGCACTGCAAATTTTAAACATAGAAATGGATGTGAACTTACTCGAAATGTGTTTCTCAAAGTAAATATAGCTGGGTTTTCCATTTGTAATTTTCTTCCATTCAATTCTGGGATTGTTTGTGGAGATGGACTCGATCAGACAGGAGAGCTCAGTTGCTGGACAGGGAGAGGGGATGGATCTTCTTTTCTCAGGTAATCACAAGCTGGAAACCACGAGTGTTCAGTGACAAACATACCACATGCTCAGCCAGTGGACTGCATTTCATACTTACATTCATACTCATTAGCCCACAGGTTGCTGCTTGTGGTTCTGAGTATTACAGCAAATGTCGTGATGACTGGAAGAGAAAGACAACTTCAAACCCACGTGCATTTTCCATCCATGCATGTAAGCACCACGTTTTAGCAAAAACCACTCAATGACAAAGTCTTTTTGCTCACTGCTCACTGGAAACTATCCAGTGTATGCAGGGGACAAACTGTGTTGTACTTATTCGCGCATGTTATCCAGTATTGGGTCATGGGGGCATCAAGCCCACTGTGGAAGACAAAAGAGGGGACACTCTGCATAGGAAGTCAGTCCATCACAGGACACACACACAGCAGCAAACCTAAATGGATGCCTTTGGATCACAGAAACCAGAGCACCCAACGAAAGTCCATACAACACAGGCAGAACATGCAAACGCCAAAGCCACAGAGGAGGGGTGTCCTCATGGGAACAATTCTACCCACCGAACCACCCCCTACACAATAGCAGGCTTTACTCATTTTTCTTTAAAAATCATTCCAGAAAGTAATTTTGGTAACATTTGATAACATCTTTAAGAATCCAAGAACTTAGCATATTATACTGCATTTAGAAAGCATTATGAACATGGTTATAAATATTTACTAAAATTCATAACTCATCATAGCCATGTTTATTATGCGTTATGACTGCCTTATGAAGCTCTCCTCTATAAAGCACTATAGATACCTTCATAATGCAGTAAAAGCATCCATAATTCTTATAATGACCATTGTAATACATTTTGAAGGTATCCATAGTGCATTACAGATGGAAGCTTCATTGGAGCTTATGAAGTTTCTAATCAACACTATAATGCCTTATAACTATCAACAGAGATGCTATCATGCTTTATTAATTCTTATACTGAGTATTATAAAGCATTATGAAGGTATCTGTAGTGCATTATAGATGAGAGCTTCATTGATAATCAACACTATGACACATTATGACTGTCAATAGAGATGCTATAATGCTTTATTCATTCTTATACCAACCATTAGAATGTATTATGGAGGTATCTATTATAGCTGACAGCTTTAAGATTTTTTTTTATCTCAGTATTGTCATTAAAAATAAATGAGTCCAGGTAAACTAATCACTCCGTGCTATAAATTGTCATTAGGAGCTACAAAACATTTTTTCAATATCAATGTTTATTTTATATCTAGTGATAGTTTTGGGCTGTGATGCTCATCTGAGGGCAGATTCAAATCTTCTATTTGTTCAGCAAGAGGACAGTGTTAACCCACACGACTGCACCTGGCTGCGTTTCAAATCCATTAAGATAATTTCAGCTCGATTCAATTTTGTTGCGAAGTGCCCTTCCTGATGTGTGCAGTACGCCAGACAAGTAAAATGCATCTGGGTTTGTCTGCATCTGACTGTGTCTGACTCTCACTGGCCTGAATACAGGGTTCATCCGCAAAAAGCCCATAATGGAACACGAGAAAGGGTAACCGATCAGTGAAACACAGTCAAAAAACAGTGTTTATGTTACAAACACATTATCAGATTGTTCCATTCCAACAGATCCCCAGTGTGGTCTGGTTTACAGACCTACAAACTCAGACTTCACAAAAAGTGATGATTTTTTTATATGTTTGGCCTTTCAAAACGACTACACTCTTATTATGGTGCAATTTCAGAAAACGATTTAGAAAAAAAAATAAAAAATCAGACACTGCTCTTACAATCAACTCTCCACTTTCCACTGAACTGGAAAATTAAAACGTCCATCGTGCTCATGTAGAGGTAAAAAACAAAAGGCTGAAAATGAATAAAGCTCACATTCGGTCACTTTATACTGGTTAGGGCAGCTTTGGGGACACACAATCCCAGTGTGTTGACTGACAGAGTTAGCTGCTTGCTAGCCGGCATCCAAAGAGCTGCTGTGAAAATCCAAACAGGCTGCCATCCCCCCTAATCCTAATTGTAACCCCCAGGCCCTCCCAGAGAAGGTGGGGGCAGCTTCTGAGGCCAGTAGCAATCGCTGAGATGGGAGAAAAAGAAAAGAGGCACTAAGCTGTTTTACTCCATATTCTGGTGAGTATTTTTGCATCCTCTTTCAGAGCACTAAGGACAGCTCATTACTCATTACGGGTTTCCAGGACCTGAAATTTCTGTGGATGATTAAACTGCCGGTCACGCCACATTTACAATCAGGTTACATTTATGTTAGCAATTTCACTGCTTAGTCATTGGTTTTAAGAAGTAACTTAAAACATAATTCAGTTTTGGGGTGGATTTTTTTTCTGGAGCATTTCATGTTCAGAAGAAAATTGAGTTTGTGGAGCTGTGAGTTGTTTAATTTTTTGTAATTTTTATATTTCACGGGAGAAAATACGTGCAACAGTTTATATGCACCTTTGCCATGTATGCTGCCTCTCTGTGTCCTGATTAGTGTGCTATTGTTCCACACTTGAATCATAATGAAATATAATGTGGGTTATTTCAGATATGTGGTGTTTTTACATCTAAACATGGTTCCAGGCAGGTCAGACATGGAATAGATCTGCACAGTGACTGGACAAAATGTTGCTTGCATGTTCGCTCTGTGTTGTCACGGGTCTACGGAAGTACACCTCTTAAGTCCAAACCCATGTAATTGACGCTGGGTGGCATCTGCCCAGACAAGGAGAAGCACAGTCTTATGATCAAGTGGGCTGGGCCTGACCTGGACCCCCATGGTAAAAGGTAACCCATTCCACACAACACAATACATGCAAATGTACTGTAGCCTGAAACAGCAGCTATGACATAAAAGTCCCAGAGTATTTGCCTGTGGCCCAAACTGCATCCAGACACAACAACAGGCTTAGAATTTGTACTGCCAGCATAACAGTAGATTTTATCTTAAGACGTTCCCAAATTCAGCACTTTGGGACAACAGAATGACAGTAGATCAAATCTCGATTGCATTGTATTCACCAATAGTAACAGATTGTTCCTAGTGATAATAATATAATGAACTTAGTATTTCTTATGAAGCTTGCACAGTAATGAATGAAAAGTCTGAATCTTATACATAGACAAGCTCTTCTACGTTGCCCTTGGCGTTGGTCCACAATGGAGAGTGATCTGTCCAGCGCGGACAGATTCCCGCTTTCCAAACTTGGATGCTTGGATGCTTTAAAATAACTCCCACCCTGCCCTTGCTTATCTGATAATAACTGTTAGCTAGAATAACTATTTAACATGCATTGCTAAAAATGAGTGTTTGTGTTGTTCGTGATGTGACGTTATTCATGACATAACGTATTACACTGAATATGTAGCATTTCCATATGAGTACACGTTGGCAAAGAGATGAGAAAAACTCATCTACAAATATCTGGTCCAAATAGGTCCAAACTGATGGTATGGGGTCTGGACAACTGAATGCTCAGGTCAACCTGCTCCTATAGTACCTGTCACCGTAGTATATACTAATCAGATGGGCACAGATGGACAACGTAAGTATCTGAAACTGCAAAATTCATGCAACATCCACCAGTAAGCACTAATAACATAATCAACAACAATAATAATAATAATAATAATAATAATAATAATAATAATAATAATAATAATAATAATAATAATAAGCAGGTAAGTCTGTTTTACCAGTAATTGTAATCTCCTTTACCACTGTACCGCTGAATTACCAGCGTATATTAAACTGATTCGTAATCCTTGTTCTGATTACTTTACCAATAAATAAAACAGCATCCGATCCGAAGCTAATTATTTAGCTAGCCTATCCTTTAGCTAAGTGCATAATAATTTGCTGGCTTTTGCATATGAACTGCCGTGCACAGTGGTGAAAACGATACAGATATGATACGGATGAGATCCGCACTCCGCGACAAACGCGCCATTGACTCACGGTGCACTGAGAAGAGGATCACAGCACTGGCCAACCGTCGCATCGCCATCTTGGAGGAGATTATCGCTTTATTCCTGGGGTAATATGCGCATGTGGCAGCCGTTTGGGGCTATGGGGAGGATGCCAGGGTGTCCGCAGTCCTGCACGGCCATGTCACTTTACAATGCATACACTGATGTGGAACAACTACGGTACGTGACAAGCTCCTGTTGTGTATATTTTACACCGATTTAGTCCTTTAATCATAAACTGTTTCATCAGAAACAATTTATTTATTGCTGCGCATTTTCTATGATGTCGGTACAAGTATCCCCGTCCACGCCGTCGTTCTTAATGAATAATGCTTCCCAAATGAAAACATTTAAAATATATTTACTGGTTTGTTCTGGGTTTTATCGCTTGTTTTTGCAAAATAAAGTTTGTCGCACCGACCTTCATCAAAGCACGATACATTTTATGGAAACCTGCATATGTTCAGCCAAAGCTGTCGTAAAACATTTCCTCTACGTTTGATATTATGTGTGTCATGTATATTATCACAATGCATGTTCCAATTAGCAAACTTCTTGCATCCCTAGTTTTGTTTGATAAATAATTTTAGTATTTATACCAATATTTAGGAAATAGATCGAAAGATTTAGAATTAAAAGGATACATTTGCAAAATTCTAAACATTAAGGGTCGTGGTCATAAAACTAGCAAGTGTATAACACTGTTTCGCTTACCTGTTCATAGTCTTATAAAGGCTTATTTGAACCGAGATTACCCATTTAATTAAAAGAATTTTATTTAGTTCAAATTGCAGATTTAGTTACAAGAGACGGTTGTCTGGCTTTCCCGTCACAGTGATGCAGCACGTAGCCACCAATAACATTGCGTGCAATCTGAAGACTGCACTATCAACGGGACCTTGCTGCATATGTGTTTATATGTGTATTTACCGATGTATCAACTGAATGATCAATTCACTGAATAAATCAGTCGAATAATTTTCAAACTGCGTCAGTCATCTTCATCTCAGTGTCACAAATAAGAAGTGGTTAAAGTTGATACATCTCCACTGTAATATGTTAGCGTGTCATACAGCTACAATGATTTATGTGTCAACCTGCAGACCCTCCGATAGATGGCGTCATTGGCTTGCTGCGTCACTGCATGACTCCCCCTCAAACACGGAGTGTTCTTAATGCTAATGTTGTGATAAAAAAAATATTTACTTTGAGGAAGCAAAATTATAACACATTCACACGTTAAAATTACATAAACTCGGTCTTTTGTGCAGTTTTAATTGGATTCATTTAGCAGGATTGCTCACTCACATTAAAGTAAGCCATAAGTGTGGTAATTATTAGATATTTTATATTAATTATTATTTTGTTTGTCAACTTATTAAACTCGTGGGAACGCAAAATGTCATGGTACATTGTGTATGCAAGGTTTGAGGGCGTGGTGGTGGGGGCGGGGGGTGCTGAACCTTATATATGGCTGGACTGACTCACATCTCCAGTCACACATGTTGGTGTACATGAATCACAGTGAAGTGCACCGTGTTCCCGCCACACGCCCCGGGGGTGGGGGTGACATCAGCTTGCCTCGCTCCCCTCCCACCTCCCAGGTGTTGTTCTGCAGCTCTCCCCGGCCGAGCCCGTACCTCTGATCCGGTTAGACCCGGGAAACCACGTGACTCGAATGTCGCCGTTCCCGGTGGCTAAAAAAGGAGTCTCTGTCTACACAGATATTGTGATACGTGATAAATCCTTTCTGGAAATTTGCCATTTGGTTTTATGAATTATAATGCATCCATTGCTGACTGCAAATATACGAATGTTTCTGAATATCCTTTATGATAACGTCATTTTCTGCGCAGACGATCAATAACATTGATCAGTTTACAATGGCACGGAAGCATTCTGGGAGGGGTGCATTCAGAGCCACTCTTGTCCTGCTCCACACGTGATTTCACAGATTCACAGGCTGGTTAATTTATAGCACACAGAAGTTGGATTCTGCCTGAGCTTGGGACGCGGCCAAACCACCATTTAAATGGTGTGGGGAAGTGTAGTGACCGTGACTCCGCCGACGTATGTCGTGATTCTAGATTTTAAAATGTACTGTTTTAAATGTCTGTGTTGTTACTGAGTGCGACCCCTCCCTGTTTGGGACCTATCATGTTTATTAGTTAATGACCGGTTTCTCCACAAAGCTGTTGACGTTATCGTTTAAATGCGAGTCAGATCACATGAAAGTTGTGATGGGGCTACTGAGGGAAACTTGCAGGAAATAGCGACCTGCATCCTTTCTTATCGGAAAGCAAAGGGTTGAGGTCCATTAAGACGCCGAGGAATGGGTGGCGGCAGGGAGGTCATTGGCGTACCCAGGCCGGACACGGAGACTGTTCCTCCTGTTTATCTCTCAAGCTGACATTAACAGATGGCGGATCAGTGGTCTCGCCACATTTCAGCCACCATGCGGATATTTATATATTTATATATTACTCCATAGCTGCTTCGTTTATCCGAAGCGACTTCATTGATTATCATTTTTAAACAGCTGGATATTTTACCGGAGCATTCTAAGGTTAAGTGCCTTGATTGAGGGTATTATAGCCGTGTCCCACCTGGGATTTGAGCCAGCGACCTACAGGAGCGAGTCCTTTGCCAGTGTGCGACGGATCGGTACAATGAGAAGTAACAGGAAGAGCCTGTAATTCCCGACACGATTTTGGTGGGATTACACTGATACTGATAAGGCAGATAAGCAGTTTAAGAGAGATATTTTTAAAAAGTGTTGCTTACTCTGCGAAAATGTTCTTCATTGCTGCAAATATAAAAACCAAATAAAAAATGAAAATGATGCAATTTCCACAATAAAGCAGTGTAAATTGCACCGTTAGTCTAATAAGTTTGTGCGCAAGCTGATGCTGTGGGAGGCGGGGGTTTGGGGGGGGTTAGTGACTCACACTACATGTCTAATGCAAGTAGGTGGGACAGACCCGCTGCTCCAGTGCGCCCCCACCCCGCTCAGATGAGTCACTGAACATGCAGACGCACCTGTGAGTCAGCATCAGCCCGGGTCAGTTGGTGAGAGCGGGTAACAGCAGCTCAGGACACTAGATCGCTCCGAGTCAGAGGACCCGAGGGAAGTGACGTCCGAGGCATCTTCAGATAAAGGCGCCATGACTTTACCGACGTGCCATGGATGCTCTGGTCACCTTACATCTGATACTGTTACCAGTAGTGTGAGAAGGAGTGAGAATCAAAACGATTTAAAAGGGGAGTCTTAAAAGCCAGAGTATACAAGTGTTTCATCACCCATCCTCACCGATGTAGCGTAAAACTGCCTAATAAACCAGTTATGCAGCTCTTTTGGGAATAATTCTTCTGATTATCGATGCACAGTTCCAACATGCAATGTTGATGTTAACAATATGTTTTTGACATATTATGTAGCAATGATATCTTCTGTGCGATGAGTGATTTGCAAAAGGAAATGTCTCGAGGGGGACGTGTAGACTCATGCGCGTGTTGGGTATGATGTAGGACCCCATGCACAGAAATGCGTTTCACGTGGCATCAGGACATGAAGGCAGCAGCCCTTGTGCCGTTACAGGAATATACCGCGGAGGCTCCGTGGATATACAGAAAGATCGATAAGAGCCAGCTCAGCTGGAAGCAGAGCTAAATTAAATAAATGTCACATCTGACACGATAATTCCACAGAGCACTTTCGTTCCCCTTCAGACTTTCATCTGTACAGGGGTGGGGGATCGTTTGCAGTTTGTCGAGCAATTTAGTTAAATTATTATAATTTGTGATAAGGAATCTTTTTGAAGGGTCATTTGTTTTCCAAAGCGTAGTGTGGTTGCTCAAAGCATGCAACACTACTGCCTAAAGCCTTTGGGTTGGTGGTCTGAATTCTGGAATTCTGTACCCACTTTGTCTGTGTGTGTGTGTGTGTGTGTGTGGGGGGGGGGTTATGCATATCTATCATATTATGGCAATATGATAATAACCTATTATTTTCATGTTGCGTGGACAAGTTCCTTTTTGGTCCCCACTAAGGGGAACTGAATTTTATAATAATGTGTGGCTGCAGTTAAAGAAATAAACATGCCAAAAGTCTTGTATTTTGTTTGGTTACTTATAATTAAGGTTAGGACTGGGTAGGGGTTAAGGTTGTCATTGTTGGGATTAGAGTTTTTTCTGTAGAGTTGGATGGATGCTCCCCACAAAGATATGAATACGAACGTGTGTGTGTGTGCGCGCGTTTGGAGAATGCATGTTCTTCCCATATTTGTATGGGTTTCCTCCTGCAGTCATTGCACCAAAACATTCATAAATTATCCTGTACTGGATAAGGGGATAGAATATGGACAGATGATAACCTTAGTTATCAGTATTGGCAGCAATTTAAGTGACGAGCATTTAAGAGAAGAGAGCAGATGCTAATCCCACCGATCAGCAGGCTAACCAATAACGCTCCGTGACACCAGATTGCACGCTAATGCCAACTAGACACAGTCCAAACGGGTTAGGGAAGCGGAAGGGTGTGCATGGAAGCTGAGCGACTGGAGTGATCCCAGGCTGGCAGAAGATAGTTACACAGACCTAAGTCTGCTTTATTGCATAACCACGCTTGCCATTTTTAGCCAAAGGGATGGGGGGAATAGCCCAAGTTTCGGTTGCATGCTGTGTTTCAGAGTTTTGTTTCGTTTCGTGACATCATGCCAACGAGCTCGGCGTGGCTAAAATATCATTCGCCTCTGCGCTGTTAAAATTTGTACCGTTGAACTCCACGCTGCGAGATTTTATACCGCTGAACCGCGCACTGTTAAAATATCCAGTGAACCCCGTGATGTTAAACTGCAGTCAGGCTCTGCGGTACAATCGGGCTATGGGGTCTGGCTGAGCGACCCTGAACTCCCGCAGATCATTCAGCAGCTGTGTGACTGGACCTGCTGCTGGTTCCGCGCCTGTTCCCGCTCTACGCTTTCATTCAGCTGCAGTGTGCTCTCCGTGACTCATCGTGTCACAGCTCGTGTGGCAGGCAGAGCAGGAGGAGGAACCGCCCACCGCGAGCGCAGAGCACAAGGCCGGCGATGCGGCCAAATGCAGCAGCCTGTCAGAGGGAGGGGCAGGGGCGGGACTTGGTGGCATGTGACTCAGCACAGCGCCCCCATGTCCCTGGAGTTGTCCCAAGACTCCCTGTCAGATTGGGGGGGGGGGCAGACGTGGGTGATCTCTGTGGGATGTGTCTAGGCCAGCCCCCCCTCACGCACAGAGTCCTTGTACACACTGTCCTAATGCACAAATGTACTCACACGCAAAAAGAGTCATCAGACACGCACAATGATCAAAGACACTTTGCACACAAATTTGTGTTTTTATGGTTGTGATGATGAAACATTTCTTCAAAAAACATAAAAGCATCTCCAACACACACACACACATGCACACACATGTTCATCTTACACAGTTTGAACACACTTTGCCCAAAGTGTGTTAGTAGTCCACACTCAGCTAATTTGGGAGGTGGGCTTCATTTCATATCTGCGATAAGAAATATTTGCAAGTTTTATACTCAGACAAGTCACTAACTAGAAGAGACATGGAACAGTCTAGTATATCGTGTCAAGTGATGGAACATACGTGTTCACCATCGTACACATGTATGCTTCCTTTAGGTACTTTGGTTCCGTCTTACAGCCCAAAAACAAAGTTAGGTGTTTCCTTAACTGCGCCTCATGTATGATTGTGTGCACCTGCGCCTTGCATAATGGACTCTAGGATGACCCAGTGATTCTGTAGTGCAGGGGTGGGCAGTCTTACCCAGAAAGGGCCGTTGTTTATGCAGGTTTTCACTGCAACTCCCTAATTAGATTTCTAATTAGAGGATTGAAGAGGCCTCACACCTGGGTTTGAACAGCTAACCTAAAGGTTCTCCCAAAAACCTGCATATACAAGGGCCCTTTGTGGATAAGATCGGCCACCCCTGCTGTAGTGGATACGCAGCTATATAGATGGATGGATGTATTATTAAAGCATCTGTTTTGTGTCATTGCTGTTTTGTCTGTAGTTTACTCACTGCTTGTGTGGTAAATGTTGGACCGAAGTTGTGGAGGTCTGACCCCCCTGGTAGGTGGTCAAGTGGCGCGTGACATCAAAGGCTGAGTCAAACGCGACGGTGGCGTCCATCTGCGGGACCCATGCTGCGATGGGTTCCAAGCTTTGTGTCATCGACGGGCGCCAGCAGCCAAGCCTCGCACGGGGGCCGCCCTGGCAGTGACGACGCCATTCTTCAGAGTATACCTTGCAGCGGAGCTCTGTCCACTGGCAGTGCCACGTGTCGGAATCTTAATGCCACATGAGCCATGGCGAGTGCGTAAATGGCTTTGGTGGGGATGATGCCACGGAGTGAATTCATTTTCAGTTGCCGAATATACATCCCACAGATGGCGGAATGTCTATATTGTGTGATTTAATGCATAGTGGATAAGCAGAAAGGAATATGAAGATCTCCGAGTCATATGTGGAATCCAGCCCATCAATATCTCACATCTGAATAATACGGTCACTTATATTTCCTTAAACAGAAGACAGACAAAATTATTTACGGATTTAATGATTTTAAAATGTGCCAATGGATCTTCGCCCAGAAGCCAGTTATTGTCATACCCATAATCCTCCTTGTCGTCATCATCACTTTGGTCATTAGCATCCCTTCATCATTCCCATCAGCCGCATCACCGTGATCACCGACACCTCCTTCGCCAGTGTCAGTACTGTCGTCATCAGAGATCAGATTGGTGTGGTTTTTGCCACTGACTAGTTCATGTTGGAATCGATAATTTAATGTTATATCACCATGTTTACAGTCTGGTGGGGTCTACATGGACCATTTGCGTATAATCGATCGAGATCCAAGATTCAATACTGACAATGTTTTCTTTTCCATGAGCAACACCCAGTACAAGAACAACAGTATGCAATGAATAAAGAATAAACAACAGACAATTAGACCTTTAATAGCAAAGGGAAGATGGGTAACAGACACATTACTGTTCACATAAAGGACAGAGTGCAGTAATATTGTAGCTGTCCTGCTCAGACAAAAAGGACAGAGAAAAAACATATAACCAGAAAAAAATAAAAATGAGGACAAGCTGGATACAAATTGTCACCATCAAATTGTCCCCATCTACTGTAGCTGGGACCGGAGCAATCAACACTGCCAATTTAGGTCAGAAGGGAAGAAAAAATTCCTTAAACCTGGTCTACTTCAGGACATCCCTCCCTTTAACAGCAGAATAAGGGCCCCAGACTGGCCTTAGGTTTGGCTTGTTTCACACTGTAAAAGCAGAGAACTTTACAGACCTGGCTTCTTATAGGTGACATAAACCTTAACTGCAGAGGGATTTTATCATAAGTATGCAGCCCTCTCTGCGCTGCTGTGTCTCTTCATTTATTGCAATTCAGCCTTGGTGTAAGCAAGGAATATCATCAGTCAGCTCCTTCTGTCCAGCGATGCGCCGCACACACGCGGACACACACTGCACACACACGCGGACACACACACTGCACACACACACAGACACAAACACGCGGACACACACAGCACACATACGCGGACACACACTGCACACACACGCGGACACACACACTGCACGCACACGCAGACACAAACACGCGGACACACACAGCACACAGACGCGGACACATACGCGAACACACACGGACACACACATTGCACGTATGCATACTAGACACGCACATTGTATGCACACAGTCACACACACACACAAAGCAGCTCATCTAAAAACATAATAGAGCTCAGGGGGTTGGAGGGTCAGGATGGATCTCTCTTCTTCAGTGCGGGGGGGGGGGGGGCAATCCTGGGCTTTTGGAGATTGTCTGACAATAAACAATAGCAATGGCCATCACAGGGACCCTCCCCCATGGCAAGGCCGAACCGACAGCAGACACCACCCTAAAACGACAGCACATACGGCTCTAAGCATAGCCCTCAGTAACATGCCAGCAGTACATATTAAAGAATAATACTTTCAGCAACATATCACATGTCACCCTGGAGCTCTGGCAATTACAGAGGCTTCAGCTTGGTATATTACACAGGCCTCGCAGAATATGTTACTATGGTTTCAGCCATATACATGACAGTGATTTAGCTCTATATTTAATAACATTTCCAGACATGCCCCCGTATAAAGCCCCAAAGCAACGTTTCCCTAGTCATGCACTGGCACTAGATTAAAAAGCTCTATTTGCACAATTACGGCTTAAGCGCACTTTCACTCCATTGATTTCGGGTTGGCCCCAGTACCATCTAAAACTGTGGACACTCCAGTAGCTGGGCCAGCTAACTAATAAGGCCGACCAGCGTGTGATGGAAATCAATGAGTCTTTCAACGAATTATCAGTCATATATCAAGGAGACCTCACATGAATCTCATACCTGTAGTCCGAAAACATCTACTACTGAGTAGAGATAAGGGCTACCGTGGACGGGGATGATGTACTACCCATGCTTGCTACAGGCATTGTTCTTTGGAGGACACAGAAAGATAATTAGTCCTTCTTTGCATCAAAACCTGCAGCACATGCAAGGGACGAACGTGCTGACCCACGAGAACGACTCACACCCAGACTGCAGGGCCTTCAGTTCTCTCTAGAAGAACCACACCCATCCATCCATTCATCCATCCATAACTGCTTATCCAGCACAACCTCCCAGTGAGCCTAACCAAAGCAGCACAGGGCACCGTTCCAGATGGGCCACCAGTTCACTGCGGGACACACAGATGTTCACATATTAAGGGCAGTTGAGAAGTTGGAGTTCACCTGAACTGCGTGCTTTTGGACTGCAGGACTAACCCTCTACAAAGAGAAAAGCGTGCAGACTCTTTACACGCTGAAATTTGGGCTGATACCAGTGAAGTAGGTTTATGAACATATTGAAACAAAGATGCATTTGAAGGTTTGCATTAAGGGAATGATGCTGATATATTGTAGATCTTCTCTTATTCAAAAAACTGTCATTGGTCTCTCTCTAATCACGTGCCATGAAATTAGTCAGTCATGGTATGAAAAGGGCAAAATCATCCCCATATCAGTCTGAACGCCTGCTGGTCTCTGCATCCCCATAAACCAACAACCTGGTGATTGAGGCCCAGCACAAACATACATCTGAAATGTGCCGTTTTCCTACATTGGGAATAAAAGGAAGAATTGGGAAATATGATATTTGGGCAACGGGATTTACAAATACAAAGGAGGAAGATAGATGTTTTGGGATTGTCACAAGGGAAGACATGCAAGAAGACAAAATGGGGGCTGGGCTGAGGAGAGTGCAATGGCGGGCTGCAGGTTTGGACAGCAGGGTCTGGGAGAAGAAGCCGACCTCAGTCTTACAGGATCGTTATTTCATTTTATGGGAACATGCTGGATTGTTGCCACCTGACTTCATTATAATCAGCCCCATCTTAAGGAGACTAAAAAAGAACTGCTTCTTAAAAGGTTTATTGTAAAACAATATAATCCATTTGCAATGGCAAATATAGCATCAGAAGTCATCATTAACCATCAGGCCGGTGAAGCTGATTCCTGGCTTGGAGTTAATTTGTCTTGTCACGCTGGGATTAATGGCAGTTTCCTAAGCCACTGGTTCTGGGTTGCAGTGCCATTCATCAGGGAGTCGCTATAGCTGTACTACAAAACTGACTGTCATGACAGTTTGAAAACTACGACTCCAAATATTGATCGACTGCCGCTCCATGACCTAAAAGGATTCAGTGCTGTTTCAGCGATTCTGGTCGACTTCCGTACCATCTCAAGCTTACAGTCTTACAAGTGTATAAGATCCGGTTTCCTGTCTGTTACACTGACCAGACACATTAAGACATCCTTTCTGTTACTCTATCGAAGACCCATTAAGACATCCCCTCTGTTACACTGACCAGACACATTAAGACATCCTTTCTGTTACTCTATCGAAGACCCATTAAGACATCCCCTCTGTTACACTGATCAGACACATTAAGACATCCTTTCTGTTACACTATCGAAGACCCATTAAGACATGCTCTCTGTTACAGTAACCAGACACATTAAGACATCCCCTCTGTTACACTGACTAGACCCATTAAGACATCCTCTCTGTTACACTGACCAGACACATTAAGACATCACCTCTGTTACACTGACCAGACACATTAAGACATCCTCTCTGTTACACTGATTAGACACATTAAGACAACCTCTCTGTTACACTGACCAGACACATTAAGACATCCTTTCTGTTACACTATCGAAGGCCCATTAAGACATCCCCTCTGTTACACTGACTAGACCCATTAAGACATCCCCTCTGTTACACTGACTAGACCCATTAAGACATCCTCTCTGACACACTGGCCAGACACATTAAGGCACCCTCTCTGTTACATCATCACTGTTACCCTGACCAGACACAGAATAGCATCCTATCTTTCAGGGAAATGAAAGACAGAAACTTCTGTAATATCCTCCTTGTCACAGTAAGACCATGTGACATCCGTTCTCCTATAGTGAACATATTTAGTGAGGCATCCTCTGTTTTACAGTGACATCATCTCCAAAATCACAGTCTCTGTCACCATGACGCCCTCTGCTCCTGGTACAGTGATCATCCTAAGAAAAGTCATCCCTGTTACACTGGCATTCTGTGAAATTATGTTATGATGATGATCTCTAGCCTAAGAAATCCTCTCTGCTGGACTGGAAGCCCCACGGAACACACACACACACACACACACACACACACACACACACACACACACACTGACATTCACATATACTGTAGCAGCTATAAACAGCACTAGGTATGGTTTCTATCCAAAGAACAGTACAAAGCTTCTGAATTCTACAGTCTTCCAAAATTCAGCCGAGGGCACAATATGCTTTTGTCATGACACATGTTATCTATATTAAAAACATCATACAGAAATTAAAAGACATACATGTGGGTTTTATTGGATGAGTATTAAGTGATGTGGGAGACAGAAATAGCCGGGGTTTAATTAAATCCCACATATTGCAGTTATGATTCTTACAGCTAAATTTAAACATAAAGTCGATGTAAGCTACTGAATTTCAGTTCTTTGAACAAATACTGTGTGCATTAAAGACTTTCTCTTCTATAAGACTTAATAGGATAATTAGAAGTATATGATTATAATTTAAACAGCCTACACACTTATTGTACCGTTGTTAAGCAGTTTTGTATAATGGAAGAACTGTTTTTCTGATGGATTGATATTTGAAATCACATTAGGACGCTATACCACCAAGCAGGTGAAATGATTACATCATAAATTACCTTAAGTGACCAAAGGAGGCGTTAGGGAAAATAATCGTAACGCCTCCCAGTCAACCATATTTCATTAGTGCTCATGCAATGTCGGGTCACCTGGAGCCGGGAGCACCCTGCACGGGATGGTAAATATTCATTTATGCTCAGATTATCCAGGCTACCAATGACAATTGAAAATCTTGTTGCGGCTCTAGAGGATGAAACACTACAAAAATGTTATCATTAACATCTTGACCGCACCCATTTCGGGATATAAATACTCTTTATGTGACCTCTGCCCACGCCATGTGAAACTCTGCTTTACATCAGACTCTAATTAGAGAAAAGACAGTCCGCCTTATACACTCCGCAAGAAGGTTCCATTATCTTAAGAAACGCACAGAAAGGACCAAGACTAGGACCCGACGCTCTTCCCCATAAATGTACTTTGTCACAAGTGCCGCAACCCAACCCTCCTGTGGAAAAACAAGACTGACAGAACTGAAATATTTACATGACATTTTAAAATACCAGAAAATCAACGATGTAGAGAAACTTGTGATACGTCATCTGAATTTCACATGCGTCCTTACTGCGTTAATTGGACGGCTAAGGAAACCTTAGTGTCATGAGGTGACAGCTGCAGACTTGTTCTAATGTAACTAGACAAATTTATTGTTATTCTTAATGTCCTCAGCAGCGAGAAATATAAGGTGCAATATCTACTAAAAACAATTCATAAAATTATACATCTATAACTTTTATGATGTTATATAACATTTTAAATGAGCCATTCCTTATTAAGAGCGGCGTTCAATAGATTTGACGGTCTCGCTGTCTTTAGGCGGGGTTGATCATATTGTACGGGCCACAAATAACAATAAAGGTACATAAAATCTTTATCCCAATCCTGCAATTCCATATATTTCATAGCAAAAGTAATAGAAAGAAAAGCAGCTTAACATGAAGTATAAAATAGACTAATACACCACGCAGAACAAAATCTAATTAGAAAACAATGTAGCTAAAAATAAACTGATACCTGGTAGCGTTTATGGGTGATATATGAGTGCAGTGTAGAAAACGTGTAAATGTTTATCAAGATACAAAGCATTTCTACATCAACTGATAAAATCATTTAAATGTTAATGAGAAGTTTGGAAACTAGGTAATGTCTAACAGTGACGTAGGGTACCCGGTGATGCTACGTAGTGTAAAGGAATGGCAAAGAAGCCTAGACAGCTGTGTTCGGTGCCGCACCAAGAAGCCGGTGCTTGTTCCTTCTTTTTTAATAGTGACTGCTACCAGGGCGCTTGCGGTGCGAATATAAATATGGGCACAACCGAAAAGTTAAATGTCGTTTATAAATGGGAAGACTGCGTTGCCAAAACGTCTCCACGAACGCAAACGAGTTAATATGCATAGCGGCGCGACGACAGTTATCGGACGAACAGCTGACTGCCGGCGGTCGGCCGCTGTTGTGGTCCTGCGACGCAAACCCGGCCGAGCCGCAACTAAGGCGCCGCGCCGCCTCTTCGCTATTGCGCATGATACTGCGGCTCTCAAGGCTACCCCATCCTCAACTGATCTTGAATCAGAACAGCCCCGGAGCCGGTGAACACGCCCCCGATTCTCACCTGCCGACCAATGGGCGTGTAGCGGAGGCGGACCCAGCCGCTAAATACTCATGCATGGTTTTAGTGGGATTTGCCAACAGCTGCGCGGCCGCTTTCGGGACGTTCCGGTGCAAGTGCTCGGCTACGGAGAGAGCGTACGGATAGGAGGGGATGGTGACAGGGCATGAGTGAAAGGGTGCCGCCGGGATCCATGGCCGAAGAGGCTCGGCAATGAAATATCTGCCAAACGGGACACTTTAAGATATGAAGAGGTTTCTTGCGGGTTGGCAATAGTACTATGATTTGGTATGTGGTCGTTTTGATAGCGTGTGTATTCAGCGCCGAAGGATCGTCTAAACAAGGTGAGTTGAAGCGCAATATTTGGGTTCTGTAAGTTGAACGATCGCTCAGTGCGTTTCCCATTAGTTTTGTTTATTCACCCGAAAAAATGAATTTTCCTTTTCATTATTGGTTGCAATACCATTATATCAGTGTTTATATTATGTTAAATGTAATAGATAAATATTTATGGGTTTTCTCTTGGATTATTACTAACTTTTAAATACTAATTTTGTTGCAGTTAAATTTACAAAAATCCGCTTTGAACGAATTCCCCAATTTGAGTTTTTTTTTTCTTGGAACGTAATAATATTTTGTGAAACGTTTCATAATAAAAAAAATCAGGTGTGCAGGTAAAACCGACAGGGGGATATTTTGAATACGACGAAAATGTACAGTAACTGTAATATACGTATTATTATGTAATTGCTAGGTAATTGTAAACGTTTTTCAGTATTCTTTCAGGTTATGTTTAAAGTCTCGACAACACTACACTACAGTTTTCTTACTTGCTAAAGATGTTGTTTTATTACATTGGAAATTAAAGTTTAAATATTGGGATAAGAAAACGATGTGCTAGGATAAATGGGAAAATTGGTAGAATATCCATATTTAAATGCAAATATTCATGTATACCTATTGGCTATTCATCCCTTTGAGAGAATATTTTTTAACCCCTGGAACAGTTCGGTTGGAAACGTGAGAAGTGTGATACAGTGAAGCGCCGACGTTTTACATTTGACCCCGTCCTCGTGGACTTGCTTACCCTTGCTGTTCCAACTTTAGCCAGAAGGGGGAGTATGCTTTTACAGTTACCTATAAGATTACATCAGTGGAGCGCCTCCTTAACAAGCACGCAATTTGCTTGTTACCGAGGTATAAACTGCTGAAATATAGTACAATACGTTTTATTCTGCTTTTTTGTGGCATTTTGTTAATGTGTTATGTCATTGCTGGGTGTTTTTGAGGGATGTTATCTTGCTGTGAGGTGTTGAGCTGTTTTGGGATGTTCTGTTACTGTAGATGCTGTCAGTGTGGGACATCCTGTCATTATAGGGTGTTGCATAATTATGGAACGTTCTGTCCCAGTAGGATGTTCTTTTCCTGAGATGTGAGCTGTGACTTAGGGACGCTCTGAGAGTGTGGGATGACCTGCTATTAACTGTATTAATTAAGAAAGGTTATTTTCCTGTGATGGAAGAAGCACAAGCCACAAGGAATGTCTCAGTACACAGCCACTGCTGCAAGGACAGCACACAGACCCCCAGGAAGTAATTTTGATATGACCCAGTGTGAGCAAGTTTCACTCACCAGGGGTGGTGATGTGGATGCTCCTGCTCTTACCAGAACATGATTTATATGGGGACCTCTGGGCCAGCCGTTAGCAGCTTGTCATGCATTAGCACGTTAGCATGCAACAAGACCCTTTGGTGTCTCATAGTCACCCAGTTAGCTTTAGCACATTAGCATTACATAAGACCTGTTAGCTGGCCACAGGTGTCCTGTTTGTGGACACAGGTTACATTAGCTAATTTATTACATGCTCCTGTCACTCAGTTAATGTAGCAATCACCAGGCACTGCTTGTGCATTTGTGTGATTATTAGATGTAATTTTATCATTATAAGTATTTTTTTTTCTAGATAATTTATTAAAGTGAAATTTTAATTTAATATTCTGATCATTAGCTATTTTGGGGCAGAAGTAAACTGTTCTGCAAATAAATAGCTCACTTAAAATATTATTATAAAATGCTATATTAAGGACTTCCTATTTTTATAGTGACATAAAAATTCTTCGGTGTTTTCTCTCATTTGAAGTAAACCTTGGATCTTCACATCAAACCTAGACATCTGCTTCTGCGTCAGGTTCCTTCCTCCCATGTCCCCCGCTGTTGTAGCTGGGCTTCAGGGTCCAGCCGCCCTTCCTAAGCTTTCCAAGCCAGCTTGACGGTCTCCTGTGACTCTGCATGGCACCAGTCAGAAGAGCCATCTCAGAATCGATTATGTCACTGAGTACCTTAGCTTGACAACTAAATAGGATTATGTTCAATTTCATTTCTTTTCCGTATTTTAGCAGTGTCACTATTGTCTGGGATCATTTCTATTTGGGCACGTTTAATCAATTGCTTCACCAAATACATAGATTGCTCCTATTTGCAGTTAATTTTCTATGGATATACATCCAGTAGTTTATCCAGTAACTTAGTTGTTTATCCAGTTAGGGCCCTGATAGAATGGTGTCTGACACTGGTGTAACTTTACCCATACTTCGTCAGGCCATCCAACAGTGGTTTCACTCTCATTGTAACCCCCCCTCCCAGGTACTTACATGTAATACAGAGCAGTACTTGAATGTGTTGTAATTGAATAGTTCTTTGTCATTTGGAAACTCCTTACAAACCCAAACTAGACAAACAGTTGGAAGATGGATGAATACAAGTCAACTGCAATGTATAACTCTTAAAAGTAAGTCAGTATTTTGAGTGTCATTTGACTAATTACCATTCTGGCACACACACCTAACTGATACTGTTGGATTCTTGGTGCAAAACAGGTTTATTCTATGAAGCTTACAGAGTTGCTAAAAAGTATTTAACTCATCGCATTAAATTGTTTGCAGAATACACTTAGTGTGGTGGTCTCAGTTTGTGGCTGTTCGTATATATTTATGTCCCAGCTTTTTTGGCAGCTGGTGTTTTGATGTGCCATTTTAATTGCTCTCTGTGTATGTATGCACTCAATGTGTTTTCACATGAAACAGACGGAGAAGAGAGAGTGAGCCACGGTCTGCGTCGAAGCCTTCGTGATGTTTTGAGGCTGTGTCATGTTTTTTTTTTACATTTTTTCTCCTCAGCCGGTTTGCTAAACGTGGAGACCGGCGTTGTAATGAAGTACCAGGCATGGCTGTATCAGACAGCTGCCGGAAAACACACTGCAGCATGGGGATCAGGCGGCAGCCCGTTGCTAAGCACTCTGGGTGTTTCTGAAACACTGGAGCCGGTGGTGCATGTCTGGGTTCTGGAACCCCCCCTCCCCCTCCAGGGAGCTGCCAGACGAGCCTCGCTGTGTCAGAATGTCTCACGCCGACGTTCCTCCAGCCACGATATGGCAACAGGCCCCTAACTCTCATGATGAAAGGTATCCGCTCACTTATATCAGTACTGATTTTAGGGTGTTATTGCTTAATTGTATGTTTCGTTTGGTTGTTTTATGATCATTCATGTTTTTTTTGACACTTAATGGTAGACATTCAAAAAATAAATAGCGACATTGGAATCATATTAGATGTGATAAAATACTTCAGGGAGTTAAGACCTTCGGGGACTGTTGTCCTAGTCTGGTATCTGCGTGGTGGACCTCATTTGAACTTTGGTCGTTTGATCCTTTGCTGGGCCTCCTAAGTTCTGTTCAGCCCATAGTGTTCCAGAATATTCTCAGTTCTCAGATCCATATTATGCCTTTTTCTGAACCTGCTCCATTTGCCTTCTTATGCTTGCACTTTAAGAACTGCTGTCATTTCTCTCCTAACTCTTTCCTCAGTAGGGTCCTCTGCTGTTCCGAGCTCTATTGTTCTCTCGGATCATCCCTACCGTGTTTCTGTCCCATCTAAAGAATAGCTATAGAATCCAATAAAAAAGTCAATGATATTAGATCTTTGTCTTGAAAAGAAAAATTAAATCCTGTTTAAAAATGTCTTTCTGATTCACTCTTAAGAATCTTAATTCTCTCTCACTCTTCCTTTCTGCTCATGACATTGCAGACCCCAGCTGAGTCCCACATTTTGAAATTTATTGCTAAAGGACAGCTGGGAATTAAGACAGCCAGTCTCCTGACTGCAGAGCTCTGAATAAGAGGATTAGACATGGACAATATTTTGGCAATAATATAGGATTTGCACTGCTTGCTAGATACGAGAATTCCATAATCCTGGTTTTCGTAAAAATGCTGTACCAGAATGATTTTTCTTTCACGTTATTTATTTTACAGAAACAAAAAGACGTTCAGTTTAGCTGGGGTGACCTGGTTGTCGAGAGGCACTCTGGGGGGGGATCGTATCCCACTGACCCTGAACACAGCAAGGCGTCTGCTACCCTGTCTCAGCCCGGCTGCCAGTGTGATGCAGGAGGCTGTGCAGAGTCTCAGCTGAATCCCCCTCAGACTCGACTGCTCGCCTCGGCCACGTCACGCTGGTTTAAAATAGCGCACAAAGGCCTGAGAAGCTCTCTGTGAAAGCGAGGCCTTCACGCCGTCTGGGGCCTGAAGGTTGCAGTTATAGACTGGATAGAGTGACTGGGGGCGTCCCAGTGGACTCATCTAAATACTGACTCGGCATATTCTGGGGGTGTTCGTGGACAGATTGCCCCAATTTTAGGCCAGGTGTTCAATGTCAATGGTCTGCTTAGCATTTAAATTGGATTTTCAATCCAAATAAATTGTGTGCATGATCTCTCTTTGTGGTGGGTAGTAAGATCTGTCGCCGGTGATGATTGGGCCTGGCCTGAAGGGGGCGACGAGGGGCTCTATACATCATAGGAGAATGTAAGCAGGGCTGTCTGTACTGGAACTCCAGAGGGGTAGATCTGTGAAATGCTGCGGTCAGCGCAAGCTGTGAATTTATCGCTCTACCCATTGACTTTTTCTAGTTTCCATCCTTGTCCCCTCCTGGGAGTAGCCAGGCAGTCACACAAAAACCAGTACAAAGCAAACTGGTTTTAGTTTAAAAAAAAAAAAACACAGCATATAAGAAAAAAAAAAATAATGACCATGGTTCCATTAGGAAAATGAGCATGTTGACATTAATTGTGTTGGTGTTGCTGATCTAGCTTTTGTTATAGATCTAGCTCGTGTTACAGTCTCGTAAGAAGGACAGTGTGGTGTTTGAGGGTAATACATTATACTCAGCCTGTGTGGTGCTGCTAGGAGAGATGGATCTTTGATATACTGTCATGGTATAGCATGCTAAATGCTAAATTCCCATCAAACTGGGTCTTATGTGCTCTGTATGTGTCAGACGTTTCTTTAAAATATCGTAGGAATATCATTATTTCCGCTGGAATTTCTTGGTGGACAGACAGCAATGAGCTGAAACAGGCTGGTATCGTTAGAAACTAATGAGCAAAGCCCAGTCATTCTCTGACGTGGATGTGATGATGTGTTGACATTGATGATGGTGCCTCTGACAGCGTAGAGCTGCTGTGAAAATATGTTTTTTGCCAGGAGAAGATGATCACTGAACACAAGATTCTGCACGAGTTCATAAATAAGCTTAATCTTTATCGCCTGAATTCCCTTGATCATCAGCTGGGTATTGTATCTGGGCTTTAAAGTTTATCTTTCTGGTCACAGAAATACTCCAGACAGAATCTCTTCCGGTCCTTGTCTTAGTTCAGGGCTCTTCAAATATGGACCCCGATTCCAAATCCAGGCCTTGTTTTCAGTTTCCCCAGGGAGTTAGTTTAATAATTACTGGGATGAGCTTCCCGAAGCCTTCTTAACGCTACGTCGTTCGTAAGTTCTATCTTTTAACTCACCCTGATTCTGATTGGCCAGAGGCTTCACACCTGACTCACAGGTAAAGGAAGGCTGGAAAATCGGCAGTGCTCGGACCTCGAGGACCGTGTTTCGAATAGCCCTGGCTTATACTGTATCATGACCCTTCCAGGGCCACAGCAGCAGATGTTTTTACCCAAAGTGATGCACACTTGAGAAATCAGGGTTAGCCAGTTCTTGGAACAGTTAAGGTTAAGGGTCCTTGCTCAAGGGCCCAATGCTGGAATCACTTTGCTGACCATGGGATTTGAACCAACGACCTTCTGACCATGGGTCTTAACCAGCAGAGCTGCACACCACCCCCTGCTGGCACGGGCTTGGCCAAAACATGCTCCTTCGGTATAAATGCGGTTCTGGCTCAGTTAGGTGCGAGGGGGGGAGTGTTTGGCTCAACAAAGCAGATTAAGCACAGGAATGCAGTGGCTAAGGCAGCACCAGCAGCCAGGGAAAAGCTTGGGGGGGGGGGCAGGGGAAAGGACGAGCAGAGCTCAGTCACACTGGCTCGATTCCAGACACTGTGAAAAGTTGGCTATCCGAGGACCTTCTTTACTGGTGCCTGTGATCCGAGACATAAGAAGAGGGTGACACTCTTTACCGTGAGTCCTGTTCATTTTCCCGTGTTGGTAAAATGCAGAGGTAATGTGTGTAACTTCGCCTCGTGTCTCAGTGAGCAGCATGACCTTCATCTTCACGATTCGTCTTTTTTTGGTCTAGATCGATACAGCTCTGGTTGGTGTCGTACACGCACACGGAAATAGCGGCGCTCGGGAATGAACCCTAGCCGCGACCTCCAGGCGCCGGGCCTCTCCAGTCCCGCCAGTACCGCAAAATTAATCTTTTATTAGAGTTTGGCCAGGAATTGAAGGCCCTCCCTCCATTCCAGTTCAAAACAGATCGGCGATCTTGTCCAAATCCGACCCGGTTTCATCGTCCCCTGGGACCGAGGTGCGACTGCCATCTCAGTCTAAGCTGCCTGCCCTGGATCTAAATGACCTTTTTTGAAAGCACATGGAAAGTCTTTATTTTAATGCCTTAAATAATTTTAATTGCTAGATGAATGTCAAGTATATTTTACCAAGCAGATCCATTTATACCCATTTGTGCTTCTTAATTTACAACAGTTTTTTCTTTATTAATACCTTTGGTATTTCTTGAGTGTTTAAAGAGAGGTGAGAGATTTGAGGAAAACCTTGTTTTCATTCCTTCTGAAAGTCACAGCCTGGCAGAAGGCTGCTGGTGCTAACACCTCGTCCCACATGACACCTGTCACAGATCTGACTGGACGGCCGTTTAATGGGTGGGTGATTCTGAGTGGAGTCATGTGACCGTTGCTCCTCTGACTCTTAATTATTGGCCCATCAGCTGTGAACTTTTTTGCTCTGTAGTTATTTCTGAAGGATAATGGATAGTTATTAGTTGCTGCAGGATGGGATTAAGCTGCCCTCTCATCTTTGTGTCAAGTAGAAGCTCTGTAAAGGATCTGGACTGAGGGGATAATCTCACCGTCTCCACTGGAACTGAGTGATAGGGGACTGAAATTTCATGCAGATCTGGTGGCATTTCTGTAGGCCTCTGCCATTCGCACTAATTATCCTATCCTAGGTCCTTTTAACTTGCAAGCATTGACGTCTTTTTTTAATACCGAATACACCCAAACTATGACAGACAGGTAATGCCAGTGTGTCCCCTGCTGCAGCTCCATGGTGTAGACTCCAGCCTCACTGCGGCTCTGCACTGGAAAATAGATGGGTGGAATGCATTTCAAATAAAACATCATAGATAATGTTTAGTCTACAGTGAAATACTTCTGTTGAGAGATTTTTCTGACTACTACATTTTAGTTGATAATACCATTTGAAAAGCTGGCTTTCTGCAAGATGTCAACAGTAGCAGAACGTTTGGGGGTTAGGGTTAGAGCCTGTGGAGATCCAGTGGTCACTGAGGCAAATTGAAAATGTCCTGTTATGAGCAGATGGCCAACAGCAGCAGTATGTGATTGGGAGTGAATGGGCTGGCTCGTCAGAACTGGTTTTGACTGGTTAGAACTGCTCTGAGCCACTCTTCTGTTCAGGTGCGATGTACATATACTGTACGGCACTGCAAATCCCCGGCTTGTGAGTCCTCTATGACCTCTGCGGCAAAGATGGATGGAGAGGTAGCTGGCTAGGTGACTGCCAACCCCAGTATGCCGTTTCAGGCTGTGTGAAGCCAGACAGTGGGTGTGTGGGCGGTAATGACAGCCTGATCCCCTTCAAACACTCATAATTACTAACAATAGAATCCCACTGGGTCTCCTGACTGCCATCCAGTGCACCTTTCCTGCAGGTGATGGCGTCAGCGTGTATAACCATGGAGTCTCCCACAGTGACCCTAGCATCATGGGGTCCTCGCAGTGACCTCCGTATCTCGCTGCCCCCTTGGTGACCCCCCTTAGGTCCCCGCAAAGCAAGAGAGGAGCCCCGGTTTGTGACAGTGCGTGCCGGTGAGAGCGTGGTGCTGGGATGTGACGTGTCCTGGCCCCTGAGCGGCCCGCAGCCTGCCTATGTGGTGGAGTGGTTCCGGTCCAGCGTGCCTATGCCCTTCTTCATCAGTTTCCGCTTCTACCCACCACATGTGGACCCAGAGTATGCTGGTAAGTTTACCTAGAGCCTCGAGGCTATTTCAGTACCCCTAGTTTTCCGAGTGTAAAAAAAGAAATGACATATAAGTTGTGTTGCACATACATGCTAAGTGTTCTCCAGCTGTGCTTTTAACTGCTTTATTGATGGTCTTGTTTGGGAAGTTACTGCACCAGATTCAAAGTCAAACGTGTCTCGCAAGACCCACAGACTCCCAGGTCAGAGACTGTTAAAGAAAAAGAGGTGTGATTTCTTACAATGTGTTTTCTGCCCTGTGTCTGGACAATATTTTGGTCTCTGTTTTTGAAAAAAGAACTGACTGCAGAGAGCAGATCCTTTAGCATTACTGTCTGTGTATGTCTGACTGAGGGTAAATAGCATCCACATTTGACTCTGATTGTTTCCCAAATTCGTTCAATGACATGCTTGAGGTAACTGGATATTGGATATGGACCATAATTAGCCTGCTAATAGCTATTGTTAATTGGCTGCTGAGTAATATCTTGAGCATTTAGCTAGTAAATACAACTGTTTTGTAGCTAAATGGATATTAGATAAACATGTTCATACTACAGTGCACTCCTAACGACCTTCCCACAGGTGGGTGATATCTAGCAAACTGGTACACTGATTCAGAGTGAGAGATCGACACCAAAAACTGCAGTGTTAATAGAGCTAGATGAGCTCCAATAAAGTTAACAGGGTTAACACTGTACCCAGTGCAGTTTGGCCGCACATATGCGCCTGCTCAATGTGTCGAGGCTGTGAAATTCATTCATGGACGACAGCTGACAAGCCCCTGAGGCTTCCCGACTGGCATTCGACGTGGGAATTTTCACTTTGTAATAGTGGTGAGATACATTTACGCTAGTGATTAAATTCCGATTTCCTGATACGACACACAGACACAAAAAGGATGAATAAAGAATGTGGGACTCATAAAAATCGTGTCAGCTTTGTTAAAATGGCAGCGCTGTGGACCCACGGGTGACAGACTAGCGGCATGGTGGCTCATCCAGTAACCCTGAGGCCTCACTGGGACAGACTCCAGACACCCTGCAATCCTGACAAGCATAATTGGTTAGAAGATGGATGAATGGTATACAGACTACTGTGAATCTGCATTACATTTCATATGCACCTTTATTCTGTACAAAGAGGATAGATGAAAGTGTGGAGGGAAAAAATTATATTTAGAAAAAATTTTCCTAGTAGTATGCCACTGGATATCAGTGACCTTTAACCTCTGCTCTGGCATTGTAGGTAGAGTCACACTCCAGGGGAAGGCCTCGCTGCGGATCGAGCAGGTGCGCTCTGCAGACCAGGGCTGGTACGAGTGTAGGGTCCTGGTGCTGGAACAGCAGACCGACCCATTTCAAAATGGCAGTTGGGTACACCTTACTGTCAAAGGTGAGCTAGCTCTGCTTGATGTCATATCTGTGCACCCATTGCAAATAGCGCACTAATTATGTGTGCATCCGAAATTGCATACTTGTTTGCTATGTGGTAGTACATAATACAGTATGCAAAATGAGCAGTATGTCCCAATCCTTAGTATGAATGTGATAGTAGATGAACGGTACCCGGAGAACATGCTGCATTCGGCCACATTCCAAAGTGTTTAACCGATGGATGCTACGCTATCCCACAAGGCCACTGTAACTGCAACCAGAGATGAAGAATGTTGCTTGCTCAGACGTTTATGCCAAGATAGCGGGGGAAGTGCAAATTCTGTACAAATGTCAGTAGTTACCTAGTTGCATAAGTTCACTTGAATATGTATTTTTTTTCGTTAATAGTTTTTAGCTTTTGTGGGGGGTCAGGCAATGTTATTGGTAAACATCCGGGTCATGTAATAATGCAATATATCCCAAGGCATGCATACTATTTTCGTGCATACATATAGTATGTACTACGTTAATAGTCAAGTAGTAGGCTTCTAAAGAAAGTCAGTATGTACTGTGTAAGTATGTGATGTCAGATGTGCCCTAAGTCTTTTAATTCACTTAGCTGATTGAAAGTTAACTCTGTGCTACAGGTACTTCCCTGCCCAATGCAATTAGACATGACATCAGTTTCCGCTAATGATAATGCAGGTAAAGATGAGCCATGATTAGCTAATGATGCTAACGGTGAGTAATTGTACTTCATCTGCTCTCTTGGGCTCTCATTCGCCGACATAAACTCTTGCCCGTACAGCCCCGCCCACATTCACAGGTACACCCCCACAGTATGTGGAGGCCAGGGAAGGTGGCAGCGTGACCCTGAGCTGTGCCGCTGTGGGGAATCCCAAGCCCGTGGTGAGCTGGCAGAGGGAGGGCAAGCGGCTTGGAGACAGTGATAAGTACCAGGTAGCCGAACAGGAACTGTAAGCCTTCTTGTAACACCATGTACAGCCCGGCCCAGTCCACCGGGCATGCTTTATTGCCTGCTGACTGAGCTTCTGTCCGAAACCGATCGGCTCAGTCACAGATAATGGACAAAAGTCGTTTATTCGTGGGTGTCTTTGGACCTGCACCGTGTCAAGGGTGACAATCTTCCAGTGAGATCTGACATCAAATCCCCGAATCATGGTCCTGTGGAGGCTACATATCACCCTAGCATTGTTATCATAATAAGCAAAGATCCACGTGATTTTCTATAAGTTCGTTCAGGTACTGATGATGGATGACTATGGTTATATCTTAACCAGTCTACTTTATGAATGCCAAAATTAAAATATTTGCATTTTAGCTTCAAGATGTTTGAACAGGGGGATTTAATAATCTCCCCGTGCACATATTAATTTCTGCGGTTGTGATGTTTGTATTGCATTTCCGGGAGGCGCCGGGAGCTGTTTGCTTTGACTGCTGTGCCGTCAGAGATAATCCAGCTTGCGGTGCCCTTAGCTTGAATGCCTCCTCTCATTTGAAGGCGAAGCCTTTCAGCAGTAGCAGCAGTGGCCGTTTAGCAGTGTTCCCCACAAGTGCTTATCAGTGAATTACATCTCTTTTGATCAGTTCTGCAGCCATGGATTTCTTGTCCACAGATGTGAATGAGCTCCCAGCCCTTTGCTCTCTGCAATTGTAGCCTATGCTGTAGATCAGTGACCTTGGAGACTCTGCGTAAGTGTGTAAGTCAAAGCGATTGTTTTTGGTCACCTGCCCGGCAGGTGACCGACGGGCAGCTGACGGTCGTGTCGCTCCTGCGGGAGGACGGCGGTGTCTATGCTTGCCACGCCCACAGCCCTCAAGGGGAGGCCATTCACTCCACCCACCTCCTCATTCAAGGTAATTACAAGTGTGATGTCACTCGGATTACCATAGAACCGAACTAATGCAATTTGTGATGTGTTTGGCACAAATTGGGCTTTCATAATTACTGACATAATCTATCTATCTATCTATCTATCTATCTATCTATCTATCTATCTATCTATCTATTTATCTATCTGTTTGTCTGTCTGCCTGTCTGTCTGCACATTCCAGTTTGACAAGATGCAATGCGTCATTCGATCTCCTACCTGCTAGCTATTGTTTTGAAGGCCTGACAGAGTGATGGCAATGATCTTTATGCCGGCTGTTTGGTGAGGAGTAACATATCTTCATGAAGAGAACCCATGACCATTTTCTGTGTTTTCCCCAGGGTCACCATTTATCGTTACACCACCCAAGAACATAACTGTAAACATATCTCAAAACGCATTCTTCACCTGCCAAGCAGAGGCATACCCTGCAAACCTGACCTACACCTGGTATTGGGAGGAGGACAACGTCTACTTCAAGAAGTAAAGTTATGATCGAGTTCACTGTGCTGCCATTCATGCACTGTTAATGCTCTATAACCCCCCATCTGTTTTAGCTCTTGTCCAAATCTGCATTGGCCATTTTTCCCATTTGTCATTCATATCCCCCCAAATGCCCATTCCATTTTGGGAGGGGTTGTCTATGCTGTCACCCACCCTTGTTTGTTTACTCTGTGGGCCCCAGGCTTCATCAAGTCACATGACACATTTCCATTACTTAATTCCACACGTAGCCCTGTAGGTGTCACTGTGGACCTCCTCCAATTAACTCCCGTGACAGCCAGCTAATGCAACATAGTAGGGATTGAAGCCAGGTCCCAGTGAATGATGCACTTTGGTGTAATTAACATATTTGATTGTTTACTAGGGTTGCAGGGCCTCCGTATTAAAACAGAGGAAAGGGCACAAACCAGGGAAATGAATGTACCAAAAACTGCATGCAATTTAGAAGCATTACGTTGCACAAGCTGTACATAGATAAATGCGTGACCACCAGTGCCTCAGCCTGTTTGCTGTCCCTACAGCGACCTGAAGCTGCGGGTGCGAATCCTGATCGACGGGACCCTCATCATCTTTCGAGTGAAGCCAGAAGATGCCGGAAAATACACCTGCAGCCCCAGTAACAGCTTAGGCCTGTCCCCCACAGCTTCGGCACACCTGGCCGTCCAGTGTGAGTGGGGGGGGGGCTGCCACTCTGAACCTGTTTGGATGGATTGGGAGCAGCCATGGTTGCCATTACTCAAATCGCACATTTACATGGGGCCCTTCAGGTTTGGGGCCCCCTGTAGGCCACAGACAGTCACTACATTAAATACTAAACAAACATGTTCTTTATTTAGGAGCTGCTGAAGCAGCATGTTCAGCCAACCCATAAACTAGTTACGATCTTCTGGCTGCTCGCTATCCATTTATTCAGTTTTTGAAACATCTGAGCAGGGATGAGGGGCACCAAAATTTTTTGAGTGGGTCCCCAGAAACAAGAAATCTGTCCCTGTGGATTGGTAGGGGGGAAATTCTCAATGGCCGCAAGGTCAGCTAAATGGCCACCCCTCCTGGGCATGTTTACCTTACGGATATCCAAATATCAGCAGGTATTACACATTCTTGCTTGCGTATGTGTTCAGGTACAAGCGTGTGCGTCAGTGACCTCCAGGCTGGCAGTGAGCTCTATAGCGTCAGGCTTCCGCCAGCGTGTGAATAAGAGACCCTTCCCGAGTTTGGGGCCAGCGGGATGCTCTAGGCCCCCACCCCAGAGATCAGGCTTCTGAGAGAAGGAAAAAGGGGCGATCTGATTCATACAAAATCTGCCTGAGCAAGCACTCTGCGCGAGATGGAGTAGCTCAAACGCGACAGAAAAACAAATAAAAAATGTGCATCATCCACCTTGAATATAATATATAATAATTGAAGTAAACAAATATTAACTGATCGACATACTGCATAGTAGAATATTTTAATAGCGAAACTCATGTAACTGATTTTTTGTTAATTATAGATGTTCTAAATTTATTAATGGTTCACCAAGCCCAGACACTTCTCTGTGAAGCTATTTTTGTGGATCAGCTTATGGGCTGGCATCCCTTCCAGAATGTTCCCTGCCCTCTGCCGGTACTTCCTGGGCCAGGCTCCAGGATGAGTACGACTCTGTACTGGATAAGCTGTTATGGATGAATGGATGGGTGATAACTGAGGGGTGTCTTTATTTATGGATGCGTTTGATGTGTTTACTCTGCTATGGGGAATATTACACTTTCCACAAACGCTAAATGGTGCTTTCATCAAATGGCCCTCTGGTAACCCTGTGAAGCTCTCCTCCTTGCCTCGGATGATGTGAAGCGATGGGCCTTTCCTCCACGCGCCAGAATCCGCCGATAATTAACAGTGCATTCTGTGGCAGGTCATTAGCACCCATGCCCCCGCTGACGCTGACGTCGGCACTCCCAGCTCCGCCCGCTTGTTTGTTCCGTTTCGATTTCGGGATGTCCGGAAAGCCTTTGATGGATTGCCCTTGCGGAAATCTTTATTTGGAAAAGTATTGCCCTCACTTCTCAAACTGGACATGCTGCTGTGGCTGGCTACTGGGTAGAGTGGGAAACTGTTCTCTTGGGACTATTGCCGGAGATTCTCTGAACATTCGTATGACCCATGTGTCAACAGGCTGCTGATCTGTAATCAAGCTGGGAATTAGTGTGTCATGAATTACTGTGTTCCAGCAGGTGGTCTGGGCTAGTCCTCTCCATTATCTGTGATTTATTATTTAAGTGAAGTTACAATTTTTGATATTGATATTGTACTTGATGTAGGTTAAGAATCTTAGTTAAGGGTTCTGGAATAAGGTCTCCCAATTGATGACCAACCATGGGGCTCTGACTCTGTGTGCTTAAGCACTGCACTACCCGCTGGCCCAATTTTAACTAATTCTGTTAATGTATTTGTGTGAAGGGGTGTGTTGTCTCAGGGGGCACAGTCATGTGACCAGGATTTGGCATGGTGATTAATTCCACCTGTCCCCCATTCCTTGTGAAGTGTATAAATTTGTGCGTATTGTTTTCCTTTTTTGGTCCCTGGTAACCTGAATGAAGTCTCAGGACTGTAAACATTTCCTGACTGTGCTGGCATATGGAATCATTCCTGTTCTATCCCCTGTGTTTCCTTTTCATGCTCCTGCCAGAAACTTTCATGTTTATGTGGATTTGTGTTTGCCTTTCCTCACATCCCGCTGTCCTTCCCGTTACTACCTGCTCCCCTTTCCCCAAATAAAGATCTCTTGCCCCACACATCCCATCCACCTGCCAGTGCCACTGCAGGCTGTTTCACATCCTGTAGTTCATACTGGGCTTCCGGTGAATTCTCCACATTTGTTCGGCATCATGCTTCGTTGAGTTTGAGATGGGCTATAACAAACCGGTTGTCTCCTGCCTCTCTTTCAGGTTTCTTTGGTCCGTCAGTCAGATCTATTTAGTAAAGCTGTATAAGTATACTGTAAAACATTTTGACTAATTGAGAAATGGAAAAAACGCCAAGTTCCAAGATTAGGAAAACGGAAGATTAATCCCTGATTCCTTCAGAGGCAATTCACTACAACTAAATAATTGAAAATTGTGTTTATGATTTGTTTTTTTATAGTTGCAAATCATAAATGTAGTGAATAATAATGACCAATAAAGCCTGTAAAAATTTTTGATTGTGAGTGATAGACCAACAGTCTTGACAGGAGTCGTATGAATGTTGTCTTATTTGAAAATCTCTGGCAATATTCCCAAGAGAGCAGCTTCCCACTCTACCCAGTATCAAGGATCAATGGCCATGTTCATACTGCCTTCTGTTATGTAAGTTACCCTTGTCTTCCCTGTACCTTTTTTTCTGCTTTGTCCCCTAGATCCGGCCCGAGTGGTTAACATGCCCACTGTAATCTATGTCCCGAAAAAGATGACGGGTTACATCCGCTGTCCCACAGATGCCAGCCCTCCGGTGACATGGGTGAAGTGGGAAAAGGACGGCTTTCCACTGAGGATAGAGAAGGTGCTTGACCTTCGGCTTCTGGGGTGTCGTGTGCTTCTGAAGGAACAAACATACGCTGGTCAGTTTGGTAGCAAACATCAACAAAGCAGAACAGTGTTAGGTTAACAAGACAAGCAGTTGGCCGAATTATCACTATATCACCATGAGTTACGCTTCTGCTTACCGAGGTGTAATTACTGTATTGATGAACTGATGCGTTTTATTGCTTTAACGGCAATAGCATGTCCCACCAAGCGTAGCAGGTCAGGAGGAACCATAAAACAACTTAAGGTCCCCTTCTGGCGTTTGGCCATACAGTCTGAGGGTGGAAAGTCCTGTTCCAAGGAAGGGCCTGTGATTTCCGACGTGGAGTTCGGATGGACGGTTACATGACACGGCGTCATTCTTCAGCCTCTCACCTCTTCCCCTCCTCCAGCACCCGGGATGGAGTTTAACAGAGGATGGAAGCATCCGTGTCACAGAGGTGACAGAGGAGTCAGTGGGCACCTACACCTGCATGCCTTACAACATCCTGGGTACCACCGGAAGGTCACTCCCCGCTAAACTGGTGCTAAAGGTATATGACGGCATCCAGCACAATGTGAAAGTGCGGGCTGATGGTTCGCATGAACTGGATAAGAGAGTCTCCAGCCTTGGATCCGGTCTGCTGCCACTGTCTAATTAATTTCGCAGTGTAGTATTCAAGGTTGCCCTGTGTTTCCGGAATAGAATGAGGTTGCGGGGATATAACGTATTTAGTTGCATGAATGGTGGAGTCTCTTAGTGCCGGATGCGTCTCTGGCCTCCAGGATCCGCCGTACTTCAGTGTGAGGCCCGGGCCAGAGTACAGACAGGATGCTGGGAAGCAACTGCTCATCCCCTGCGCTGCTTCTGGGGACCCAGAGGTCCCAACAATCACGTGGAGAAAGGTAGGACAGTGCATCGGAGTACTGATCAGCCCCTGCCCTCTGATTCACCCAGTGCCAGTCGACCCATTCATCAACATAGGCAGTGAACTTGGGCGCCATCTTCTGATGGGTGCTGACTTAGCAACCGCTGGCGCCCCCCCACCACCTACCCATCGCGGACAACAGCCCAAAATTGGGAGATAAAATGATGGTGAAGTTTGTCTAGAGCTCCACACGGGCTTCAACCAGTACTGGTTATACCTGTAGAAGGTGAAGGATGAAAGCTGGTTCCCAGACTCTCTTATGCCTATAGATGGTATAAGAACTCACCCCGATAAAGGCTGATCCTCATCTAATGTAACACCTGGAGCGAGGCAGGTCTCGCGTTCCGGTGTCGCCCGCTGAGCGCCGTGTCTCGTCTCAGGTAGGAAAGCCAAGCGTGAGCAAACACAGCGTCCTGCCGAACGGCAGCCTGCAGTTCCACTCCGTCAGCAAGGACGACCACGGCGAGTGGGAGTGCGTGGCCACCAACGTCGTTACCAGCATCACGGCCAGCACGCACCTCCTGGTGGCTGGTAGGGAGCTCTGCCAGTCGTCGTCGCCACCGGCACTCAGTCATCTCGGTGATGACTGCACCCAGAAACACTCTGCCTGTGGTAATCGACCAGGAACTGGAAGGTTACTGACTGCCACAAGATGGGACAACAGGGGTTATTGAACAAGCAATTAATACAAAATAGGGGCAAGGTCCCATTGGAAAGACAAACCTAAACTGAAAGTTACACATAGTATAATTAACCACCCGTGGAAAACAAATTAGCTAAATTAGACTAGTACAAATTAAAGATAAGGAGAATCCATCCTCCTCCTTCCCTTGATTCTCCACCAATGTCCTCCTTCCACCTTGTCCTTCAGGCACGAGTCCGCACTCCCCAGTCAACCTCCGTGTGTCTCCCGGCATGACCTCAGCCAACGTGTCCTGGGAGCCGGGCTATGACGGTGGATTCGAGCAGACATTCTCAGTCTGGTACGGCCCCGTGTGAGTCATCCCAGCATGCTTTGCTTCCAGCTTCTATCCTGTTTTTGAATGGAGCGGTCATGTGATGCCTTTTTGGTGTGGCGTACTTCTAATAATTTTTGTGTTTCTCAGCAAATGCAGCTGTATGTGTGTAGAACTTCTGTTCACCTTTCATATTCATATTTTAATACTTATTTATTTGGAGCGGCAGTATTTGAATAAAGATTAACCTTTAGCTATTAATATTATAAAGCAGTTAACCATTGACCTGTAGTCATTGTCATAGCCTTTGAGTTGGTAGCCATCAGTCATGCTCAGTGTTGTTGTGTCATCTGTCCCTTAAAAGTTTCATTGGAGTTCAAGATATTGAAGCATGTTTGTATTCACTTTTTGAAGGGAAACTGGGTATATATTACAGAAAATGTAGAGTAAGTTTTAATATGGTTGTACATGAACTTTTAGCTAAATTGGATTAGACCCAAATTGCATCACACACAAAGTAGATCACAGGCAAAGTAGATCATGCGTTAGGAAGTTCAGGGCGGCCGATTCTGCTCAGATGTCAATGAAAATACACAAACAAAATTGTCTACAACACAGTTTAGTGTAATTTAGCAATCCTCACAGTGTGCAGTTTCATAGACATACAGGCGGGTTCTGTTGGTGCTTCTTGAAGAACCCAACTGAATTTGAGAATAGGTGGACCATCTCGCGGTGGACGTCTTAGCTTGTGTTGGGGGTGGGTCAGTGTGGAAGTTAAAAATAATTGTCTTGTCAGTGTGCAGAAAGGAGACATGAGGCCGAATCCAGAGTTACTCAAAAAGGAGACGGCTCAGACACAGATAGAATCTCTCACTTCAGCTGTCAGGGTCACTTTCACCAGTCCCAACAAACAGCTAAAGGTGTGGATGAGCGTGGGGTGACGACGCCTCACGCAGTCGGCCGTGTTGCTCTGTGCTGACAGCGAGCGCCATGATTAGCAGAGGCTGATCGACAGCACAGGGGAACCCAGGGTAACCACCATCATGCGATCCTGCACTGGATACTTTATCAACCACTTTCCATGGTCTCCCAGTGTCCGTGTCGGTTTCTTCCCAGTACTCTGTTTCCTTCCCACAATCCAAAAATGTAATTTAGGTAAATTTGTGTCTCTAAATTGCACATTTTGGGTATGAGTGTGCGCCTCCGTGAGAGTAGCGTGCCCCCAGGGAGTCCTCCTGCCTGGTGCCCAGTGTTTCCTGGGAGAGATGCCAGGCTCACCACAACCCTGTACTGGATGAGCAGTTATGGGTGATGAAAGGATGGATGGATTTCATTGAATATATCCTGAATATTTTGGTAAATAGCCCTCACATGCCTTCTGATGGACTCCACAATGGCTTTCGTATTTCTTCTTTTTTTTAACACTGATGATGTTACTCTGATAATAAATAATGTGCATTTTGAATGCACATGGTAAAAAAAAAACCAGGACGTTACCAGTGAGGAGTGATGAAGGAGAGGCATGTCATGCTCCTGTGTTACCGAGTTATATGTAGTATTGATTGATGTTTTTGCCGTGTCAGTACCTCGTTCCCTAAGAGGTGCTCGTGTTCCCCCCTTGCAGGGTGAAGAAGACACGGTTGGGGCCACACGACTGGCAGTCTACTCCGGCTGGGGCCCACACCTCGCTGCTCATTCAGGGTCTGGAGCCCCACATGTCCTACCAGTTCAGCGTGCTGGCCCTAAACAAGCTGGGCACGGGTCCCTTTAGCGAGGTTGTCACCGCCACCACGCTGGGTCAGTAGCCCTCATGGATTCACCTGGGGTGGCAGCTGGGGACAATCTTTCAACCACTTCTTCATGGTTGTTGCTGGTTACCCATAAATCTTTGGGCCCTTGTCATTCACAGCCTTCCCTAAGACTACCCCGGAACCACTGGTGCTACTGACTCCACCCAGGTGCCTAATAGCCAATCGGACACAGCAAGGAATTCTGCTGGCCTGGCTCCCTCCGGCCAATCACACGTCACCGATCGAGCGCTACATCATGGAGCTCCGCCTTGGAGATCGGTGGGAAGTCCTGGATGAAGCGATCCCGGCCGGGGTGACAGAGCTGCTGGCGAGAGACCTAGTCCAGGTCAAGCGCTGTCACGTGACGCTGGCAGAGACATTGACAGGGCGGATGTTCCGGAAATAGGGCTATGCAAAGGTCAGGAAAGATTTGTCAGAGAAGAATAACTACCAGCCGCTCCTGATGCATTGACAGATAAGTAGAGCAAACCTAATTCACGGCTGCAGTGTGGATCTTTGTTTAGGTCCTAGAGCTTGGCCATTTGTTCAGGCAGTCATGACTTCGCGAGCCATGTTAAGTGAAGAAGCAACATCGTCCATAGCCCGAGACCCGTTTTAACAAGAAGCGGCAGATAGTGTCTGTTCATTCATCCGAGCCGCTTGGAGGGTGTCAGTGTTAAAAGGCAGTTTCGGGGTTGACATTTGGGGGAGATTATTCCCACAGCATCATTCCACCCCAGGCGGATAGTGTGAAGCACTGACCTGTGTTTCGAAATGTCTTTAAAATAGGCCTTAATTGAATGAGGAGCACATGTTTTGCAATACGGAAAGGCCTGGGTGGCTGTAAACACGGCCTCTGTTTGCAAACCGTAACGAGCCTTGGCAGACAGAAAGGCTTTCATCCCACCGACAGTCTGTGCCGTGCTGCGTTACGCTGCCACACGGTGCTGCGTTACGCCGCAAAGCGCTGCCGCATTACGCCGCGATCAAACGGGGCTTCTCTCGCTGCGGTTTTCATTTACATCCGTTCCCACAGATATGAAAATTCACGCTGGGCCCTAGTTTTCGGCACTGACACGAATCAGGGTTGGTGTATGAGCCAGAAACATTGCAGTCAGGTGCAACTGGTGGATTTGTTGGGTGATCTCGCTGCAGGAGACGTGGTACGAGTTCCGAGTCATGGCCGTCATGGACGACCTCATCAGTGAAAGCAGTAATGTAGTGGGAGTTTCAAGTACAGGTGAGCAGGTGCAAACATACTGATATGTATATCTTTATACGAGTGCATTTTTTACTTGCAGAAATCACTCTGCTGCCCCCTGCTGTCTATTTATGAAAAAGTAAAATTTTAGATCTTTTTTTTTAATTTTTTAATCCATAAATCTCTTCAGGTATTGTATTTTAGCTACATATGACAGGGATAAATGTTACATCCTTTAGATCTGGGGTGTTCCTCTCTGGTCTTCACCTTTTGTCTTTCTTTCCTGTAGAAATAGTCTTACCTCCAGAGGTAGCGGAGGAGGGACTCGCTCGCCCCGTAGTGGCAGGTGTGGTGGCTACACTCTGCTTCCTGGCTGCCGCGGTTCTCTTCAGCACCCTGGCGGCCTTCTTTGTCAACAAACAGCGGCGGCAGAAGCTGAAACGCAAGCCAGGTGCCACCTACTGGCTCCCCTGTGAACTTCCCCATCGCTTCCAATCTGGGCAGCTATTTATTTCTACTCTCCACTTTTCCTTCCCCTCCAGACCCCCCCCTGTCTATTACACACTGCAGAAAAAGCGTGGAGGCTGCGTAAGTAACCCCACACTACATGCCTTGCATTTTCTGCACGTAGCACTTGTCTGTAGAGTCTCGCAGGGAGGTAAATTTAACAGCCTGGCCATGTTTTGAATAATTGCTATTTTATATTTGGGCCCTCTTGGCACTGTATCACACAAGCATGCCACAAAGCGAAATTTAATTTGAAAATTTTTTCACTTCTTTTTTTTTATAATTCAACCATTGAGCTTGCTGTCAGTCTCTACCCAACCGGGATTTCATTTTTCTTAAGTACCCGGAGAATAAATATTCCTGTGCTTTAGATAATGGGTTTATGGAATTAAACTGTACTCAGTTTCATGTGTGTTTGGCGAATAATATAATTAATTCCACATGATCATGTTTAGCTCATGACTTCTGCGTCTTATTAGGCTTGACCAGTGGCATCTTCAGGAATCTATCATGGTTAGTCCATGACTGCTCCATGTTGGACACAATCAGGGGTCATGGAGTTAGGATCGAGTCTTTGTTGTGGGTGTCATGCCTAGTCCATGTCATGATATTGTGCAGCGAACATGGCCCGCAGCATGTGAAGAGGAAGATGCCTGAAGCATAGAGGATGGAGATGGATTCTGAGGCGGGGGGGGCTTTCTCTCTCTTTCTCTGGGCCTTCAGCTCTTCCTCGGGGAAAGCGAGTCCTGAAAGCCCGCGGTCTGTGGGCCCCCCGGCCGCCAAGGAAGGCCCCGCGGAGCGGGAGGTGAGCAAGCCAGCCGCGGCGGCCAAGCCTGAGCCCCCCCTCCCCATCGAGCTGATCAGCCGCGGGCCGGACGGCCGCTTCGTCATGGAGCCGCCCTTCCAACCGGGACGCATCCAGGGCTTCCCCTTCGTGGAGGAGTCGGACCAGTACCCGGAGTTCCGCCAGTCGGATGAGGAGAACGATGACCCGCCCCCCATGCCCTCCGCGGTGACCATGCTCAGGCTCTCGCCCGTGTCATCCAGCCAGGAGTCCTACGGGCAACCCCCCGCCTACAGCCCCCACCCCCAAAGCCCCATGACCGGCGTGAGCCTCATTGAGGGCCCAGCGCAGAACGGAGGAGGTCTCCAGCCCATCACCCTTCCCCAAGGCCCGTACCGCGCGTACACAAGCAGGCCTGGTGCCCTGGAGCTGCCGTCGACCTTCTACATGCCCGAGAGCAGCCCAGGCAGTTCCGCCATGTCTTCACCTCCCCTGCTCCACGAGGCACGTTTCATCCAGCCCGGCCTTTTACAGGAGAGCTTCGTGGGTGAGATCCAGCCCTTCGGTCCCCGCAGCAGCCCCCTCCTCCCTTTTGCTCCTCTCTCGGGACCCCAGTTGTTCTTCCCCCCTCACCCACATTTCCGCCTGTGTCCGGACCTGCCGGAACCGCCGCTGCCTGTACCCCACATCGCTCCACCGGAACATCTGCAGCCCTCCTTCTTCCAGGTGCCTTCATTCCCGGGGCCCATGCTGCTGGAGCCCCCTGTCGGCCCCCAGGCCCAGTCCCCCAGCAGGGCACTGCGTTCGATCGCTCAAGAGGCCCATCTGCCGGGTCAGCTGAGACACACCAGCAATGGAATGGGTGTGCTGGTCCTGCCTTCCCCCGCCCCGCAGCTGGCGGCTGACCTCCCCTGGTGGCAAGCACCCCGGCCTCAGCTCAGCCCCAGGGCGATGCGGCGTGCTGACGTGACCCTGGGTCAGGTGCTCTTACGGCCCTCGTGCCTCTCACCTCTCACTCAGAGCCCCTCCAAGTCCCACCAAGGCCCCCCGGAGAGTTTTGTCCGCCCTCGACCCCGGCCAGCCCTGGCCCTTCTTCCCGTACGGCCCGAGCTGGGAACGGTTGCTTTGCCCCCTCCCACAAGCGAATCTCCCACTCCCCCACGAGCCACCCCAACTTGCCAAGCCTCTATGGTGTTAGGAACAAGCTGTCCACCCCAATCCCCATCCCTTCCAAAAGATGGCAGCGAGACATTCGAACAGATGGCGTCCCAGAGAAGGACAGATGAAGAAGGCCAGTCATCAAAATAATCTCACCTTCTGCATTCAGATTCAGGGTAGGAAGTCACCGCTTTCAGCTTCAAGATAGGCAATACTTCTCTGTCAGCCAATATATGCAAACGGTCCTCTTTTCTGTAGTATATCAACTGATCTCATCAACCATTACGGAATAAACCCTCACATAGAATGTTGGCTGCTAATTTCTCTCTACAGCCACAAGGGGGCGACAACCAATTTCTAGTGCTCTGTTTCCATGCCTGGTGCGACCTTCTGTCAGTGAACTGCCGAGCTGCCCTTTGTGGACTGGAAGACGGATTCATTCAGGCACATACCCCAAAACTGGCCACTTACTTGAACATACTCCCTCATCTCCATTTAAAGTGTGAAGATATACAGATTTTTCTTTCTTTTTTTAATCACAATGTAAGACACCCTGTAGAACAGGAGCATTCATTCTGAGGTAAACCCCTTTTTATAATATATTCTTAATCACATGACCAGTTCAGTTTGGTCACATGACCAAGCCTTTCATGTGTTACAGATACATTTGCTGTGTTCATCACTTCTGATGGTTATGATTTTCTTCATTTCTGTGTCACCTAGAAAACACCGTGTGCATCACAAGTGGGCTTGCAGGTACGGGACAATTAAGATCCTTGCAGTTTATTGGCTTGATTCTGTCCGATAATAATGTGCGTGACGTAGCTCTGACTTATGTCCTCCAGGCTTTTTCACCTCTCGTACCCAGGAGCTCTAGGCTTCTCAGGTCCTCCAACCCGAAGAAACTCTACCTCTGCTAGACAGAGAAGGCCAGCCTTGCAGAGCCCATTGATCTGCTTCCCATTCCTGCTCTACCGACATCAGACCTGGGAGTAGACATCCGCCAACACCACCCAACAAACAACCTGACCGAATAAATGCGGCTGCTTCCCCTCAGACTGGCCGTCAAACTTTGTTCTTGAGTAAAAATTGCTACATTATCCTCCCTCAACATGACCAACTTGCCGGTTTCCTCCAGAACCATTCATCCAACATGAATGTCTCCTTTAATTCTGCCCAACCATCATGAAATCCTCCCGGCTCCCAACAAACATAATGATTTTCCCCACCTGTGTAAAGTCTTACTCCAATGCAGAGTCTACGCTGCTTTGCTCCCTGTATTGTCAACTGGATTCTGTCCTACCTCACAGTGCCAAAGAGTCATAGTCATGTCACAGAATCACGTTATCTCTAATATGCTTCCTCGCGTAAAATTAACTGAAAAGGAACACTTTAGCTGTTATTCGAATTCATGTGAATGATAAATAGGACGTTCCTAAATGTCCTGTTGAATGATTTCACATTATGCCTAAATCCATGCCAAGAGCTTGACACCATGAAAGGAGTGTGATTATTTATTGCACCTGAGAACAAAAAATATTTGATATGATAATCTGCCAGACCAGTGGCTTCTTGTTCCTGACACAAAAGGCATGATGTGGATGGAGTGGTTTGTTTAGGGGGATGTCAAAGCACAACACAACACATAACACAACATGTCATGCTTTAATAGTAACTTCTCCTTGTTCTGGGTGGCAAACCGATGTGGTATCCTAGCTACTATATCACAAAGTAACTATACTCATGTTCATGCTGACAGACAACTGCGTTTCTTACTGTTAACTTTGTACAAAATTAGTACTATCTGTCTTGCTTATTTGTGATTGGAAGTTCTTCTCTTTAGATGCGTTGGAATAACTCGTTGTGTGCTGGGCCCGTAGGACATGGGAACGATGGTCACTGCACTGGATGTGGAACTTGTGTATAGTTTACAGGCTGAGGAACATTGCAATAGGAATGCCAGAGATCTTCCATTCTATAATATCACAGCTGGTCAAGAATCCTCCCTATTGTAGGACCCTGTGGCTTTGAGTCCACTGCTGGTTCACAGGCTTTTTGCTTTCCTTCGATGGAAAATCTAGAGGCACCTTTTAGAATTTACTTGTATCACTTTTCCACTAATTTCGATGCATTCATTTTAATTAAATTGCAGCATAAGCGATGTTTCCCTGGAGAAATAACTTCATCAGGATTCAAGCTTTGCGCAGGTGCTCCGAACAATTGTACACTTGGAAACTCGCGATGTTTAGAGGTACATTTTTCCACATCCGGAGGTTTTATTTTGTACTGAACGCTTTTGTTATTGTATTACCGTTTCTTTTGAATGAGTCTCAGACATGCCATTAAATGATGCTTCCTGGGTGTCAGCTACCCTCCCCTCCCCAACACTGACACAATTGTTACGGATGAAAAGGTTTAATAGATACGACTGATCGTTTGTTCGACCTGACAAAACTTATTGAACTTGGATGGCATTTTCATTGGCTGAAGTGGTGCTGTGGACAGAACTTGGTGCTATGTCTTTTTAAGCCTCCCGTGGTGCTCTATCTGAATGGAAATTAGACCGGCAGAGCGACGCCGAACGGAGTGAGGAGGTGCTGCCGCTGTCCTGCTGGTGACGAGCTTCGTACAGTGATACAGTGACAATACAGAAATCGATGAAATCAAAACTGGATGACCGAATGTATTCCTGTACTTTGATTTTGAAACACTGTACTCTCCTTTATGTGACACTTGTGCTGCTTCTTCCTCTTTTGGAAATCGGGACAATCACAAATGGGTTTTCTTTCAATCACGTGTTTTTTTTGCGTTTTGTTTGTAGTTTTTTTTTTTCAGTTACTCCAGATTTTCTGCTGTTGGTCCCTGTCAGTCAGAATTCAAATTAGAAGTGTAGTAAGAAAAGTATGTTAACACTCATGCTAAAACTGAAAGTAAATGCATTGTTGTGTGTGTTTTAAACAGCATGTTTTCATTATGCTTATCTTAAGTATTATTTTAATGTTTTCTGTGATGGCGCTAATGTATTATCGATAAACTTATGAAATATTCATATTAAATGCCATGTCCCACGTGTTACTGTACATTTTTAATTTGGAAAACAAAGTAGGCCTAGTTATGTTCTATTTGTTTGTATTCAAGTTTCGTCCTTGCTTAAAAGTGTATGTTTTTATGTGCAATATAAAACTCACGGATTACGCAAAATTTAGATGAAATGCTAAACAGCGGTGTTTCTATTTTCGCTCGTTTTCACATCGGCGCTGATCAGCACTTTTGCTCCTCATCAGTTTAACTCAGTCCAGCACTGTTGTTTCCAACCGTTTTCCCGTTTGAACGCTGATCGGAACCATTGCTTTTATTTTCTCTCGATGTAGCGCCGTTTTCACCCTTGTGTTTTCACCCATTTTCAACTCGCCTCAGTGCTGATCAGCACTGTTGTTCTTTGCCAGTTTTCCACCTACTTCAGCCCTGTTCATGAAGACACCATTTAACACCCTGGATCCAGCTGGTATTTTTTCCAGATTATAATAGACAAAGAGGCTTATTGTGGAGGTTGTGGATGTTTCCGTAGCAGTAATTATGACATACAGATGTTTGTATTTTCATATAATAAAAACCATAAAAATATCTTTTCAAATTTGCTTTTAGTTGAAGAGTTGAAGCTATTTCCACTGCCGTTTGTGCTTTCCCCCCCAAATTAATAACTATAACTTTTATTTTCCAAAATATACAAGAATTAACGCACTTTCTTTTGAAGCTTGAAGTGAACTAGATAGGCTGTAGGCCTATTTTTTTACACCCAGGCAAGGTTGTGATGCAGTTTTAATATTATCCCCTAGATGGCCGAATTGTACATTACTGTGAAAGGCTAATTTGGCCACAATCAAGCTTAAAAGGAAAGTTATGCGAAGTATTTAGATTTTTGCAGAATTGCACCAAATATATATTCCAAAGCGGTTGTGATTTGCAAGTTTAGTGTGTTGCTTTGGGTAAAAACGTCTCCTAACAAAGTAATTCTGTAACTCCATATTCTGATACTTGTCTGTAGTATGTCAAATAATAAATATTTATGAAAATTAAATACGATTCCCTTTCCCCTTTAGATGAACATTCACATATTTTATCAATGCAATTAATGGGCCTATGAAACCACAATTTCTAGGCTACATGGCGTTGATTATATTCCAAAAATGCTTGGGGTCCACTTTGCAATTTCGGATAACGCCCGCGCACCCTACAGGCGACATAGGCGGCTGCCTAGGGGGCTATATTCTGAGGCAGCGCCGACTGAGCACTCTTGGGCGCA
>JAODJW010000036.1:13039382-13055330 GCA_026777045.1 Hyperopisus bebe | reverse complement strand
GCACCCTACAGGCGACATAGGCGGCTGCCTAGGGGGCTATATTCTGAGGCAGCGCCGACTGAGCACTCTTGGGCGCACATTGCCCAAGACGAAGCGAAACGAGCAGTGAAGTTTGCCGAGGGGCGCGTAGCATTTTTAAGACCAATGGAATATTTAATAGTGAGCTACATAGACTAGACTTATTGATGACTGGAAATATTACCAATGTTTCATACAAAACGCACGTTCAACGAATATCGGAATGCACAAACTACAGTAAATGTTATAACTTTTGTTTTCATAAGTTTTTCATAATAGGAGATATGGTTATAGCTTATATAGTCGTTCACACAACGTGCCTTGCTCTGCCACCAGCCAGCTTGGATCCCGCAGCGTGTGCTCGGGAGCCCTTTGCGCGTTCACGGTGGCGTGCACGCTGTGGAGAGGTGAGCGTAGAAATCGCTGCGCTGATGTTTCTATGTATAGTTGTGAGAGAGGCGGCCAGTCTGCCGCATCCCGGCTTTCCGTCCGAAACACGCACCGATGTCAACGAATAGAGGAAGAACTCTGTTGTTGGCCACGTGTTTTTATCTTGAAGGATTACCGCTGATCAAGTAGCGTCTTTAAATAAACGGATCTTTTTTTAATAAAAAAAAGAAGAAAAAAACAAGAAGGACGAAGAGGCGTCTTTTGTAGGGATGCATTTTCCCACCGATCACTAATACATCACTACTTCGTCCAGCTGGGCATTCGTGTGTAGTATTATGCGGGCATCTGGGGAAGGGTGAGCGGGCAGAGCTGCCGCAGCGGCAGGAGAAGATTTAAGGGGGGAAAGCACCGTTTAAACCGGGAGAAATCCGCAGGTTTTCTGGTAAGTGGAGGTCGCATGCCAGTGATCACTGTCCCGGGAAGCGTATTTTCCTCTTGACACACTACACACTTTCTTGTCATTGAACGAGTGCTTATACAAGGGTATTTCCTAATAGTTCTTAATGACGAACAGGCGTTCTGTATTTTCGAAGCAGAAAGTTTGATTGCATTGGTATGTTGGATTTAATAAGAAATGTCATACTGTAGATGCTCATCTCAACTTCACCCCTAAGCTACCTTACAGGTGGCGAGTCAGGAACGCTGGTGTATAAATCAATGACGTAATAGGCGAAATCTAAAAAGTGACATTTGTGTGGTATCCAGACTGCAGATGGGTGAATGCGTCAGGCAATTAGTCGTATATTAAGTTTCTTTTAAAAATTCGTTAACAGCGATATCACGTGTATCATATATTACCAATTGAAGTTAACCAAGCCGCAGGAAATGAGTATTGCATAGTGAGATCAGTGTAACAAGGAACATGGTGTTAGAAAGTGGGTTTGAAATACTGATGCAATGTACGAATGTGTAAATTCGCCTGCGCTCACCGAAGGGAAAAGGCCAGGAGTTAATGTATGGAGCATGTCTGCGTTTTTTTTCCTGAGTAACCTAAATGTCTTTGGCTGTAATATGGTTTCATGTGAGCATGACTGGTTGACGATCACACCAAGTGCAAAAAGATTTTCAGAAGCGATTAAACAAATTCACCATAAATAAGATAAAATAATAAATAAAATAAATGTTTTCTTTATTTAAATGTCAACTTTATTCCTGTATTTTGTGTTGTATTTTAAAATATTGATTACACCACAATATATATGTCAATATAAATATACAATACATAAACAGTATCAATATATATATAAATATTGATAAGTAAACAATAATTATATATACATATATAAATGTATATACACATTTTGCAAACATACTGTTTCCTGTTTATTCCAATGTATCTGTAACAGTATAGCGTAGATTAATTATAGATCATACGTTTTCATTCATGTAATCACTTTCATTATGTAATTTCTTTCACATACGGTTCATAGCTAGTACGTGTCACGATCGGGAAATGGTCATTTTGGACGTCTTTTTTACTCATTAGTTGAATGTGGTTTTGCTGCTGTACACATTGGGGTAAGAGTCTGTTTCTGTATGTGCATATATGAGGTGTCTGTATAGACTACCTCTGTGTAGTAGGTCTGAGAGGTGCCCTTGTGGCATCCATTTATTATTGATAATTGCTTATTCAATGCAGGGTCCTGCTTCTGGAATCCATCCTGAATGTATGCCTATCCATAGCAGGGCCACACACACTAAAAGAGAGAGAGAGACCAGTTTACATAATCACATGTTCTTGGACCCAGATGCAACCCACACAAACACTGGGAGGACATGCACACACACAGCGCACCAGGAGCAGGAATCAAACCCACAACCCTAAAGGCGCGAGGCTGCATCACTACCCAGTGTGGCACCATACTACCTCCGTATCACACATTTCTGCAAAGAAGAATTCTGTTCCTGAATAAATTCAGATATTTTAGTGCATTCATGATGTGTGACCAAGAAGTGTGATCTCACTAACAACTTGTTCCTGAAATGTTTTCGTGAGCACAGCAGAAATAGGGCAGGAGGCACTGGGTGCACTAGGGATCTACTGGGTCATAGCCTGTGCTTATACTTGGTCATGTGACTGTGAATGAACCAATCACACGTAACTTCAGTTTTTGGGACAAATTCAGGATGCTGCTTCTCTTGCACAGGGTTTTGATTATGAAGACAGATTTGTAGTGCCCTTGGGTTGGGGTTAGCGCTGGTCATGGTGCTGATGATGGAGGAGGGGGGTTGTTACCTCTTGACTGCACCACTCTCAAATTTCCCTTGTTCAGCTCTCCTTGAACATGCACAGTGTTCTGTGCATCTCAAGCTCTTTGGCTCTGGCTGCATATCTTCCATGTTCTCGACTGGCTAGAGGGGCAGAAGGAAGTTATATAACAATAAATTATTACTAGAAAAAACTAAAAACCATCCGCAGACTCCTTTATATAAGTACTTCCGTAATATATATTGTACTCCTGGAAAAAAATAGTTTCTACAGAGTATTTGAATAAGAGATACAGTGGTATACATTATTTAAAAAGTATTAAGGAGGACAGTGATTTAGGGGACAGCAGTCAATCAAGGTGTGATAATCCAGCTCTGGGAGCCAGACTGAGAGCTGGTGAGTCCACCTGGTCTTGCTGATGTATGACTTCACCCTCTAGTGTTGCCAGACATTGATGTGACTTCAGCTGATCATCAGTTTGCTTAGTCAGATTACTACTTCTGAAGTGGTAATTCCACTGCTGATAACATGGTGTGGGAGAAAATCGCTCCCCCCCCCCAGGGAGAAAATGAGGATGTTCCCCACCTGATAATTTACAGGAGGCAAGTAATTAGAAATAATGACTAGGACAACTATTTAACATGATAGCATCTAAGCTGTCAGTATTGTAATCTCTATTGCAGTACTGAGTGGTGACTACCTTTAATTTGTGCTGGTTTTATTTGGTCTTTTGGGTCTAATTTTCCCTCTACAAGTGGATTAGCTTGAGCCTGGAGCATTGGTTGGATTTTACTGTGCTTGGAGTGCCCTCTGTCTATATTTATGATCTCACAGAATGAGGACTGTTACTTTTTTACTTGGAGTCCTTGTGACACACGTGTACCTGAGTGGTAGGCAGAATGAAAGCGGTAGAAAAGGCCAGAGATATGCAAATAAATCATGGTGCAGAATGAATTCTTTGAATGAATAGGATGCGCTGTGGATTTATTCCTGAAATATTAATCTCTTTTTATTCTATCAGTTGATTAATATCTTGTGTTATTGAGCCAGATCTTCCAAATTCTGAATATAAGACAGCAATATGGTGAATTTTACCTAATTGTTGGCCTCTGAATAGATAAATGCTGTTTTACAATCAAGGATAATGTTTCAGGTTGGCAGAGATACAAAGTAGGACAGAGTGGTGGTACTAAAAATGTTGCATGCCTGGCCTCATTTGAGTTTATTTCTGAAAATTGTTAAAAGAGTTTAGACCTATTTAATTAGCTATTTTAATTGCGTGTGCATGACTGGAGCTCCCTTTCAATGTTTGACGTTGCCTGCGGTGAGAAAGTTAATGTTGCAGTCACTCCTCCCACATTGAGACTTATGTCCAATAGGTTAGTCCGACCTTACCAGGTGAAATCTCAGTGACCAATTGGCTGCTGTGACTTTACCTGCCATATTGTCACAACTCATGGGTACGTTTGGGATGAACACCACACGGCCTATCCTTCATCATAACACGAAAACACATCCACAAGTAAACACTCCTGAGGTTCGTTAGCAGTAATTAAATACTTTGGCTGTTCAGCACATTTTCTTCCTTGGCAGAAGTCAGTTTTAGTTCTGTACTCACAATTTTAATTATATATCGACATCTGTAAACCAGGAAAGGCAGGTGAGTCTGAGAAATATGTGATGGGAACTCCACGACGTTTCTGCACTTTCATCTCTAAGGGACCTTCAGCTCTTTTTCCTCCTTTGTGATTTGTGGCTGTGGTTATCTCCACTTATCGCCTTCTGAGTTATACCTAGGTGTTTCACATCTCCTCGTTCCCGTGGCTCCTTGCCCAGAAGTCCTTCTGGAAGCTGCTTGTGGTTGTAGCAGAGAATCTGTTTCCTCTCCTATAGCATTATGTGGTTTGAACATAAAGACCCACCCATTCAGACAGTGAGGAGGGGAGAGCTTCTGTAGCTCTGCACGTTGGTTCTTGTCATATTCAGTTTCCCTTTCATGACACTGTTACGTGTCAGACCTGCTTGCTGCAATATTTCAGCAAAACACTAATTGACCAGGTAGTGTGTATATGTACCAATTTTAGGTATGTATCACCTAATATCCTCACCACTGAATCAGCAGTCAGTTTATCCTGACTTAATCTCAGATTCCGCTAACTGGATTAATGCTCACCTTATCCCTAAGACAAGGATACTTTGCAGCTATTGCCATTGTTCTTGTTAAATTAAGATTCAACGGCATCATATATTACTAGGTACAAGGTTACTACTGCAGCTTATCAGCTTTAACTAATTCACACTAAAAGAAGTGACTCCATTAAGGCAGCTGATATTTAACTAAATTAATGCCCTGGATGAATGAGGCTATGGAAGCAGTTTTCTGAGCTCAGCTCAGTGATCCCTGTCCAAACATTTTTCAGGTCTTCCTGGAACTCATTGCCAAATTTTTCATATGAAAACATTTTCTTTCTTTCTTTTTTTTTTTTACATATGCAGTCCATCCATGGTGTGTGTATGTGGGGGGAACTCTCAGCCAAAACGTTGCCATGGAAACAGGTGGAATATGTCTGCTAGTTGAAAAAGGCGGCAGTTTCAGAGCAAAGGACTAAGAAACACAGAGGAACATTGAGGAACACAAAGTACCATGAGGGGCAGCAGCAGCATCACGAAGCGTATATACCGTTCAGCTTTTGTGATATGACTTCCCCAAAATGCTCATACAAGAAGCACCTGTTACATACAGCTGCTCCCCACAGCCCTAAATAATCTGCAATACATACATGAATGCAGCTAATGCAATGTTTGGTTTACCTCATAAAAAAAAAACATTAAAAAAAAGGTTGAGGTGTTGTACAGTATTTTTTGAGGTCTTAACCTTGTAGCTATGGCAACCTGATGGTACCCTTTCTGCTTTTCTGTAGGCAAATAATACAAGCTTCTCAGGCAGATTGTAAGTACTCTCTGTTCTCCAGGCTTCCATGCCCACACAGCAGTCAGAAAAAATCAGTTCTGCTCAAAATGAACCGGGACGGGATTCAGGGCAAAGATGGGGCCCATCTAAAATCAGAGGTGCTGTGGAACTTCTGGATGGTGACTAACCCATTTAAGTGAACTTAGGGTATGGAAGAACCCCCATCCATCCATCCATTCATCCATTCATCCATTCATCCATCCATCCATCCATCGTCCAAATTCGTATCCATTACGGGGTCTTAGTGAGCCTGGAGTCCATCCCAGGAAGCGAGGGGCATGAGGCAGGGGACACCCTGGCCGGGATGTGGGGAAGCACCCCGTATGTGAAGCAGCCCGGTCCCGGTACATATGCGTGCTCAGCATGCGCCGGTACCTCCCTGATCGCGACTCAGCTCGCTCCTGTGGGCTCTGCCCTACTTCGGCTGGCTGCTGCTATAAACTGCTCAGTGTGCGAGTGCTGCTCTGCGTATTGGGGTCACTTCCTTTCAAGGGAGCAGGTCGAAGGCAGTCTTAAATGGTCACACCAGAAATGACTAGGCTTCGTGCCTCATCGCTGTGCCCTATCATTGTCACATTTATCGACTTCTGCAGTCGACAGGTACCTGCCAATGTTTGGGGGGTCCCTACAGCCTCACGCCCTGTTCCCTTCCCATCCCGTGCATCTGCGGGAGGGAGGATAGAACAGGATGTGACTGATTCAGGCTTTATTTGCTGCTCTAGGATTCTCTGTCTTAGTCTGCTCGGTCGAATCTGAGGCTTCTATACTGTTGTGGGACCCTAAGTATCCGTGCTTTGAGGGGCATTTCATTTAATGGTCACTGCAACCTTCCTCATCAATGGCTTCATCAGATCGTGCTCCAGTTTTCCGTTACGACTTTTGTATTTCGTCACTGCTAGGCTGACATGCTCCAGTGTGACAAAAACGATCTCGCTGCATGAATTCTGTATCGCTTAATAAAGGCCCACTCAGTTCGTGCTCCAAGGCACAAGAACGAGACGCTGGGGAAAGGAAGTAGAGCTGAGATAGATGAATCCTCTGAAAGGCTTCACAATCTGTAAACAAGGCCTGATTGCCTTCTGATCTTTTGACAAAATAGTATCGCTCAACAGAGGTGTATAAAAACTACATTTTTTGTTTTAAACTCTGGTTCTGACCTTGCCAACACCAAGCCCTCTCTGACCTGTAGCAGAGTTTAGAAAAAGGTTGGGTTAAACTTTAATGCTAATTAACAACCCGGATGGACCCTCGAGTGACCTTGAGTCTTTCTGAAAACCGTAGGGCTTGAACACAGTCTGTCCACAGTCACCTTAGTCTGAACAAATTTAGTATGTGGGACAGTGTAATGAAAAAGGTCAGTTTTATACAAAGGTTTCGTTGTTATAAGTGTATAGTCCCTGTGGAATTCCGACTTCAGAATAGGATGCAGCAGCCAGGCCACGGAGTAGACGACGGAACACAGAGTGCTGCAGAGGTCCGCAGGGAAGCAGATTCTGCCTGGAGCCTCTCTCTGCAAGTAGGGCTGGTGACAGAAGCTTCTGGGAGCCTGCAGAGGGCATTTGTCTCACTCTCATCCTCAGGCATCCTGCTTATGGAGTATTTGTCGAGCGTGCAAAGGGACTTCAGGGCTGCGGTTCCTGAGAGGGTAACGTCAAGGCCACACGTGACTGTAATCACAGTCAGCCCATCATCGCCACCTACACGTTGGTCATTTTTCTCTGCGCATCCCTGCTGAGAACCTTTGGCCACTTTTCTGAAATGTGGGGTCAGCTTCCCTTCTGCTGAAGCTGCTGTTGGTGCTTCTGAAATACAGGGGGGGGGGGGTTCTCTGTTACTGAAGCTGTACCTACTGCTTAAATGGCTGCTGGTCTTCTGTCCCTTCTGTCCAAAGTGTGACATTCCAGGGTGTTTGATATGTGAAGCACAACACAGCTGCTAACTTTGGCCTGCCTGCTTCATTGGGTTAGTATTTTAATCATCCCATCACCTGCCACAACGCTGATCGCTCCTCAGACTCACTTCGCTGAGTAAGATTCCCTGGGATTACTGTAGCCTTCCCGGAATCACTAACACTTAGGCAGCAAAAACAGCTATAAATCAGTTTACCAGGGGTGTGGCTCCCCTCAGGCTCCTCCCCTGATTGGACAAGCACCCATGACAAGGCTATTTGAATTTTCCCTGTGAGTAATTAACTAAACCAAGACTGGTTATCTTGACAAGCAGCTTTCAGTAGAAAGTATATCATTAATGACATTTAACGTGATGTAATATGTAAGTGCAGCAGCATACAGTGTTTCTCCTTCCTTAGTCCATTTACAACCAATACTGGTATTCTGCTGACATCTTTATAGGTCAAATTGAAGTTTCTTATGAACCTGGAGCTCTTCGGTCGAGAGTTGTTCTTTAGTCAGCATGCTGCTTGAATTTGCTCTTGGGTTGTTGGTTGACGTTCTGTTTGGAAAAATGAGGAATGCATTCTTTGATTTTCAGTAGTGAGGCGGTAACAGGGTTGTGGTCACGATGAAGCATGGACTTACTGTAAGGCTCAGAGGGCAGTAGATGAATGACCTGGAAAAGGAGATGACATAATGGGAGAAAGAGTTGGGCTCCTCGTAATTTTTTTTAGTCAGAGAATTGCTGCTGTCCTGTTGACCTCTAGAGAACCTTAATTGCTTTTCTTAGTCTATGTTAGCCACTGGGTTAATGTGTCTCCTAAGCAATTAAAATATAAAATATATGCCCACGGTAGGAGACTGAACTAGTTAATGGCTGTTCTGTCTCCCTGCAGGAACCTGATCTCCGAATCCAGCTCCCCCACCTTTTGCTGCCCAGCAATGGAGGTAGCCAGTGAGAATGTGACATCACCACTGGGATCATTGGGCGCCTCAGGGTGCCACCATACCCCCAAAAGGTAAGAGAGTCCCTCACTTGGTAGAGAACCCCTCCAAACAGTCACATAGCAGGCAGGACACCCCGGTAAATAGGCAGTGCTTACCCAGTCCCATAGTAGCGAGCTACCTTGCTAATGAGTGAGGACACTCGCCTGACTGGTGGAGATAAGGCCTAGCTTAATTGCCTGCAGAGAACATGGCAGAAAATGTCCCTATGACACAGAAGTATGTTTTCTTAACAGGGACCATGGAGAACTTTGCGTTCATGTTGCTCTGGTTCCTTTTTTGATTACTCCTTCTGGGAAGCAGGATACTGTATGTGTGCATGGATGCAGTAAAATAAGCTCTAGTGACTGTAAGCCTTTTGAGGAGTTACCTCCGCCAGGTTCAGTGTTAGCCTTCCTTAGCTCTAGGCCAAAGTAGTTTCCCAGTGTTCCAAGGCTTCTGATTGCCTACAGATTCTGTACACCGTTACCATGGTAGCCACACCAGAGCATGAAACCCGCACAAAAGACTAAAGTTTATCTGTGGACAAATCTGTGGTTTAGCTACAAATTCAGGGAAATGTGTGATGTTGCATATGCTGACTCAGTGCTTGGTTATGCTGCAGTGTGTCTGAGATCCGGACTTGTGGATGCACCAGTGAAATATTGTCGATATTGACTGTTGTCCATATTTCTGCTGGCAGATCTGTCCTTCATGTCATCCTCGTTAGCATCATTAGCGTTGTTAGCATGGTCTGTCCTTGACCTCGTTAGCATGACCCGTTCTTTATAACCACGTTAGAATGATCTTCAGATCTCGGTATGCAATGATCACTTCTGTTTCCAGTCACATGAGGGATAACTGTTAATTTTCTGTCCCAACAAGGCCTTGATGTTACATGAATGTTTGATTTGTGCAATGTTAACATTGTTCCTCAGAGTAATTGCATTTGTTCAAGTAGTCTAATAGCCCCACTGGGGACAAATGTTCTGGAAGCTTCCTGTTCAACGTCAGATTTAAGGCTGACAATTGCCTGTGAAATGAAATGGCTTGGTTGCATTTAGTAATGTGCGAGCGCTGTGCAAATGCCCCGCAGAGCGTGGGCAGTGCTAACGCTGATTCCTCTTCCAACAACTCCACCAACACAACCCAAGGGTCGCAAGGCGTCAATTGCGCTCAGAGGGATTTTTTTCGGTTTAAGATGTTGCAGTGTTGTTGCGAGATGACTTGTCTGCTGAGTGCAAATTGTCATGGAAACTGCAAAAGGATGAGTACTGGTTTTCCATCATGCCTTTGAAGGGGAATACTGAATATGGATTTTGCTGGGCTTGTTGCATAATTCGCCTCTTCGATTGCTATCATTCCGGGCGTTTGTTGAAGGCATTGTTGACTGATTTGAGCCGAACCATCTGTATATAACTGCACGTTACTGTCAGGAAGAGCATGACTATATCAGTTTCAGATGTTATTCAAAAGGTGATTGTTTCTTCAAAGTAAGACAGTGGGACGGTGTCTGCACATGGTGAAGATGCCCAAGTCAGGCTGTGGCTGGTCAAGCCTTAACCCTGAGAGGTCATTCATTGAGACCCCTGACCCTTCACATAACAGCTTGTCATGATTCTGATCCAGAAGCTTCACACCAACAGCATCCTGCTCTACCTGCTTCCTGTTCCCGTGTCCCGCTGAATTCGGATGTCACATCCTGAGGAGTTTAATATCACGGATACAAAAATACCATCAGAGTTATGTGTGAAGGTGTAGGGTAATGTGAGGCATCACTGATAGTGTTTGTGTTGGAAGCGTCTACAGTGGATGTGAAAGAGTGGGTAGAACTCCCTTTCCCCTGCCAAGGTCTGGGAGCACCACCCCCATAATCCCAGAATAATTAGAGATGCACACAGATGGAGACTTTATGTTATCTTCACTGACGTGTTTGTCCCCCAGGGAGGATTCCACTGCACCAAAAAACTCCAAGATCATCCACCCCGGGGTGAGATCTGACTGGGAGGACACGATCAGTGCCATGGTAGGTTCTCTGTGGGTACTTGCTATGGCCAGTAGGTGGCGATGATGGGCTGACTGTGATTACAGTCAGTTATAAGGAGTCTGTTGCACAAGACCATACTTTGAAACTTCCTCAGGGGGTGTCAGACTACAGAAGTTTAATTTCTACACCCCCAGTGTTCAGCTTCAGTATGTTTACCTTCCTCTGGATTTTTGGTCAGATGTTTACTGAGCTATATGCAGCTCTTCCAACCTCCCAGACACATTCTACTAGTGCACAAGTATGACTCGTTATATCAATGATTGGCAATATTATTCTGTGAGAATTGGGAGTTTTATCCATCATCTCTAACAGGTAAAAATGTCACTGGTCTTTGGTTGTTTGATTTGCTTTCCGCACTTCCAGTTTTGCTGGATAGCTGGTGACAGAGGAACTATGGATCAATTTGATGCTGAATACGGGCATGCTTGGTACTATCCGTGGATTGATTGGCATTGTCTGAATCTACATGCACAGGCACGCGGATCTGAAGATCTGACCAACGAGCCTCTCGTTCGATCCGGCGTCAGCACAGCAAGCATGAAAGTCAAGACCGTGAGAAAGTCAGTGATTCCAGCTGCCTTGGCTGTTGGGGTCTTGCTGGTCTTTGAGTGATTCACGACTGCCGAAGAATGCTAAGTGGGGGTCTTGTTTTTTTCAGGCTATCTATCACCAAGGGCCACTTTCCCAAACTGGCAGAATGTGCCCATTTCCACTACGACAATGTTGAGTTTGGCACTGTACAGGTAAAGATCATATCTGCATGAACAATGTGAGCATGTCTACCTGTACTGACCTTAGTGCATCGGCATCCTATTGTATTTGGGACTGATTTTAAAATACGCATGTTTGCAAAGCACTGAACGACTGAGTAGACAGAGGGGCAGGTGCTACAGCTGTGACACCCCTGGAGATGAATAATGACGTCAGATATGGGCTCTTTGTGTTTGACTGTAATTAACGGGTCAGTTCTACTACTGAAAGGTGACTTCTATTGGAAAACAGAATGGAAAGTACGTACAGTATCCCCTTCCTGCACTATACCATATTTTTAGTACTAATATAGTACATAGTATAGTATGACTGTATACTCCAGTATGGCCCTCAGTATGAATATACTCCACTATGCTCTTCTTATTTTGGATATACAGTACTCTGCTACAATTCCCTGGGTATAAATATATTCTGTTATACTTTAAAATATGAGTATAGTCTGTTATGCTTACCTGTATGTGGATATAGCCCTCCATAACACAGTCTGGTTGCTCTGTGAGACCAGTTGTGAAGGAGGCTGAGGCACAGGCAGATCTGTCACCGCACACTGGTGACGAAGGGAGACCAGCAATCACAGCCCGTGGGCAGTGTCTCGTCACATGGATCAGTGTCAGCGCGGCCCCTTCTGAAGTGTATGTGCGTGGGGGGAGAGTGTGTACGCCTGCTGTGTGGCTGAAGAGCATTCGTAGGAGGTGCGTGCACAGCTTATTCCGCTGCCTGGCAACGGGGCAGTAATGGCACTGGATTATGGGAAAGTGTTTCTTTGTAGAATGTGGATATAACTTTGGGGGCAACTACCAAAAGAAATAAAGACAGGAGAGGCCTGAGTTGGGAGTAACTCTTTTACTCATGCGTGAGGTGTGATAAAAATATTTATATTCTCCATTTTACTCTGAGGCTTTTAACCACAGGCAGTGAAAAAAGAGCAAAGACAGTGATAAATGTACCAGAGAGTGTACCAGACAGTACCAGACAGTAGAGAGTTCCTCCTGAAGATTGTTGTCCTCATATAGCTATGGGCCCTGGAGCGCAGGGTTGAGTTAGCGTCCTTCTATTACTCACAGCAGGCGTGCACCTGAACACCTCTCTCTAACTGAACACATCTCTCTACCTGAACACCTCTCTCTCCCGCCCACACGCTCTGCCTCTGTCCCATTCTCTCACACTTTTTCTCTTGCTGTCCTTCTCACTTATTCCCTCCCTCCGCCTACAGCTGGCTCTGGCAGATGAGCAGAAGGAGATGGTACGGAACGGCTTTGAGTCGCAGGAGCTGCTGCACCCAGTCCACATCGGTTGCCAGGTAGGGCCGACTCCGTTCCTCACCTCGCCCTGATGTAGGATGAGACGTAGATTTAGCCGACAATTTCAGGATTCATGCTTCACAGCAAACGGCAGGTCACAGAAACAACACAAACCATCACAGTTTTGACTCTGACTCTCTGCTCTCCGCTTTCTCGTCATCTTGACTCGTGCTCGCTGACTTGCTCAGCCTCTCGCCCGCACTTGCTCTGACTCGTGCTCACTGAGTCACTCAGCCTCTAGCCTTTTACTACTCTGACTCATGCTCGCTGGCCAGCTTCATCTGCTCAGACTTTAGCTCCCTGACTCGCTCGGCCTCTGGCATGCACTTAGTCTGACTCGTGCTTGCTGACCAGCTCAGACTCTCGTGCTCTCTGACTTGGCTCCCTCATTCTCCAGGGTAACAGCTGGGTCGTGAGGCGTACTTACGAGGACTTCCGTGTCCTTGACAAACACTTGCACCTCTGCATCTTTGACCGCCACTTCTCTCAGCTCCCAGAGCTGCCCCGATTGGACAGCCTGAAGGACAAACCGGAGGTACGGAACCGTCCTGCACAGGTATGTCCGTCACTGGTGTGCTGCAGGCAGGAAGATAGCCGACAGAAGTCTGTGTTGTCTAGAAAACATTGGAATTCATTTCAGGACTGTAAGAATGTTAAAACACTTCAAACAGACATGAAATAATGTGGCCAAAACTTCTCAGATGTGTCAAACACACCTTCTCTACTTATCAAAAAATGCTTTAAATCCATCGTTCAGTAAACAAAGAAATAGAAGCAAGAATATCAAGGTTAAAAATGTGATATTTCTTTTGTGTTTAGTTCACACTGAGATCTTAAAATTATTTATATTTCTAGTGATCAGATAACAGTCCATCTGATATAACACACACATACACAGACACACATACAGACACACACACACACGTACACAGACACCCATACAGACACACAGACATGCAAAGACACACACACACACATGTACACAGACACAGTCAGACACACACCAATGAGCCAAAGCACGACACCCCCATGTGAAGTGAATAATATTGATTATGAAGTAAAAAAAAGGTGCCTGTCAAGGTGTGGGATGTATTAGACATTAAGCTGTCATGGTCGACATGTTGAATGCAGGGGAAATGGGCAGGGTTAGGATCTGAGTGACACGGGCTAAATCAATATTGCCAGACAACAAGGTCAGAGAATGTCTAAGACGGCAGTGTTTGTGGGGTGCTGACAGCCAGGCGTGGTGGGGAACCAGTGGGAGAGGTCCGAGGAGGAAACCATGAACCGTGACAGACTGCTGGGCAGCTAGGAAGTCATGTTATATCTTTAATCCCGACCCAGGGCTGACCTTAACCTCAAGTAACCAAACGAAATACAAGACTTCTCACATTCTTACTTTTTGACTGCATTCCCATATTTTTATAAAACTGAGGTTGCCACACCGCTGATATTTTGGTTTCCGAAATGTGATCTGTGCAAACCCACACACACACACACACACACACACACACACACACACAGACTTGTAGGTGCAGAAATTTTCACATACAACCACCAGGAGGCACACCACTCCTAAGAAATTCCGGTGTCCTGCAAAATCTGTCCCTCAGTCACATTGTCTGAGCAAATGAGATACACAGAGTGAGAACCAAGAATTTTCTCTGCATTCAGAGAGAATGTGGACTGCAGTACCTTCCATAGTTACATACTTATAACAACAATAAATAAAAAGCTGATTATTATCTTACTGTACTAGGAAATAGTGTTTATTCACGTTTACCAGTGCATACAGAAGCTTTTCAGCATCAAAAAATTGAATTGTTGATGCTCTGTGAATGTTGTGTAATACTTTATGTGGACCATTTATCATTTAGTGCTTTTATCCAGTGAGTCATCGGCTAACTGGATATTTAACAGGATGAGTGTATTTTGGACTCCGGTTGAAAGAAACTGAGCTGTGTGCCTCTGGTGTTTATTTGCTGGGGAAGCTGAAACTTCATATTTGTTGTCTGTACAGAGAAGGGGATTTCTGCCTGCGCTATAATGGGCTCGAGGTTTATAATTAAACTGTAATGATATCTTGCAGTAATGGGGGTTTTGTGGACATTCCTGTGCGTCATTGGTCCTGAACTGCAGGCTCAGGAGCGCTGGGTTTCCGAACTGAGATTTTCCATCTGCCCCGTCGTACATTGTTGACACTTTGTCGTGCCTGAAATGGCCCTAGTTCCCACGTAGTACATTGTCTCTCTGTTTGCTCCGATGCCCCTTTTTTGGCTTACGATAAGCTTTTTGTTTCTCTGCCTGTCTTGGTCCTTTTGCCTTCCAGGCAGTTTTCCAGATGTTGACAGCCTATCTTTCACGGCTGTCGGAGATTGCTGACAACAAAATTAACTGTGGACCCGCACTGACGTGGATGGAGGTACGCCCTCCCTATTTTCCTGTCTTATTTTTCTCCACATATATCTGTTGATTCTGACTTTCTCTCATACCTTACTTGTACTATTCTGTCACAATGATATTTTAAGGTGACATAACACAGGCAACCATTTTGCTAACAATTTATTTATTGAACTACTTCAGCTGTGTGGGTTAACTGTGGTTCCCAGCCAATGAACAAACAGTCAGGTGTCACAGACTGCCCAGTGGGCACCAAGTAGACTGCATCCAATCTTTTTTTACAGCCAGATGAGCAAAAACCATCATAAAATACCTCCTGTTATCCACTAGGGGGACAGTATTTTGTCATGTGTCCTACCAGCCATCAAGGTTAATGTAATTTTGTTCCCAGATTGATAACAAAGGGAACCATCTTCTGGTGCATGATGAGTCCTCCATTAACGTTCCTGCCATTGCTGCTGCGCACGTCATCAAGCGATACAGTGCCCAGGCGGCCGATGAGCTGTCCTTTGAGGTGAACTGGGGTTTGCTTGTATGCTTAGTGTAAAATATAGTACAGAACTGTGTAAAATAATCTTGAGAGAACTGACAAAATCTCTTTTTCAGGTAGGAGACATGGTGTCTGTAATTGACATGCCACCAAAGGAAGACACTACTTGGTGGAGAGGAAAGCACGGCTTTCAGGTGAAACAAAATGCATGTAACCTGTGGACAGTTATTGATTCCGTTTTCATTTAATTTCGGTGAGAATGTAACAGGACTTCCTGTTGGCTCTGTTATCATCCCATTTCTGTGTGAATGTAACAGGACTTCCTGTTGGCTCTGTTGTCATCCCATTTCTGTGTGAATGTAACAGGACTTCTTATTGGTCCTGTCGGTATCATTCCATTTCTTTGTGAATGTAA
>JAODJW010000036.1:12996461-13025783 GCA_026777045.1 Hyperopisus bebe | reverse complement strand
CAGTTCTGAAGGCGAAAGGGGGTCAAACACCGTATTAGTATGGTGTTCCTAATAATCCTTTAGGTGAGTGTATATACCCCATTCCTGAAACCAGTGCACTACAGAAGTACTGATACAAAACCGTTTCAAAACCATCAAAAGGTCACACTGACAATAAGCCCAAGTAATTAACCATATGAAAGAACCATGTGAAAATTAATCTTGCATTGTAGGGCTATGCAATCGATAAAAACATAACGTTTGACTGGTAGACGATTTTAACATTTAAGAAGGTGATTTTCAACTTCATCTGACTTCTGTGTATGTCAGGTTTGGACTGGATGCCATGTTAGTAAAAATGACGAAAGGTAACTTTAAGCCTTATAGTGTATTCTAATTTCAACAAATTTAGGCTTGTGTTTTTGTGTGATTTATTGAGTCCATGTTTTCGAAGACTTTTGTTTCTGGGTAAAATATGTCCAAATATAAATCAAGAAACATTATCCTTTATTTTGGGAATCGTCAATATTAGTTTTAGTTTATTTCGGTCTATGTAACAAACTGCCAAATATTGTACTGCAGAAATCACACAGTAGGGGGCACTGCAGTTCAACTGAATGAAGGCAATGTGTCGTTCACAGAATCTAAGCAGTTACCTTTCACCCTGTGGTTCGTGTCATTAATCTACTGATTCTTGTATTACAAATGGAACGCTACCAATGTAACATTTGAAGGCTTCTTCCAAACCTCAAGGAAGGGAGTCAATCTTAGTACTGAAGCCGCTGTTAACTTCTAGGTCAAGCAACGCTTCTTGTAACACTTGTGTATGGGATATTTGTCACCAAGCTGACCATTATTATAAAGGCAGAGAGATGTTTGGCAGAAGAAATATAGTAATAATATAAATACGACTTTAACCGTTATTTTTCTCATATTCCTTTGAGTCAAGATTCAAAGATGGGTTTTGTGTCCTTTTTTGTACATGCATGCTTCACATACAGGGATATTATCTTCTTTTTTCACTGCACTGGGATGCATTCTGAAAGTTCCTCATGCATTTTAGCTGTATACGAAGAAACCAGCGAATGACTGCTTTTGTGTCGCATTTTTTGGATACTTGGAGGAACCAGAAGGACAGGGCAGGTGGATGCTTCAGAAGCTGCTATGGCTATGGTGATGCGAGAAGCCATCCCTGCGAAGCAATGCTTAAAATGTGCTGCTAATTTATAAACGAGCTCCCCTTGCTGCAGAATCCGCGGCTATTTTGCCCAACCGCCACCTGACTGTATGAATACAGTCTCTATGGCAACAGACCCTGAAATCTTAACAGATTTCTGCAGAGAGGCCAAGGAGGGCCGCATCTCCTTGATGGAGCGCTCATGCATATAAACAAAAAGTCAGAAAGGCCGCAGCCGGGCCAGGGACGCTGCGCTGAAAGCCGCAGGACTGAGAGGCGGTCGCGGCGGGCGGATGCGTGTGCGTGTGCGGATGCGTGTGCAGTGGCCTCTCTTTGGCAGTCCAGTCGGTCCTCATCTATTATTTAGCAGCAATTGTAACCATATAAAACAAAATTGTGCCTCTGACCACTGGGAAGGCGATGGAGAAGGTCGTTCGGTATCCTCTTCCCGACTTTGGAGGGAAAAAAATATTGTAAAAGTTGTTGGCCAGGTGGGGGTGTGGGAGCGGTAACATTGCTTCAACTTTCTCGTCCACTCTGCAGCACAGCGCAGCAAATCCATTTACAAAAGAGGGAAAAAAGCAAAATTAACACAACTGATGCGCTTTCTAAAAAGGGTTACAAGGACGACTCGCTGGCTCCAAGTGAGCTTCTAGCAGCTTATGGTCAACATGTTGGTGAGCACTGCTCCAGCAGTTTGGTTTTTCTAATTAAGTTGACATTAAATCGAATTTCTCCCAGATTTCTGAAACCAAAAGCTGGTATGAAAGTTTACCTTTATGGAATCATTTGTTGTAAGGAAACAATGGGGCTTTGTGTAGTTGTTGCTTGTTGTGTTAAAATAAGACCTTTTCTTTGTGTGTTGCATTGTTTTAAGTGCCATCTGTCGTAAGATGTCCTTCCAGTGTTTTCTATGCATCACGAACTGAGAAAAAGTATTTAACATTTTAATAGTCATAATAGTATTTTAGGCAGCCAGTTTTGTTGATCATTTTTCATTTGTTGCTCAGAAAAAAACTATTATGAATGCCGGGTCTGTCCAAAGATGCATTTGATCAATTTTAGCCTCCATCATGTCGCCCATTTAGGGCTGGATTAGATGCTGGCAGGCTTGGAAAAACAATTACCTTGCCAGGCAAATCAGGAGAAATGTGTCCTGTCACTTTATGAAACAGTCCTGGAGAAGCCGTCTGCCGCTGCTTCAGACGGGAGTTGACATTCTGGACGTGCTCCGTCAGCCGCTCCATCCTAATAAACAAAGACTTCTGCTTTGCTCAAGGTGGAGCTAGTTTTCCTGTAGAGTTTTTTTTTTTTTTTTAATTAAGAAAGGTTACACTCTCTCACTAATTCCAGCTACCATGCAATGTGGGAGAGCTGGATTTTATTCTATTTTTTGGCCTGTAATACAAGTCCTTGTAAACAGATTTAATCTGATCAGCGAGGACTGTGATGTAAGCTTCAGTAACGCGGTGTAATCAGGCGTGCCTTTTGTAATGGCTCAATCTGATTTTAATTGCGAGGTCCTCCTTTAAACGAGGGAGGAAATGATTCTGTCTCGGCCGCATGTGATTGTGAATGCCAATGATGGCAATATGACTCAAACACGTAACTGACAGGCGCTGCCTCTCTGGAGCGATGTGTGGCTTTCGGTTGAACAAAAGTTAGCAAGCGATAGCCTTTATCCATTTTGGTGTCTTCAGTAACTGCTTATCCAGAGCAACAGTTGGGCTGTATACTATATCAGGAAGCATGGAACATAGCTTGGGACACCCTCAATGGCATAACAGTCCATGACAGTGGACAGCGATAACCTTTTTATCCAAATAATAACTCATTACTCAGTGCTTTGACATACACGCCCTCCTTTGAGCCAGAGGGTAAATCTTTGCCTTTAGAGTGCAAACAGAGGAGGATTTATTTGTTCAGGAGCAGCACAACGGTAGCTCCATCAACAGGGTGAAAGGCAGCCTGTCATCATGGAGAAGAATGCTTTGAAGGACGCCTCAGATGGGATGTCATTCCCAGGCGTTCTGGAAAGTTCTCCCCCTGCGAAAAAGCATATGGATGCAGAACTGTGATTCTGCTCAAGGTTGCCCCTGCTTTGGCGGACGCTCAGAGACCATGACACAGCACGACAAGCAGAAGCCCAGTTAGAGTTGGCCCACACTCAATCCACCAATGAGACGACATATATTTACAGTTGATGGTGAAATATGCAAATTGCCCAACTTAACGAAGTATGCCTTCACTCTCATGCTGATCTTCCCTCCGGCGGGCTGTTTATTATTCTGAACCCACTGTCACAACGGGAAACCCCATATGTTCGGTAAGGTTGACTGAAGCACAGCCTATAGTTTCACATTAGCCTTTCGCTAAAGTTTATATTTGGCATTCAGCTGTCTGCTGCCATCCCTTACTCTGCTGTTTGGGTCTGATGTATTTTTTTATTTAGAGCTATTGAAATGTATATTGCATTTGACAGGACAGCCTGGCTTCGTAGAAATATGATGTCACTAAATATACATATATATAATATTCAAAATTTGTTCTGTCCTTTTCAGGACAGGAAACGATGGAAAAGAACAGGATGTCAGAGACGAATCTAATTACTGAAACAGGCTATTAGGTAGTGAAGTGGCCTTCCTCCCTTCAATTAATCAGATACAGCCAGACTTGTACGCCTTATTTAATTGGGATTTATCAAGGATGGCGTTGTGGAGGTTGGTCACGACACACAACGATGAGCGTGAAATATTCAAATATCACTTTTATCCTCACCGAAGACACCAAAAACTGCGGAAAACATCAGTTGTAACACACAAGGGTGGGTGGGAAAATATTAAAATGCTTTGCTTATATGTATTAAGGAGTCAGCCACAGATTTTTCTCCATCCATCCATCCATCAATGCTAAAATGAGATTTTGAATGGATCAAATTGTATCCAGGGATAGTAATATGAAAGGAAGTATGCATCATTTTCTCAAGGTAAATTACTGAGCAGCTCCTCGAAGTTGTAGCATCCTGTGTCCTCCTCCAAAAACATTCAAGGTACTAATTAAATTTGTTGAATGCAGTGTGCCAAAGCTAATGGGTCATAGATGATTAACAGCATTCTTAAGTATATTCTTAAATGGGGAATGCAGATAAAATGGACAAAGGGGTATCTGTAATGGAGTGTGAAATCTGGCCACTTTGCTACCATGTGAATACATCAATTTGGGTACAAAAATTTTTTAAATTGTCAGAATTCTCGTAAGAACAATATTTCTCTGTCAGTTGCCCCATCGCCTTTGCAAGTAGATGGATCCATTCAATTTTGTAGTGAGAGTTTGAGAATTCCAGAACATTTCCAACAAGGTAATGGGGCTCATTTTTGGGCACCATACAGATGCAGTGTGTCTCCCATGATTTCCTGGGGGGGGGCCTTTCCTGTAACATGAGCCTTTGTTCAACACATGCTAACTATGCTGCCAGCTGGCCTGTGACATTTCAGTGGAGGGTGGCAGGCAATGTGGACGACCTCAGTTTCCTGCTCAGCTCCATGCAGGTACTCGGACCGAGGTTTAAACTCATTGCTGAGGCAGCTCGACAATTTTTCTAAAGGTTCCCTTTTCCTTCGATAATTTTGTAGCCGCTAAAATGTTAGAGGGTCTCAAGGGGTTTGGCGTCCTGTTCGTCATCTATGCCGCCATTTTGCTCAGGTATTCTTACGTGACATTTGTCATTCAATAGAGCCTTTGATGTTCTCCGTACGTGTTCCCTTTGACGACGAGGATCTACGGACATCTGTGTACCATGAATACTGTCGGCCATTTCTTGTACATCCCTTTGTTCTGCGGTCGATCCTGTTATCATCTGCGGTGTGACATGAGCTTGCTGGCCTGTTTTTTTAGATCAAATGCTAGGCTGTGTATCCATGGAGACGATTTAAAATAAGCGATTACACGTTAATAAGCAGCTCAAATGACACTGTAGATTCCTGGAGGCTGTGAAAGTTGTCTATTCTTTGTTTCCTTCTGAATATGTTTGTGGTGAATTAGTAACTTTCAGTTTGACTTCATTTGTAATTTTTAGCGATATCCCGCATATTTTAGCGATATTGTTAATGTATGTTTAGCCTGGTGACTGTATCTGGTCATGTCTGGGTTTCTCCTTGCACAACATACCTGTACATCTTGTGAGATATCAAAAACGTACAAGATCTTCCCTGTTTAGTTAATAACAATAATTAAAACCTTTCAAAGTAAAAATGCAATGTTTCCATTAAAATTTCTTTGAAACGTACTTTTTGATACTTTATAACTTCTGCATAGTTACATAATTACAGAAAAACGATGTGGTACTGAAATAACAATTAAAAATATCTCTAAAATTTAACTGGGAAGATTTTTATTATTAGATTCTCACCAAAGTCTGTGCTGTATACGGACGCGGCTGGGTAGTGGCTGTTCCCCTTGGCTGGAAATGACTTAATGATTATTATTATATGGAAGCATGGCAGCATCAGAATTGCATTACATTTGAAGTTATCATTCCTTGAGGTGTAAATATTGCTTAAAAATGCCTGCATATTGCACACACGGCGCAATGTGCCTCTTCCAAGCCTGGGTGCCATCCTGCTCATTCTTAAACATGAATTTGTTGCTTGAAAGCAATACATGTCTTTTTGAAACCACGTTAAGCCAAACTAGGAAATGTCAAAAGAAAATGACATTTTTTTCTGCACTCTCTCTGCAATGATGTCCTTACATTGACTGAACAAAAAAACTTTTATCACAATTACAACAATTCCTTCATGTATAAAAAGTACAGGGAGCCGAGAATGTTCTATAGTAAAAATTGCAGTCTAAGGCTGCAAAGAGACTTTTCTGTTCTGGTTTGTAATGGACATCTGTGGCGTATATTAGCCCTGCAAAATGTCAGCATTTCTCTGATCTCTGTACCAGAACCTGCCACATTATTCCTGACTGTCTTCTGTTAGCTGATGTGCTCAACGTTTTGAAACATCATTTCCACACTGATGAATGTGATATGTGATACATATAGTAATGGAAAATGCCTGCGTCCTCCTATTTTTTTTTATATAATCCCTGTTTCCTTGAATCGTGGGTGCTAGGAACTGCTGAAGGTAGCTGGATAACTGCTTACTGTGGAATAGTCTGATCCTGGTTGGTACCACCCTAAACCACTCCCCCATGTACACTGGTAGATGTAGAAATGCTGCTTGCATTGGCTTTCATAGAACATTTACCTCGTTAAAGCAGAAGAGGTGTTAGATTCTCTGTTCTCATGACGGGACGCATAGAGGAACCCATATGATGCTTACGTTTCAACAGAATCCCACCTTGTAAGGTCTGTTGTGTTTTTTAAAATAACGCGCGTTGTAAATTTTCATTTATCACTGACGACTGCATCTGAAGAGCAAAGGTCCATTAAAGCCACAATTAGCTGCCCTCTTTAACACTGATTAGATTAGCATTTGCATTAACAGCGATACATGTTAAGAGCTGAGTGGAAAGGTATTGGTATATTTGCGCCTACTGCTCTATAGTAGTTAATATGCAGTCAATACACCAGCTTTTATAAATAACTGTTGCTTAGAAATTGTCCTTGGATTTCAATTTGCTCTGCCTGAAAGTGGCCTGTGGAAATGGAATGGTTAGGCTCTCCGTCTTCCGACTGGGTGTTTTTGTTTTGTTTTAGGAGCGACTGAGATGGTGAAGGTAATAACAGAAATGCATCCCGTTAAAAAGTGAAGCTGTGACTCGCATTGTAATGATACTGGTGGGTCCAGGGCTTTGGTTCCTGAGAGCCGCACGGAATTCTGGGAAGGAGGCAGCCAGCGATCCAGACAGTTATCGACAATTGTTGGGTTTCCTGCAGGAGCTCCGCGTTACTCCTGCAGTCTGAAGACATGCTGTTAGGTGAACTTGCATTTGTAAATTGCCCCGAATGTTTGACTGTGAGCTCCTGCATCATGCCCAATGCTGCTTAGGATAAGCTCCACCCATCCACCAACCCATGGACGGACGGATGGAGGGACAGATGGATGCAAACGGCTTTTCTTGTATATCTTACAATGCTGTCTGACGCTACAGTATTCCCAGAATTGCATTTTTAATCAAAGCACGTCACCCTTTTTCAAAAACCATGCAGTGCCAGTCTTGTGCAAATGTTTGCACATGTTTTTCTTAATTTTTTTGCTGTAGCTATACGGTGGTACTTGAAGCTTAGCAGCCACTGTGGGGAATTTTTGCTAACCCCAAATCTGCAGCTTGGCAAACAAGAACAAAGCACAGATTACCCACAAGTCACATAATAAGATTCATACGTGGGAAAAGTCTGTGTACTGCTTCTTTTTATACATTATTTTATATTTTAAAATAATGAATGAAAAGAATCAGTGAAGAGGATTTTCCCACATAATAATTTTAATAAGTGCCGTGAATTTTGGAGTAACGCAAATCTAAGATGTTTCCAGTCGTGTTTTCTCGAGGTTAATAACCTCAGAAGAAAAGCCATTCCCCTGTGAGATACAGAACTAGGGAGGACGTGGGTGGTTCAGTAAAATGTTACCGTATATGTTTCAGTTCTGATTTTCCAAATCTATTCTGGTAGAATATATTTGCTCACCTTGACATAATTGCATTAAACGTTCGCTTTTGCATCTGACAGCTAAACCACGCTATAAACAGTATATTTTGTTATAGCTTATGAATGATGTCTTTAACATGCCACACATGTCGATAAATGCCACTTGAGTACATCGTAACGCTGGCAGGGGGGGCGATCGAAGCATCGACACGGGGCAAGCGGCTCATCTAACGGGCTTATAAGACGCTTTTGCCGTTGATCGGGGCGTCGAATCCCGCGCTTCCTCGGCTCACTGTGATGTTTTTCTTCTTTCCCCTTGAACTTCTTCAATTGTGGAAGATTTGGAGGTCGCCTGCCGTGCCAAAGCGTGTGGGCCACGTAATGGTGTGAGAAAACGGGGGGAGGTAGCGAAGCCGGCAGCTTTCTGCATAGATTAAAAGCAAACATTTTTCTTTTCTCCCCGGACAATTAAATGTCCTGACTGAGCCGCTTTCACGCGCACTCTGTTTTGTTACGATCTGTATGAGCTTCTCTGTGCCATATCCGTGCTCTGCTTTGTCATGTGCATTAGTGTACTATTATCGCATAACTTATTGCATTAGTGGAGAAAAAAAATCCTAGTGACATACATTGATCGGTGTTTTTTCCCAGAAAATGAAAATTCCATTAAAACAAATTTCTTGCCTGAGGGTATTGTGTTATTCAGGAAAGTCTTATTGTAAACATCCGTCTATCCAGTCAACTTGGGGGGGGGGCACAGGGCGCAAGGCTGGGGTGCGCCTTGGATGGGGTGCCAGTCCATCACAGAGCACACATACATAAACATAGACACACATACATACAGATGCACAAATACATACAGGCTCAATGGACAATTTAGGTTCTAATTGCATGCATACAGAAAAGAAGGTTGAAGGGATCAATCTATGATATATCAGCAGATTGGACATACCAGGGGCATATCCTTAATTTTGGTTTTCATTTTAAGATGAACTGTCTCTGACAGTCGTTTGAAGCTTTGGATGACGCTACTTAGAATTTAAGATCTGAGATCCTCTGTGAGGCAGCGAGGGGTGAGACGGACTGCAGTCCTTCCGCTTCAGCTGCACGGCCCCCTATTCCGTGCCGCGTAATGAGAGCTGTTCCCGGCAACTCGCTGAGAAATTTGCCTTTCCTCCCCTGCAATCAGCCAAGAGGGCCGGCCGCCTGGGACTCGGGGTGCGAATGAAGGCAGTCGGCTTCGCACGCCAGCGGGCTCCCGTCTCACACCCGTGGGGAGCGAGGCACCTGCGGGTGAGCCAAAAGGAGGATGGTGCCGTTTCCGAGGGGGGGGGAGGTGTCTGAGTCAGGCGGGACCCCTGCCGGCACCCAGTACCTTGGTGCCCGCATTGTGCTTGAGTCACTTCTGTGCAAGCGTCATGTCAGTGGGTATGGAGCGTCAAGGTGATGTGCAGGGGGAACTAGGCAATCTTTGTTACTTTTTTGTGTTGAACGGTGGCCAAGTCATTTAGACCTTACCCAACAGAAGCCAATGGTCACTGTAGCATGACTCCGCCCACAGGCCCCAAAACTCACTGTGATTGGTCAGTCTGCCCTCCCCCACCCATATCGTAGCACCATTTACCCTGATATTCTTCAGGTATGAGTCTAGAGTTGGCTTTTTTGACTCATTGCCTCATCTCTCAATGCATTTCCCCATTTAACTGTGTCAGAACAGAGGCCTAACCTGCGGATTGTCAGTCCGCAGTGTCTGGGATCAAAGTGGTGCTGTGTTCGGCGTTAAGATTTCAGAAAGTTTATCAAAGGACTGAGAAATAGAGAGCGCCAGTTCGCCTTTGCATTGCCGGGGGCCTTGGGCATGCTCAACCTCGTCTTGCAGAAGGCCTTTCTGGAGTCACCGTTACAGTCTACCTCCTGGGGGCTGGTCTGGCTTTACCTCTACGCACATATTTTTACAACCATTATTCCCTTCATGCACTGATCCTTTGAAGCACTGTCCCCTTATCATGGAGTAGTAGCTACCATTGAACAAGATTGGCGGTTTTACGTTTTTCGTTATTAATTTTTAAAATTTAATCATACAGTGGATCGCAGGTGATGAATCGGCTACAATTGCAGATGCAGAGGTACGCGTCCACTTCAAAACGAATAAATACGTTCATAAGTAAGCAAGTAGAGATCATGATTTGTTTATAAGTAGAATATCAAAAGATTCCAGCACTATTCATGATGTGGGGGAGGCCGCCTCTGTATTGAAGTTTAAATAGTATCAAAATAAGCACGTTTAAATTCTGAGAGAGTAAAACTTTTTTGTAATTTCTCCACCATACTTTTATTTGAAGGGAAATTAAAAATGAATATGTAGAATAAAGATATCCTTAGATTTATGGGCCCTGACTGTTGATATTCTTCATTAGCTTTAGATGGGTAGTGCGTAGGTTTTTTGAGGGCGATTATGACCCAGCATGACTTGTTATAACTCTGTTACGAAGGCGCCATGGTCTCGCTGTCAGGCAGCATTAGCACACGACATTAAGTGGCGGTTAGCGTCATGTACTGCCGGTTTGGCCTGACAGTGGAAGGCCTCCGTAGCTTTGATGGATTTCTCTGTGTTCTAAAATGGCACTAATTGCAATTACGGACCTGCAGTTACTGTCTTTTCACACTGAGCCGGACATGTTTAGTAGGCTTTTATACCAGTGGGTCAACAGGAATAGCTGACAGCCTGCGAAAGTGTGACTCTGCTAGTGCTTGTAAGATTTTCACGCTCCGGTTTTTTAAATAAAATGTGAATTTCAGTTAATATTACATCGCACGTCGATGCTATCATACCATTGAAGACCGTATTAAAGCGAGACTACTATTTTATTCCGAGTATAACTATGCACCGAAATATTGTAAGATTGTGCTATTGACTGTTGAATAATCCATTCAAAGAAGGAATATAATTATATATAATTATTATAAAAGGGGTAACAATTAAGGGTTTTTTCCCCGCATGTGATTTATTTATTTGCAGGGGCGTCGTGGCGTCTTAGTGGCAGCACTACCAACTCACACATGCCAGGTTCAGGATTCAGATCACACCTCTGCTCGGTGTGCAGGGTTGGCACGTTCTCCACATGGCACATCTTTCCTCCAGATACTCAAGTTTTCTGCCACAGTCCAGATACATGAAGTTAGGCACATTGTCTGTAGCGTATCACTGTGTGAGCGTGTGCCCTGGCATCCCATCCATGCTGGACTCTAACATTTGCCTTGTGGTCCTGGGGACAGACGCCATATTGCAAAATGAATTTAGAGATTAATTGCCATTGTTGGCACACCACAGCCAACAAGGAAATGTGTCCTCTGCATTTAACCCATATGTGACAATGTGATATAGCAGGGGGCAGCTAATTCAGCGCCCGGGGAGCAGTGCTTGGGGACGGTACCTTGCTCAGGGTACCCCAGTGATGCCTTGCTAATTAGGGATTCGAACCTGCAGTCTTTCAATTACAAGTGTGCTTCCCTAACCATTAAGCCACCACTGCCCACACCAACAAAGGCATGGATGGATGGATGGATTAATCTGAAATTTATGTTGTACAGCATTCTAGTGTAATCATTAAGCATTGCTAAATAGTAGTTTTAGCTCTGTTAAACAATTTCTTCCTGATAAATGTCTAGTATCAGATTTCTGTTTTTTAAGACCTGAAATGCTGGTGTTTTTTGTCAAAATCGACAGGGCTAATTTCTCAGATGAGTGGCTGTTGTACTCTGGTCATTTTCAAAACACAGTCCATCTCATTCCCGCTAAAACGCTGCCTTTTTTGATGCCAGCATCACATTCCCCTGTGGTCTTCCGATGGACCACATCGGGACACAGTTTGGTGTGGCCAAATAAAACTAAGTAATTAAATTTTTAGAAAGCAGCCTTTTCTCTTTTTAAAATAAACTTCAAAAGATAACTGGAAGCTGTGTTTGGTATGAGGGGAGTGGGAGAGGGAGAGCACATTTTCTGTAACTCAGTCTTTTTAATGGTCAAGACGAGACTGTAGCAGATTGCCCTAATATGTTTTGATGCCATTAGATGAAATTGGTCGCCTTTTCGTGTACACATCCCATCCCTGTAGGACTGTGACTCTTTCATCATGCGACTGGCTTCCTGCAGCATGCATGGTAATTACAGAGACATAATGAGCTATTACGTAAGTGTGACACGCTTCAAAAATATTACCCAGAATGCAGTTCTAAATCACTCAGGGTTAGGTTATAGGAAGATTCGTGCATTCTGTGATGCTACAACTATAGTCATCGTGTAGAAATTTTAATAAAAGAAAACAGCTAACACAAACTTTACTTTTCCTAATTGAGCTTGGCATTACGATAGCAACTTGCAGTTACACAATAAATGGTACAAGCCAGGTTTTGTAGCTATTTAAAATGCATTTGTAATCTGTTCAAAATTAGATTCGCCTTGTGAATTGTATGGTGTGTAATGTTTCTTTAGACCAATGTATCAGTCTCATGGATTCATTAGCTTTACTTTATTTAAGGAGTGGAAGTAGGGGGTCTGGGTGAGATTGTGGGTGGTCATGGTGAAATTGTAGGTAGTCATGGTGAGATTGTAGGGGGTCTGGGTGAGATTGTAGGCAGTCATGGTGAGATTGTTGGTGGTCATGGTGAGATTGTAGGTGGTCATGTTGAGATTGTAGGTGGTCATGGTGAGATTGTGGGTGGTCTGGGTGAGATTGTAGGGGGTCTGGGTGAGATTGTAGGCGGTCATGGTGAGATTGTTGGTGGTCATGGTGAGATTGTGTAAGCAGGGTTAGGGCTGGATTCCCTGGTCAGTGAGAGGTGCTGTCTCCCCTGTATGAATCTCTGCGCAAAAATGAACTCTGAATTTTTACTAAAAATCTTTTTAGAATCTTATCCATTAGGACATTAGCCTTCCGAGGCGTCTTAAAAATGTTAGGTTAATAGTGTCCTGTTCTGTGAGAGACACCTTGAGCTGCATGTGGACCGGAACATCACAGTAGGTTCACTTTCTAAAATTAACACTTCAAAGAATCTGAAACTTTCTGACTAAGTCGAAGAGTAAACTATTACTTCAGATGTAATATTTATGTATAAAAAATCTGCCGATAGTCACTAATTTCACAAGTCCTTGACTTTATTCATTCTAATGATTTCAAAAATGAAAGGTACTTTAGCTAAGAATGGCTGCAGAGATGTTGAAAAGTGAAATATATTTGTTTTCTTTTCTAAAAGATCTATTTGAAGATAAGAAGGAGTGTTTTAAAAGCTGGATATAAGAGCAAGTTGATTGATATGTCCACGTTTTGAATGCACTGTTGATTTTTCAAATATAAACAGATACTCAGAGAAAATACTGGAATATTTAGGCCAAGATGCAGAATGATAGTCTGCACTAAATTATGTATCGATGATTCTTAACACTTGTATATAAGTTTGGCATCATGTTCCTGAGGGATGAAAAAATGCTTCTTTGCTTTAGTTCAGACTTTAAATTTCTGTCAGAATCATAGAAAAAGTATTTCAGTGCATCTGCAGTTCGTCGCGATTTCTGTGATATGCAAAGAGTCGTACTAAATTAGGCCTTAAGCCCATGTGAACTAAAATAAATATACTTTATGAACTGGGATTCACGCTTAAAAACGGGCCCAGTAAACAGTTACTAAATTAAAATATGTGGTGACCGATTATTTTCACTGTTAAATAGGGATAGGATCCACATTTTTTTAATTCCGATCCGATTCCGATACCAATACAGATTCCGATACGTGCTCTTTTTACTTTAATATTTTAATATAATAAATATATAATATATAGTTATACACTCTCTCTCTCTCTCTCTCTCTATATATATATATATATATATATACATATATATATGTGTATATATATATATATGTATATATATATAGAGTAATATTTTACGAGTAAATACAAATGAAAAAATGTATGCCAAAAATGTTTAATTAGGCTACTAGAAACATACATAATGCACTGTTCCACCCCGTTTGTACATCTTGTTTTAAGCGAATCCTTAAAATGCCCCACGATTGTTGTCCCACCGGCAACACCGTCACTTGCACTTGGTTGCGACAGCAGCCCCTCAAGCTGCAGCGGTTGCACAAAACAGCCCAAGCAAGTGACTCCCAAACCATCCATTGCTGTTTTTCATATTATTCGCCTTGTCTTGCACGATTGCATATGATTTCTTTAGTGGGATTTTCCACTAAACGCTACTCCCACCTCTCAAGACTGTGTTTTTACAAAGACTGTAAATTGCCACTAGTTGCTGTTAAAATCGTAAAACACTCCCATCGCTTCTTATCTTCTTATCTTTGTTACCCATTGAGTAGCAAAAAAAAACTTGAGTGGCAGCTTTAGCGTTCAGCTTGAATGCCGCAAAAAACACGCCTAAAACGGGAAAGAGCTGTCGTGTGATTGATTGTACAAATAGATTTAACACAAAATAGGAGCTGTCTTTTTAGGGACTGCCAGAAACTAAATGAGTAAGTATCGGACATGAATCGATCACGTATGGCCGATACCCGATCCGTCAAATAGGTCTGGGTTGGCTGATACCAATCTGATATGTGTATCTCTGCCGATAACATTGACTGTAGTGGGGTGTAATATTCTCTACAGCATTTCTCAGCCAAGCTCGTGAAAACACGGAGCTCACCTTTGAAGTACACTGAGTCCTCGTTTCACCCACGGCCTGTAAGCGGAGTGCCTGTATATTTAGATGTTGTCAAGACCGCAGATGTCTTTGTTTCAAACCGTGACCAGATGGTAACAGGGGAATTTAATCGTTCTATTGTGCGCCTCTCACCTAATGTTTATTCAGCTGCCTCCGCAGTAATAATTATGATTTAACAATCTATCCATCCATTTCCTGTAACCACACATCATAGGATCACTGCAGCCTGAAGCGTATGCCTTGGGCAGGATGCCAGCCTGTCACAAGGTGTGTGTGATCGGCATTCACCCACGATGCTTTGCCTGTGGAACATGGCTTTGCACGGGTGGGGAGGGGCGGGGGGGCGCAGGGTGGCCACTGGAAAGCAGCACTCGGGGAGAACACGCAAACTCCAGACAGAGCCGGGAGCCAGACTCGAACCCAAATCCCATGAGGTATGAAGTTGCAATAAGCAAGTAATAAATTATCATGCAGAATGCTTACACTTATGTAACAGGAGTGTAATTTCGAGATTTTCTTGTTTAATTCAAATGGATTTACTTTGATCTTGTTCACACAAAGTTCAGTTCCAAAAGAATCCTTTTTCCGGAAAGCTTGAGAAACTACTTCCTGTCCGAGGTATCTTCAGAGGTACCTGATAAGTCATTAACCAGGGAAACGTTAACAGACGGACTGAATTATGTAATAATATATATACATAAATATTAGCCCCCGCTCTCTTGTGGATTAATTGATATCACGGTCAAGGGGGTGCTGGAGACTCAGGCAGCATAGGGCACAATGCTGGGACACACTGTCATCCATCATCGTGCCTATCTGGGCATTTCTGAGATGCCGATTGCTTGTACAGTAGTAAGTATGTCTGGTTTGTGGGTGGTACCCGGCCAATGAGGAGAAGCAACACAATCTCTACACAAAAAAGATACTTGTGAAAATTGTTAACTGATAATTAATCTTGTTTGCAGAGAAGGGATGTGAATGTGTCTGGAGGATACAGGCTTTTCCTTAAAAAGTATTTATATCTGAATCTCCAGTGAATATTCCTTTAATAGCAGCTAGTTACCCTTGATTTCCATCGCTAATGCTAAACATAGGAGTATCATGTTTTAGATACCCAGCGGTCGCTGTGTGCGGATTGTCACGTTTCCTCTCACCTGTAGTGGGTCTGCGTGCAGCAGCATGGCATCGAGCGCCATTCCATTCGGACTGAGCGGCTCTCCTGCGGGGGCTGTTAGCGCCGGCCGCGTGGGCTTCCTGCCCAGCCACAGAGATAATAAGACAGGCTCGCTTTCTGCCAGACACTTGGTCAATATTGTTCTCCGTGCTCGGAGTGAGACGCCCGCTTGCGCGATGGATGCATGGCCTGAATTTGTCTGAGCTGCCCCCCCCCAAGGGGCCCCGCAGAAAAAGACAGCAGTGCGGCAGGTGAGGGGATTTTTGATGGAGCTCACAGCATCTGGCAGAAGAAACGAAAGGGTCATTTTAAGGGACACTCCAGGAAATGTCTTCCCCCACCCCTGTAACCCTGGAAAGGGCTGCCTTACTGATACGTATGACCACAACGATCGATTAAACAATTATGTGATCGACAGCATTAGGTAGGAGAGTGGCATAATGAAACAAATAGGATAAATTGAAAAATAGTTCACTCTCCAAACTACAGATCTTTCTTGATATATTTTTTTACATAAGACCTGTATTTTTGTTTTTTTGTGACTGTGGCTTTTATTTAATCTAATTTTTGGACAGCAGGTGGAGTAGCGGTCAAAAAACTGGAGTGACCATGCTGTTTCCAGGAGGGAAATTAGTGTTGCATTCTTAATAAACCACGATTCTTCCTTTAAATATTGAGCTGTGTGACTTAGTAAAGGTGTGGGTGTAGATTCCTATATAAACAAACCTAAATTATAAAAAATATTCTGTACTGTTGGTTTGCAAGCCATGTCTTTCAGCCGCGTGGGGCTCCGGCCTGCTGCTATAGGTAATAAGATGGACCCTTTTGTTCATCGGGGGCTTGGTCAATATTGTTCTCTATGGTGAAACTGAGCTGGCTGCTTGTGTGATAGATGTGTGACCTGAATTTGTCTGGAACCAGCCTCTGGGGCCACAGCAAAGAACATGCGCTTTACCGGCAGGTGGGGAATTTCCTATGACACGTCTGTGCTTAGGAAACCGATGAAGACCCCAAAAAAAAATGACTATGAATAATAGACGGCTTACATATAGCTGTTGTGCAATAGAGGGTTTTTACAACATCTCATATTTTTAAAAACACCTTTTTCTCCAGGCATGGTTCGAATCGATGGAGGAAAATGCTGCCTGGTTTGTTTTGCGATTAATTATATGTCATTAGGCATCTCTTTTGTTAGATGAAATCTTAACGTTTTAATTCGTGTCTGTTTAATTAATCTTGTCACTTTTAATAACCAGTCCAATCAGTTTTACAAGGGGGCAAAGCGGCTTTGAATTGCCAATAATTACGGACAGAGGTTGCTTTACAGCTTCTGATGTCAGCAAAAACCCAGTTTCATTACCTCCCAATTACATAAATATGGACTGTGTATAAATATCTGTGATGTAAATAAATTTTATTGGAGCCTTTGTCATAATTGCTACTAAGTAAATTAATACAAGCAATAAAACAAAAGCTTAAATGACACAAGAGATGAAAACAAAAACACAGGCAAGTAAAACTGGGTGACACTGAATAGATTATGGGTGCTGTGATCCTTTGTTTTATGTACAATATTTAATAATGTAATATCACTATAATGTGGTCAACTCCATTTACTCGCAATTACTCATATTTAAAGTGAGAATTACAAGCTTATGTTTATGTAAAGTCATCGACATGTGTGTGTTTAAACTATAGGGGCAATGTTTTTGCTAACTTGTAAACCTTGGCTTTAGAGATATTAGCACAGAAATTTGAGTTGGTGGTTTGCAGGATGTGCCAAAAATTACTTTAAAAGAGTCAATAGGGATGGGTCACAAATCTAGCTATGTGCACTTGCATAGCGGGGTGTGTGTGTGTGTGTTTGTGCGTGTGCGTGTGTGTGTGTGTGTGTGTGTGTCTGTGTGGGTAATGTTTATATCACATTGAGGGGACCAAATGTTCCCCACAAAGAAATAAAAACCTGTTATTTTGACATTGTGGGGACCATTTTTCAGCTCCAAAAATTAAAAATGCCAATAGTCTCGTATTTTGTTTGCTTACTTATGGTTAAGGTTAGGGCTGGGTAGGGGTTAAGGTTGTCATGTAGGGATTAGAGCTTTCCCCTTAGAAATGAATGGAGAGTCCCCATGAAGATACAGTTACAAACCTGTGTGTGTGTGTGTGTGTTTGTGTGAGAAAGTGGGCAAAATAGCAGTGCTGGTGTCCGAAGTTGGCAAATGGATTGGTGGCTGTTTCAAGCTGGTTTGGGCCACGTCCAGCATCTAAGCCCGATCCGGTCCTGACCTTGTTCTCTGCTCTGGCACTCCATTCATCTGCCTGTGTGCACTTGTGTGTGTCTCCCAATTTTCCTTCTGCTTGATAATGACGGCGGGAGCACAGGTGAGTGCCGAGGGCGGGTGTTGTCATGGGCCAGGGGCTCGAGAAGCAACCGCAGCTGATGGGCTAATAAGCAAGAATAGAGGAGAAGAATGAAGCCGAAATGAGCAGCCACAAGGGGCCACCCTGAGGAACGAAACAAGCAGATGGCAATAACATAACACGGCGAGGAGGCGAGCGTAGATCTGCGAGTGCAGAGCGCCTGGAGAAGTCAGCCCTGACGCTCTTAAGAAGAAAGACACCCAGGGAGGAAATCTTACAGAAATTGCTTTAAAAAATGGTCAATACTTGAGTTGGACTGCATAGCAGAATGGGAGTAAGCTATGGCAGTTTGACTGATTAGCTGGGGGAAGAGGGGCCATCGACAGACTCTGAGGTCAGTTCGAGAATGAAGAATCATAATTAGCCATATAGATTTCTATACCAACAAAAGCGGTGAGTAAATAGGCATGTGGAGAAGGTTTCCCTGACTGGAATGTTTATGTCAGCAGGGATCACATGATCGTGTGGGTTGTATCGGAGGGGTCATAAAGTATACGGAGGGGCCAGCCTTATTATTAGTCAATGATGTGTTTTGAATGAATGAATGACAGGGGAGGGGCACTCCTGGAGCCAATCAGCTTTCAGCTGGGGCCAGTTCCCCTATGGCCCCCACCCCTGTATACACTCGTATGATTGTATACCTTCATTGTTGAGTTGCGATTTAAAATGGTGTATAAAATGTAACCAAATAGCAACGAAAATGAACAGCACTGGAACCTTGATATCTGCTGATGTTCCCAACTAGAAGGGTAGAAAAACAGGCTGGTGATTCAGAACATATGTACCTGGTTAATGAAATGAGGGTTAAAATGTGAGCTGGACTATGTGTGTGAATTTCTGTGGAACTTTCTTTTATGGCTCCTGGTGCTCTAACGTCATTGTTGCTAAGACTTCCAGTACGATTCTCTGGCTTCTTCAGAAACCCAGCCAAAATCCTAGCTTACGCTCCTCGCTGTCGGTCAGTGGGGCATCTTCACATGGTTATCAACTGAGTACCATCACAAGACACGTACCTTTTCCGGCTGTAGGTTGGGGGAAGGAGTTGCAAAAGGCAGTCAGAATAAATATTGTCCCAGCTATTGAAGCCTCCCCTATTAATGCCTTCCCCTAATTTACCTAATGCCATCAAGTCAGCAGAGTCAAACGCTGTAATTAAATTTAATTCCCTGCATTGGGACGCTGTGACCCGAATGTGTGGCCGTAGTAGGAGGGAATTCTCACACGCCATGGTCAATGCCAGCGCGCATACTAATATTGCCCCCCCAGGAGCAAACTCGGTAAATCCAACCAACAGTGCCAGCCATTTTCCAGCAGATCCGGAGAGATGGCCGAAGCGTCCCAAGCCATCGGAACGTCACGGAACTTCACGAGCGGCATCTCTCTGAAAGCCAAAAGGCGTCACGGCAGCCGACTACGAATGATGATGCGAGAACATTTGTTGAGTGTTCATCTACATTTCTGACTCGTTTAATGAAAGAAGACTTTTTAGCAGCTGCCTGAACGCCTGATTGACGGCAAATTTCTTGCCTTTGTTATGCGTGATTCCATTAATTTGACACTGAGAGCTTTTGTTTTATCGCAGTAATTAACCATGGTCGGCACCATATTCACTTTCTTTCATAAGACATATTCAACATTCTCATGCTGCCTGATACCAAAGCCATTTAATATCTAAAGCTTAATTTTTTATTTGCTTCGAGTCACGATCTCTGCCAACTGTAAAGAAAAAATTATGCAAATACAGAGATGTTTAAGAAGCATGTGAATGGGCGTATCCATTGCTGGCCAGACGTTCATTGTAATGTTGTTTTGTTCTGCTTGTATGCCCTCCACAGATACCCCATCCGGGGGCAGCTATTCTGTCCTTATCAGCTCAGACCCCTGCAGTCTTTGCACAACACCAGTAAGGCTGCGAGAGCCACTTTTGCCACAAGGGAACCTTCCAGAACAATGGAAAACTCCACCTATACTGCTTATTGTTTTCGCTACTTTTTCAGTTGATCCTTTTTTTATTTACTAAACATTGACAGGGAGGCACAGCTATCTTGGTCTTGGTCTGCACACCCATCTTGGTCTTGGTCTGCACAGCCATCTTGGTCTTGGTCTGCACACTCATCTTTATTGTTAATATACTCTGCACCTTACCAATAGCTATACTCATGCCAATTTGCACATCTTCATTCCCATAATGCATTGCCTACAAATTACTTACTGTTCATTTATTTGTATATTGCACTGTCTTGTCCTGTATATGTGCTTTTTATTTGTGTTTTTATGCGTGCTTTTGCTCATTAGTGCTACACTGTTTAGCCAATCCCATCTTGAGCAGTGACAATAAACACATTCGTCCCTTGCGCTCTCTCTCCTGTTGTGCCCCCATGCACCCAACTCTCTCTCTGCAACTGTGACACAAGAATTTCACTTCACCAAAACCTACATTCAATGACACGTGAACAATCAATCTGAACACAGATCAGCCATATTAGTCTTAAATTCACTTTGAGAAATGACAACTTAATTGCAGTAGGTATAATTTACTTTTTGGCACAATGATGGTCATGCCAGTGACAGAATCACTGTCAACAGGGAAGGTCTAGTTAGATACATGCACAGAGACCATTTTCTAGTATTGTGTAAACTTGATGACCCTGAATTCCATCATAATGGAAAATGAAATTAAACTGAGTGCTGCATAAATCTATCTTGACTAGGACTCAGAGCAGTGGGATAAAAGAGACAGATTTCACAAATATAGTCCAAAACAGCACCAAAACTGGGCCATCCATCCACAATGTCTGGTCTCCTAAAGGCAGCACAGGTAACCAACGGACTGCTGCCTGGATGGGCAGCTCCAGTTCCAGTGGCACGAAGGGCAGTGCAGAACACTGAAAATGCAGCAACAGGATCCAGGACCCAAACAGGAAAGTCACATGACATCCCACTTTTCCGATGAAAATTGTTTGTATTTATATTTTTCTATTGAGTTTTGTACACAACATAATACAGAGTGAAATCTTAAGGAAAAAAGTAAAAACTTAATTTCAATTAAAAAAAATAGAATGAATGGCCTGAAATGAAAGTTGCACTTTATATTATTGACTGAGGAAAAAAGACCTCACTCACTCAGATACAACAAACAGGTTAAGGTAAGTCTCTGGTGATGGAAGAACATTTCCAGCTAAGATGGGTCCTGCACCTGCACCTCTCTCTCAGGGTGTGAGCGGCTTGAGCCTCCTCTGTTGGTCAGACACTCCACAGTGACTGTTCCTCACTTCCCCCAGCAAGAATCTTTCCTAGTCTCTGCAGAAAAATACTCACATTCATTCTTACTACTACCTTACTACATTCATTCTTACTACCATCTGAAGGTATGGGCAGTGTACTGTTTAGCCAGTGCTGATGCACTTTCACTGTGGATTTGCCCAGAATCACTGGGGTCACAGAGGTAGGCCAACCAGAACTGGCGAAGGTCTGTCATGTCCACTGGGTTGTACAGCAAGGTTTGTAATTTTATCTTTGTGGGGACTCTCCATTCATTTCTAAGGGGAAAACTCTAATCCCAACATGACTACTTTAACCCCTACCCAGCCCTAACCTTAACCATAAGCAAGCAAACTAAATACATGACTTTCGGCATTTTTAGTTTTTTGATTGCAGTCACAGATCTTTGTGGGGACCTGAAAAAAAGTCCCCACAATGTCAAAATATCAGGTTTTTATTACATTGTGGGGGACATTTGGTCTCCCACAATGTAATACAAACCTAATCCACACACACAAACATATAAGAACACATCCTGAAGATACAAATATGGCTGCATTGAACACCATGTGATAAAATACTATTGCCCCTGTCATTCATACCTAGATTCAGATAGATAGCTCTGGTCTGTACTGTCCTTACAGTATATGCACAAACAGTAATAATATATTAGCAGCTATCAGCAAAACACAGAGGAAGAAGGGCTCTATACCACCCACTAACCAACTACACCTATTCACCTGCCCCACCCACTGTCTCCATTCACCCGCTCACCTGCACCACTCGCTCCTGCAGTCCAGCTGTGATGAACAGCTCTTTTATCTCCATGTTGAGAGTGAAGCTGGCCCACACTGGGTTCAGCAGGTCCTGATATAACCTATAAGTGACAGCGGCCAGCTTCTCGGCACTCAGTGATGGAGATGAGCACTTTACACTTGGTTACTGTGGAGGATCTAGACTGTAATCCCCAGATAACTGGCCATCTTGGCTCTGATATCATAGGATTATACAGTCAGCTCTCTGAGGTTCTGTGTTGCCTTATCATGCACCTTATCTCCAGTCACCTTTTCTAAGATTGAGGCAGATGTTGTACGTAAGGGCTTGCTGTCACTGGACAGCTGTGTGTGAGATATCGGGTCTGGCTTCATCCCCAGCATCATCCTCTGAGTGAGCCTCTCTTGTCTTCATTATCCTGCTGTACGACTTCTGATGGGTTTGCTCAAAGCTGAAAAACAGCATGTAACACTAGTATTAAAGCCTTACTAAATGTAAAACAATGATCCTTAAGTTTTGTTCTTTTTATCATATAATTGCTATTAGTAGGTATTGGGTTTATTCCAGTTTTGCAGTATTTACGGTAGAGTTGTGATCAGTCAGTGCAGTCTTGATAGAGTTAACCTGTTATCAAAGTGAAAAAAGCAAGAGCATTGTCTTTGGTTAAAGCTGTGGTTTACTTTGTTGATGGTGAGGAAATGGCCTCGCTCACTCAGCAGCTACAGCAAACACGTTTGGACAGGGTTCTGGATACTGAAGAACATCTCTTGCTAAGATGGGGATGCCTCTCGGGGTATGAGTGGGTTGATGCTCCTCTGTGGGAGGAACAGAGAGTGTCTCAACCTGACCTGCAAGAGGAAACTACTGTTAGAATTCCAACTTGCTCTCTCTCACACATCCTTATAGCCTTTTAAACTGCCTGTGTGTCATATTCCACTGCAGCAAACTGGATGATCACAACCCAACATGTAATGTATACTCCCCTGCTGCAGGTCATATCCCAGGGGGGTGGGGCTAACCGGTGATTTCTTCCATCACTGACAAAGACACATTATGACTATTTACCTGCTGATTGATACTTGTTCAATTAGATAACTACGTGTTTGCTGCTGAGTAATCACAGGTGTAATCAAATGTGTAGTGCTGACTATGGAAGTCTGGTTATGTCAAAGAGCCTGATATATCTTTGTTGAAATATTAATTCTTGGGCTGTTAATGGCTTTAAAGTGTCTTAGTCTTTAGCTTGATCTTTAGGATCCTTCGCAAGAAACCAAATGTTCTGCTCTTGAGTCCATTCCCACCATTGGATGGGATTATGGGAGGTGTGGTTTTGATGGGGCTACTGGCATTGGCTAAATAATAAAGCATCTCTACACTGACCTGTGAACAGCAGAAAACCCTGTCTGAAGCAGACGTTCTCCTCCTGCCAGGTGAAGGAACCGCTCCACATATTTGGCATTGATTATATCGCTAGTTATGTGTGCCGAGTGGGGGCACCAAGGGCGGAGGAATTTTTCTGGGGGCCGTAGACTAACATGGGTAGGGGGGGCCCTAAGTGAGCTGTTTTTGGAGCTAAAAGAGAAATGAGAGGGAATTAAAAATGATGGAACATCAATAATATACTAATCAAAGCGCAGGGTGCCAGCGGTAACACTTACTGATCAGGGCGGGGGGTGGAGAGTGATGTCAGTAAAGCTAGCCATTCAGTGGGAGGGGGTATTATGCCAATATATTATTATAGATTATAATAATTTAACCAAAATTGTTAAATAAATAGTTTAGAATGGACATATGATCTATGTGTTTTGTTGCTAAAAACAAAGTGCCAATCAGCAGGGGGCAGCCTTGAGTGCTGGGCCCGGGGATGTTGCCCCCCCCCCCGACAAATTCCCTCCCAGTGGGGAACCCTTTACTTTCACACTGGATGTTGACAGTGCTGCCAGAGCCACCTTGGCATTGTGGCCGATCTGCTTGTTGATTTTAGCCTCTGCGAAGGTAACCTCAGAAATTGGTGGTATTTTGCAGAGCATGGCAGTGTATGAGGCGTGTTTGCATGGGGGGGGCGCGGCCCTGGCCCTGGGGCTTGGGAGCACGTCCTCCCAGTTCACTCTCTTCACCGGCGGCTCCTCCTCGCTGCTTTCTGCGAGGCCTGGCAGTCTGCTGGCCATGTCAGTATATCCCCTTAATCTGACTGCCACAGCATGCAGCATTTCTACCACAGCCGGATCCAGTTCCACATTGTTGCCCCTGCTGCTTGGTGTGGAACGGCCAGGCAAACACAGTGATGACTGGCTCTCCAAAGGGGCTGGTTTCCTGTCCCTTTCAGACACCACAGCCAGTGACCTGCAATTAAAACAAATTAATGCTCATTATTTCTCACCATAATATAAAGTGTTGCGACGTATGTCTTATGCATGCACTTATATTTTTTGATAAACATTCAACACGTCAACAAACAACAAAGAGGCAACTCTGTTTCGTACCTTCTCGGTAGTGGTACTGCCAGGATGCTCCTCTACTCCCCAGGTAGGGAACTGGGAGGGGGATAAAAACGTGCATTGACTTTTAGTCCCTGAGTGTAAAGTCTTCTTTGTCCACTGGTACAATAACAGCAAGAGTATACAGTCTCTCAGTCTTAAAAAACTCTTTTGATCTTTTCAAAACATGAAAGGGTTTAATGCATATTCTGCATGCCATAAAGAGTATTCTGCATGCCATAACTTCTGTACTTATGTTCACATCCACCTTGGAACAGCTGAATTATCATTCCCTGGAAGAAATAGTCTTTAATTACTCATGAGTGTTTAGAATCATATTTTCACATATGATTTCACTTTTGGGGTGGCACAGTGGTTTGTCCACTGGTACAATAACAGCAAGAGTATACAGTCTCTCAGTCTTAAAAAACTCTTTTGATCTTTTCAAAACATGAAAGGGTTTAATGCATATTCTGCATGCCATAAAGAGTATTCTGCATGCCATAACTTCTGTACTTATGTTCACATCCACCTTGGAACAGCTGAATTATCATTCCCTGGAAGAAATAGTCTTTAATTACTCATGAGTGTTTAGAATCATATTTTCACATATGATTTCACATTTGGGGTGGCACAGTGGTGCAGTGGGTAGCACTGTTGCCTCACACCTCTGAGATCAGCGTTCGAGTCTCTGCTTTAGCTCTGTGTGTGTGGAGTTTGCGTGGTCTCCCTTGTGTCATTGTGGGGTTTCCTCTGGGTACTCCAGTTTCCCCACCACAGTCCAAAAAAGGTTAATTGGAGTTACCAAATTGCTCATAGGTGTGCATGTGTGAATGACTGGTGTGTGAGTGTGCCCTGTGATGGGTTGGCGCCCCATCCTGGGTTGTTCCCTGCCTTGTGCCCTGTGATGGGCTGGCACCCCATCCTGGGTTGTTCCCTGCCTTGTGCCCTTTGATGGGCTGGCACCCCATCCTGGGTTGTTCCCTGCCTTGTGCCCTGTGATGGGCTGGCACCCCATCATGGGTTGTTCCCTGCCTTGTGCCCTTTGATGGGCTGGCGCCCCATCCTGGGTTGTTCCTTGCCTTGTGCCCATAGGCTCTGGATGGATTTCACATTAATACAACAGAGCTCAATTTCAAAGGCTCATTCTTTCAACCACATTACATATTTTAAGGATTTTTAGTGATTATTAAGAACTTACTCATCATTAGTTACTGTGGAACTGCTCTGACCCTCCAGATCACCTGTATTCACGTCCATGTTTATTCTGTCTGCAAGATTCTCTTGTATGTAGCAGATTCAACACCAGAAATTTCCCCTGCTCTTTCTGAACGATAGAGGAGAATTAATTGGTTTTATCTCATCAGTCTCCCTTTATTACATTAACTTTTTCATACTGTTTCATAATTTCATGCTTCTTTCTCTCGGAGAGAATAAAACCATGATCATATGAAAGCAAATAAAACCATATAGGTCAAACCATTCGTGGCTGCCCCACATCTCATTATAGTGATCTAGTTATAGACAGTCACATAAAGGCGGGCATATGCAATTTTCAGAAGCAAACAAAGGGATGCTTGGATATGCTGACGAATAATTACTACAGTATTTATAGGAGCAATGCAGTAAATGGGTACAGCATGAAGTCATACAGTAAGTACTACAGTCAACTACTGAGTATTGTACGTATTTTTATATACAATACGTACACTAATTTGTTATATTATACTATGTCTTATGTAAAGTGATATACATACATTATTACAACAATCAACAATCAAAAAAAATTAAAAATTTATATTTGGGATACAGATCTTTTAAATGTTTGCAGAATTGGTGAAAACTAGTACCAGCACAAGTTTCCCTAGTTTCAGCACAAGCCAGTACAATCACTTTGCCTAATGCCGATTCTGTCTGGAATTCATCCAGCATTGTAGAAGAACTCTTTGAAATTCAGATCATAAATGGAAGTTATTATGAGTATTTACATGGGCGAATCTTTCACAAAATCACAGATTTTTACAGCAAGGAAATAAAACAGCTAATTGCTAAAAAGAAGTTCTCAACATAGAAGTTAAAAACATTCATTGATTTCAAAAAGAGTGGGGGAAAATGTTGCTGAAAATGTTGTCATAATGATCGACATTTAACATCCCATGTAATATGATGCAATTTGAGATATTTGAGTGAATGTGCTTTGAAAGCTTTCGACATAAAACTTACCTCCGGAATTCATGATGGCGACCTTTGACCTGTCAGCAGTCTCAGAGGCATTTTGACCTTATGAGTTAAGGTACTTTTACTCAGAGAATGTGTTACTTGCAGTACCCTAAGTTCTCTTCACATCCCTCCACCAGCAGTTCAGCCTCCTTCCCCAAGCCGCCAGGCCGCTAAACACCCGGTGACCTGCACCCATCCCCGACTGCATACCCATTTGCACATTACTGTTCTTATACCACATTTCTGCACTTTGTCAGCATACTGGTATCAATTTGCACATCCTTATCCTCATACTGCATTGGCTATATAATGCTTATTTATTGTTCACCTATACTTATATTGCACTACCTTCTTGTCCCCATGATGCACTGCTTTTTGTCCCCTCATGCACCTGTCCCCTACGCTGCAACTGTGGCACACAAACACAAGTGACAATGAAACTTGACACCTGGTACTGCTGATGATTGCATCAGTCACGGCCAGACCCAAAGCCTCCAGCCTCGGCCTGCCATCAGAAGCGTGACCGCCCAATGGCGGTGAGAACCCTGCCGCTTTGGTCATGCTGATGAGGTCCCGTCGACCTTTAATGACCCCCGTCGGCCTGCCGCTCAGAGGTAGCCCTGTCTGGGTCGAGGGACTCGTGGCGACAGTGGGGCCGGTGAGGTCCGTGTGACCTTTACAGCTGCCTCAGCCAGAAGCCGCGTGAACTTTGATCAGAGGGCCATTGTTCCCAGTTGGCTTTTAGCAGCCCTGATTAACCATGGAGAAGAAGAGGACCTGACATTCTCTGTCCGTGTGATGCAACAGATCAGCACACTACACAGAAATCGATATTGATGAGGGATCGTTAATGCAAGGACCACTTTTAATTAATCTTTTATTCTCGTTTTAATAAATTAGGACCCAACAAGAAACTGGAGTGATTTAGCTTTATGCAGATACTTTAATTGTATGTCCTTTCAAGGATTTATTTAAGGCATTGCTTTGTCTGTTACAGTGTCTTTAAGCTGCTTTCCATGACAATCAGCTTATTGTTCAAAAATGTTCAGTGATACGTTGCTTTGTTAGTATGAAAAATTCACAGTGACAGAATACTGATCCTGGGTAGCTAATATACTGTAAAAACGCCCAGTGGCAGAATGCTGATCCTGGGTCGCTAATATAAAAACTGCCCAGTGGCAGAATGCTGATCCTGGGTCACTAATATAAAAACTGCCCAGTGGCAGAATGCTGATCCTGGATCGCTAATATAAAAACTGCCCAGTGACAGAATGCTGATCCTGGATCGCTAATATAAAAACTGCCCAGTGACAGAATGCTGATCCTGGGTCGCTAATATAAAAACTTCCCAGTGGCAGAATGCTGATCCTGGATCGCTAATATAAAAACTGCCCAGTGACAGAATGCTGATCCTGGATAGCTAATATAAAAACTGCCCAGTGACAGAATGCTGATCCTGGGTCGCAAATATAAAAACTGCCCAGTGGCAGAATGCTGATCCTGGATCGCTAATATAAAAACTTCCCAGTGGCAGAATGCTGATCCTGGATCGCTAATATAAAAGTTTCCCAGTGGCAGAATGCTGATCCTGGATCGCTAATATAAAAGTTTCCCAGTGACATATTGCTAATCCTAGTTCACTAACATGAGAATTTCCCAGTGGCAGAATCTTGATCATTAATGTGCACAGCTCCTTCTGAGGTATTCGCAATGGTCTCATCCGGTTGAGTTTGTTTGCAAAAGACCATTTACAGCAGGAAGATAATGCACACCACCGGTGCGTTGCTAAATACAGTATAAGGTATATATTTAAATGCCAGCGGGGAGGGGAAACAAGCATGTAAGATCCAGTTGGTGTTGAAGCAGAGCTTGGATTTAAGATAGACACCCCCCAGCCCCCATGCTTGGGGTCACAGATCTTCCACTCCAGCACATGTATCCGTTGTCCTTCCGGGTCTTCCTCACCATTTCGGTTCCTTTCTGCTGTGAACGCCGAGAGCATCACAAGGTTGAGATCCTCTCGACTACATGGAATGCATCGTAATCGTTCCAATAAAAAAAGAAAAAGTAGCTGGCCTTGCTATCTATATACTGAACCTTGCTTAATGTTAGAAAGCCTTAGAAATGCGGGCAGACCTTCCTCTTGGCATCGCTAATTACTTTTCCACGATAAAAATCATTTTTACTGGGGAGCTCAAGTGAAATAAACCACGAGACGGTTATCAGGGCTGATAAAGATTTCTTAAATGGGCCTATTCAAACACTAGTTATTCCTAATAGTTCCTTCTGTGCCCACAGGCTAAACTGTTGTGTTGGCTCTGGACACCATTAGATTATATTGAGGGGAAAAATGGCAAGATGGTTAGTGAGCGTGTCTCTGGATAGATCGCCCTGTGTCCTCATCACATGAGTCGCCCATGAGAGATGTGGGGCAAGGGCTTTACACAATTTTAAATTGACAAATGTAATAATTATGTGCTAGCTCTGTTTCTCTCACTCTCCCCCCCCCCCCCCCCCCCCCCCCCCCCC
>JAODJW010000036.1:12968812-12984557 GCA_026777045.1 Hyperopisus bebe | reverse complement strand
GTCCTTGATGGTGTGACGACTGCTACAGTGTCCGATAGGAGGTGGCCTGGCCGGTCAGATGTAGTACTCCTTCTTCTCGTCTGAGTTGTTGTGGCCACCCTCAGCGTTGATGATGGCCGTGTCGGCGTCTGCCGCGTCGTCCGCCCCTTTGGCCTCGTGGGTGAAGTACGTGCCTATCGGGAAGAGCGGCCTCGTGTCAGCCACGCCCCCAGGGAAAGCCTCTCGCCTGCGATTGGCCACGCCGCAGCTCTTACCTTTGTGCCTGGCGAAGTAACGGCCCAGCACGATCAGCAGGCAGAGCATGGCGAAGACCACCACTGCCACCACCCCACCCACCACCGCGTGGTCCATCTTCTGCGGTGCTCCCTCGCCTGCTCGTGAGTCTGAAAGAGGAGGTGGCAGCTGTCACGCTGAGGCCAAGTCTCACAGGAAGTATTCTGGAAGCTTCCATCCGAGATCCGACGATAAATCAACAAAAAGTCATATAAAAATAACCACACATCCTAAATTAGAAAGAAAAAGAATTAGCATATAGGGGGAAAACATATTAATGTGGTTATGGCCATTTGATAATTTCAAGAAAGAATGATTGCATGGTTATCTCACGCTACAGAGAATGGGAGTCTCCTGTTAACGCTGGCGTGATCAGAAAGGATGATTCCTCCATTATCCCTCGCCGAAGACAATCACAGAGATGGTGAAAAGGCAGATGGCAGCACACAGATACGCTACGATGACATTTAGGTGTAAAGCTGAAATAAGGCGCCTGTCAGTAGTTCTGACTGCTGTAAAGACTAACTGTAATTCACCCACCACGCACTGGAATTGTCTTTCATATTTAATTGCTTTTTCATTTATTTTTAATCTGGTCTGATGTCTATAATTCATTTGAGTTTCTTTTGGTGGGGGGGGGGGTGTCTAGGTGACTATGATATCTGTGCTATTTCACCCCACCTGTTTTCATCCCTAGGTGAAATTCTTTTTGCTGCAGCCTCACTTGCCTCTGTTTGGGTATTATTTTCCCATCCGCTTTTCCATTTTGTTCTTAATTGTTGTGCTGTGTTGGTGCCATCCACACCTTATCCCTATTACTCCTCAAAAGGATGAACTTATACCTGCCATTTACTGCCAGATCCCAAGGTCACATGTTTCTGTTTGCCCTCCAATCAGAACACACCTTCTCCCATCATGTGACATTCTCCCTCCAGCAATCCAAGATAATTTCCCACCTATTTAATTTGTCTGTGCTTGCATTAGAGCCAGACTATTGCTTTTTCTTTATATGAACTGCTCTTCCATTTTATTGGGAGTAAAACATTCTTGATGTATTATTATGCATTTTGTCCTGCTTATGAATATTGAGCTGTTGGCTGAAAGACAATGGCAGGGCTCAGCGTAGCACCTGCTGTGATATTGTGCTACTTTTACATTATAGGCTCATTATCCGCTCGTAAAGCTGCTTTTGTGTTATATCAGCTTGTACAGCCGGATGGTGCTCTGTAACATGGGGGCACAACGCTGCCCCAGAGCCTTTAATGGGAACAGACCCAGCAACCTTCATGGTGCTTAACGGCTTCGCTTCAGATGACCGTTCACACGTTTAAATGACCCCGACCGCTTGATGACCATCTCAACAAGAAACGGAAACGTGCCATGAATGATGAATGGCATTCAAACTGAGCATGTATGACTCCTGCCAGGCCGATAATCAAGCAAAACGGGTCATTCTCATACGATTCGGCCAAGCTGCTATTAAAGGGATCAACACCGAGGCGTAGGAACAAGAGGGGATGGGGGAAGCGTGTACCCCTCTGTTTTTAATTTGGCTTTAAAACCCCCCAAAAATAAACCTTTGCATTTAAGTTATTAAGCTGTGTCCCCCTCAATATCAAACTCTCTCATACCATCTTGGATCCACAGCTAAACAGTCTCCCCTGTACGTAGGAATGGGGGATTTGTATTGTGCTTAGTGTGTATTTCCAATCTCCCATTGGGTACCTGTGGTAAGAGTCCCTTGGGTTTCCTAGTGGAATCTTGCCCATGACAGTTCCATTAAAGTGATGTACGGGGCATACCCTGAAATTTAAACAGAGCGGGGCCTCAAACCGTAAAATATTCGTGCACGCCCATGATTTGTGGAGTTATACCGGAAGGTTCTTAGCTTCCATCTCAGACTATAAATCAGCCGCTGTACACTGTCTCCAAGTAAAAGCAGGCAGGCAGGAGGAAGGAAAAAAAATATACATTTGTCTGACTGGTCTAGAACTGAGAAACAGACTCCATTTAAACGAAAGATTTATATCTCCAGCACCAATTGTGCGCAGAGCTTTAAAACTCCAGACCCTAATCATATTTGAAACTTATTGATCAAGCGTAGGTTTCCATGATAAGTGAAGTTAGGGAGAGTTAGAGAGCCAAGAGAGGTGGTGGTCCCATTCTGCATAAAGAATATGTTTATCTCCATGGTGCTCAGCTCCCGTTGACATGACCTGTTTTTGATGGGAGATGAGGGGAAGGCAAGAAACGACAGTTCCGTAAAGTAAAATGAATAGGGATACAGGCTCCACCAGGATTTCATATTAGCAATGCACTGTCAAAAGCCAGATCTGACAGACTATGATGTATAAGGGAATTGTGGTACAAACAAAAGCATGAAACCAGCCAAAATCACCAAGAGGCACTCGTGCATCCTGCCACAGCATGATGACCTGAAACACAACCACACGTTAATCTAGCATCCTGCCACAGCACAGTTCTCCAAATACAACCATGAGTTATTCGTGCATCCTGCCACAGCATGATTGGCCAAACACAACCATGAGTTCATCACACATCCAGCCACAGCACAGCCCTCTGAACACAACCATGAGACACTTGCACATTCTGTCACATGACTCACTAAATACAACCACGAGTTAATCACACATCCAGCCACAGCACAGCCCTCTGAACACAACCACAAGTCATGCACGCATCTTGCCACAGCATGATTGTCCAAACACAACCACGAGTTCATCACACATCCAGCCACAGCACAGCCCTCTGAACACAACCACAAGTCACTCACGCATCCTGCCACAGCATGACTGTCCAAACACCACCACAAATCAGTCACAAACACTGCCTCAGCCATTGTGCTCGTCGCTCACCTTTCAAACAGAGATTCCTGGAGGACCTTGAACTAAATGTCATCCCGCCGAATGTCATTCATAATCAAACACATTCCAACAAAAACTCCATCAAAAGAATAACTGAATGTGAAATAGTGTTTGAGGCCTAAATTGACATGTTCTAAATTCCTTTGACGTTCAAGAAGTATTATATTAACATCAACATTTTGATGTTCAATGTGCCCATTTTAATACATCAAAATAATTAAATACTACGCCCAAGATGCTTTGGTACACAATCATTTAGCTTTGCGTTCATAGCAACTTGGGGCACAGATCTCGTCAGCTGTCATTATTGTTATCATCTGAGTGCAAGGCCCCGGCTCCCATACGGAGATCTGAAAGACGTCCATGTGATAACAAAGGTCTCTTCCCGCTTCCCTTTCTTATCTGTCAGAAGCACAGTATACAGGCGCGGATGTGTCTAGATTCGAATCGGCGAGTTTAAAGTCTTCAAAACCAGCCTTAAAAGTCTCCAACTCGACCCGTGAATCTGTTAAGCCCCTGTTGGTTTAAAGAGCGTGCAGGGGAATTATGAACTAAAGACAATGGGCATCTCAAAGAATCTACTTTTCAATTTAGGAACAATAAAAAGCGAGGGAGAAATCCATGTGACATTTGCTTCAAAGAGCTAAAGATGGGGAGAAGAATCAGTTAAAAGTCTCTGAAAGCCCCCAGGCTTTGGGATTTGGGCAATATGGCAGCACACTGTGCATCCAGACCCACAAGTGAACTGGCTCGTAGCATTGGGAGAATCTGCATTCAGTTCCCTTTCGTTTTGGGTCTCCTGTGTGGATTCTGGATTAAGTTCCTTGCAGTAGGTTCTTGATGGAACCCTTCATGGAGTTGTTAACTGTGGAGCTTAGGAACCTAGTGAAGACAAGCAGGCCAACCATGGTCTCCCACAGCAATGTCCTGCCTGGTAACTTCCTCACCGTCACTTCATCGTGACCCAGATCACGCGCTGGGGGCACCTGGGAATGCCAGAAGACAGCAGGCTGCTCTAAAACGCTCACGACTCTCCACGTTCCACTTCTTTCAACGTAGCTCGGGAAGTAGAAGATATCCTGGCTATGCATCTGCTAAGGAGTTTCACATTTCACACATCAGCTTTTATGGTTAGCAGGGGGAAGAAAAAAAAAAACCTCTTCTGTTCCTTTCACCTAAAGCAGAGCTGCCCCAACATCAGAAAGATCCTCGCTATGGTCCGTCTCCACGAGGAGTTGTGTGACAGCGTGCCTGAGCGTATGCTAATTTGTGCTGATGAAAGGACATACAAGATGAGCAAGGAATTACAGTATCTGGACGGGAACCTTTTGACGAAGTGCCAGTTTGGCCGTCTGAAGCCTCACCGCTCCCTCAGCTTGTTTGCCTGTGAAGGGATCCTCCTTTCCAAGTCCCAGCTGAAGAATGCCGAAGCGCTGCTTCCCTGTTCTGCGCCTTAAGTGAGCTAGCTCATCTGCTTCATCTTGCTCTCAAAGTCAATTACTTCATTTCCTCAGGATAAGGCCGCTGTTGTTTCTAACCATCAGTAAGGCATCGGCTGCCAAGTTCTAATAACTTCCTCAAATGAAACACATTCAGCATCAGATGGTATCCCCTGGTGAACAATTACAATCCTATCTCGCTGGTCTGTTACCCTTTTTTCTTCCCAGCTTGCCTTTCAGCATTTTAAAGGAAATGCTTACAGTACGGTTCCTTGATGAGAATCTTTAGCCGTTAACGTCTCGAACGACGATGACGCGCAGAAGCAGCTGTGCTGTCAGTTATTGATCTCTAAATAACGGCTCGGTGATACTCAACGCAATATTTTGTTATAAGGCATGACGGCTGCATTTCCTGTCCCGTGTGAGCCGGGGGGAAGTTAAAGCGTGATGTGGGAGCTGATGGCCTTGCCCTGAACCTGCCATGTGTCTAATATGAGAAAGGAGGAGAATCCGGTAACTCGCACTAAATCCATGACAAGAGTTCCACTGCGTAGAATTGGAAATTGATTTTCTTAATGTCCCATTTTCGTTGAAGCGATTCTTTACCCATGTACCCGGCCGACACCTGACCTTCGACCCAGGATCCCTGCATCATCCCATGTCCCATAGCATTAATTAGGCAGCGATACATCGACATCCCAAAATTTGTGGCCCTCCATCTGGGGACGGGTAAAATCGGGAAGTGCAGAAACAGGGAGGTGTACGGGGCTGCAAACGCACATTGCTGACACAGCCCTGGAACATTTGGAAGGTTAAAGGCCTTTACTCAAGAGCCCAGTGGACATTTGGCTATTCTGCTGGGGACAGGAGTCAAACCAGCGAGCTTCCAGTCACGGGCACCAATTCCCATTCCAGTGAGCGACACTTTGCCGCCCTTTATGATATTATCTGCAGTGTGTTTCTGCAAGTTTGATTAATATATAATGTACATTAATTAGTACATTTTCTAATAATGTTTGGCTAGTTATGATCAATTTAGCTATTTATTATAATTAATTATTCTATTATTTATCAGTTCATTATTATAACTTTCATCATTGTCCTCATCAGCAGCTCCATCTGGGGATATGAGCCAGGCACCTACCTGAATACTGGAGGTGGTGGCATGTTTGTCTGGGCAAGAAAAAAAAAAATCACACTAGGGGAGTGAAGTGGCTTACCTGTAAAGAGAAGGCAACAGCAGATGTCAAGGGAACCAGGCTTTGACAGAGAATGACCGGCACCGCTTTCAAAGCAAAACAGAATGGAGAGGAAGGAGATCATTCAGAGCCAGAGCAATTAAGCGGTTGGGAACTTGAAGCAAACGTGCTCTCGAGGAAGGGAAGGTGGACAGAATACCTAAAAACGCAGGCTGAGGCCGGAGTTTAGAGCGGCAGACCGAGTGTGACGGAAGCGGCTTGAATGCATAAAAGAAGAGAGCGCGCTGACGGAGCCGGCTTCCCATTAAACGTGTGGGCTGCTTTCATGAAATTAACCCAAAGAAAGCAACGGAGCCAGATGACCTTGCTGTAAAAACTAATTAAACACTGAGGGGGAAAAAAAATGAATTTTGAAAAACTGACACTGAACATCATGAAGGGCTGGAGCTGGTCCCTCAGAGACCCATCTCCCTGTCAGAGAAATAACAGGCGCAACCATATTTCCAGCCCGTCAAAAAGTGTATTATTCTCCTTTGATCATCCCTCGCAGCCATAGGTCATCATGTGAATGGCAATGTTAGAATAAAGGAACGTGATTAATTCCCAACTTTCTGTCTTAGGCCGGAAAGAAGCACCGGCAGGAGCATCAGTTGCGGGCGACAGCACCACTGGATTGCACTTAAATAGGATCCTGGGATGTTGGCTTGGCCATGTTCTGCTTCTACGGAGCAAAAAACACCTGGTTTCCAAATGTCACGGCGTTCGGATCGATGAAGTGCTGCAATTCTCCAAATAAAAACCTTCCGCGATGTGCGAACAGGGCTGCCGGCATGTTTCTAATGGAGGCCCTCCGAGGTAACGACTGCAGGTTTACAAAAGATCTCGTGGGCTTCCCCGATGTGCTCGGCCTTTATGGAGTTTGCCAGGATCCAACGCTGAGCCGTCTTCCCGGATGATAAAAGGCCGTAGACAAATCAGCCTGAGCTAGAGAGGGAACGGAGGAGTGATGACTCACAGGGTTAACGTCAAATCTGCCTTTTATTACCCCTTGCTGTCCCTTCGTCATGGCAACTGTATCGCCTTTCCTCCATATTTACAGGCCAACAGGCTTTGCTCGGTCAGGTGATCAGCCTACACTCAGCATGCTGGGTAAACAGGTTGGATTAGCTTTGTCTGGAACTCGAGAAAGGTACCTCTCATATGAGCTAATTAACGACACTGTTAATCTCCTCCTGCTGGCTGAGAAACAACATCCTCAGGTAGAACGGGCTGCATGTGGAGCGACAGGGTATTCTACTGTCCTGTGATCTCTCACCCGCAGCACAGAAGCAAACAGTCCATTATTACAAAGAGCATCGTGAATGGTGTTACAAAGTGAATATCGTGAATATGTCTTATGAACATCGCCAATACAAATGTTCCCCTTTAGACAGAGTTCTTCCTCAAGAATTTTTATTAGGAAGATACTACATTTCTGTGGGTTTTGAGGGCATCTGTGGGAATTTCCTTTATTACTACCTCTCCCATGTATGCCAGGATTTTAGTATGCGAGGCCTATTTGGACGCTTTGAGCCTGGGAGTCCAAGCTACCTCCCACTCACCCACACTTTCATTTGCCTCCCTGTCTCTATTCTACCAATTATTAAAGAAAAAAACGCACAGATAATGAGCCTTGCCATGTAATTTTCTCGTGCTTGAGACAGTCCTCCCAAATGTCAATCAGTCCAGACAAAACACCCTACCCAAGATGCATCTGAGCGCTGGAGAGGTGGAGGCGAGTTTCGGGGATAATCTGGGTCCTGACAGGGCTGACGCGGAGAGAGGGGCAGGCCGTGGCATCCGGCCCCACTACTGTCTGATTCTCTCTGGCCTGTGAAATCGGGAATAATCCCCCACGAGCCTACCCGTTCAAGACTGGCCTCCAGCAGACGACTTGCCATCTTCAGCCACAGGGTTACTGCAGAGGCATGCAGCAGTGACAGCTCATTTAAATGTTGTGCTGTTTGACTTATCCTCTTGGCTAAAAACGTAATCGTCTCCAAAGATTTCGGTGTGCTCAGCTTGGCACAGGACAGTCCGCTTGCAGACAGGGACCCAAGATGTCCATCGGCATGGGAGTGACAGGGACACAGATGGCTCGGTGATGGATAGTGGCGAACGCAGTGTTAGACTGCGGAGGAGTCTCCGTACCCAGGAACAGCCTCATTCTCTGAGGTTTTTGTCATTGCTGTGGGAGCTGTCGTGCAGGAATCCCGTGACCTGGTGCTGTCTACTCCACCTGGTCACGTGACCTGCTGCTGTCAAACACCACAGACTCGTGAAGCCGTGCTGTCAGCAGAGTTTGGTCATGTGACCCGGGGCTGTCGACCCACTGTGGTCACATGGCCCGCTCCTGTCGCAAAGTGTGTCCTGTGATCTCGGGCAGTCAGTAGACCGTGGTCACATGACCTGCGAGTGGTGTTATAAACCCCCGCTATCTGCTCTTTTCAGCAAGCCCCCGTTTCTAACTCGTCACAAAGAAAAGAAGAAAGAGGCTTGTGCACCCCCCTCCAAAACCTCCGCTCACCCAGAAGCCCCTGCTCTTATGCGCCGCTTGAAAGGAGCCCTTTTAAGTTTGACGCGCTGTGGTATTCACCCTGCGCTGGCTTGCGGCTTGAAGATAGCGCTAATACAGCCTCGGTAACATTCTAAAGGGCCCGTCAGCCGCTCCGAATCACCCCGACGCTCCATTACACGCGTCGCACGGGGGCCCTTCATTTGGCATCCTTTCTCCTGGACGTGGCTGCACGGGCGCGATACTCAGGGCCTCCCTGTGACGGTGCCCACTGGCTGGATCTCCGTGTCCCGGTGCAGGAGCCGGACACCTCAACCACATCGTAGGCAGGAGACACAGCTGTGTGTGTAGGATCCTGGCATAGCCCTCCAGCCCCCCGATGCAGCTAGCTTCCAGGACGGCTTATCCGCACACAGCCGGCGTGTTTATCTCAGTAAAGGGTGGGACCTCAATGATTAGGCGTCCTCACACAGTGCCACACACCCCCACCAGCCCTGACTTGTGTCACCGGTATTATGGGTGTCACAGGGATGGAGAGCAGGGCGTGGGACAGCTTCCGAACTATCACTGTGGCCCACACAGCTCCAAGTGCCGCCACACGTCAAATCACGCCCCTGTGCGCGTGCGTACGGCGACGCCCGTGTGTAATCACCACCCCTGCACTGCCGCAGACTATGCCCGCCCGCCGACCTGCAAGAAAGAACACTGTGTCACAACAATGGCCGGAAAATGTGGAGAAAGTATCAGGATCCCCTCAGAAAATAATTGAGAAGTAATTCCTCCAGCCAAGAGAAACGGCAAGAAAACAGACTCACGGATGAGAATCCCACATATCTGAAGATTAATTCCTCAGCCATGTGGCTAAGAAATATGTGGGTTAAAGAAAAGAAATCACATACGATGGATTTCCTAAATCACTGTGCCTAACGTAATCCTGCTTGTCCTGCTCAGAATCGAAAAGGTCAAATTTCTATGCAGAGGTATGAAATGAATGTGACCCAAATTTTAAATCCCCTCTTTGCGATGAGATGGTCCACCCCCCAGGCAGAAGACATCACAGAGATGTTTACCAAGGTCAAGAGCACTCAATGGAAAGTGGTAATGGTGTTTCAAAGATGTAAGGTCCTAAAACTGTGATCACAGAGAGCTGGAAGATCGTGCTGGTTCTCGTTTTGAAAGCAGCCGCTGAAATGTCTCCACAGTACTGACCGCGGTCATCAGCCAATACGGAGAAGGCCAGATGAAGGTCACTCGGATGGACCCTCAGTTGCATCACGCATACAAAGCAAAAGAAACACACACACAGAACCTCTGACAATAAGCGGTTTTGTTGGGGGAAAATAGGTCCAGCTCAAATTGTACTGTCAAGATGGCTGGCACAAGACCTTAGCCTGTAGAGGTCAGAGCAGCTCAAAGAAAGCCATAAAGAGAAAAGTGATGCCATAATTACCTAACAGAAGTAACCGCGGCTATAACATCACAAAACTAGCTGAATACTATGACAATCCATGTTTCTTTGTCTGCCTGATGTCACGACACAAAAATCGCAGCATTTCAAAGCTCTCCCATAACTGCAGAAAATGCTTCTATAGGCTGATGATCTGTGGGCTTTAAGAGAGTATTTCACAAAACTGGAAAATGTCTGTTAGCCGGCTGTCTCTTGCTGCATAACCACTTGGGGTTTTTGAGTGGTGGGGCAGGGGGGTATCGCAAAGCCGTATAACCCCAGTTAGCCCGTTGAGGCCTTGGTGGAGATACTGCTGTGTGAGATACCCCCAATTTAATGCAGGCATCTGTCATGGGTACTGCACCACATGGGAACTGACGCAGCCACAGAGAGAGTAACGGCTGGGGGATCTCAGGCGACGGCTTAGGGTTAATACGGTCAAAGTGCACCAGGTTAATTTGGAAAGGCCGCTGCATAGCAGATCCTTCGGTGCTGCCACTGCTAATCTATAGGGCTTTTTTAAAGCTTGTGGTTAATGCACGTGACCATTGTTTGTAAACACTGAAGCGAATGTATGAGACTCCCAGAGTGGCACGCGGCCCACATCACTTTCCTGAGCCAATCGAACGGCAGCCTCTGAGAGCGAGCATGGCAGCTTCCCCGGGCCTTGGCAGGCTGCGGTATCGCCATGGTGACGCTCCGGAGGGTGAGGAGCCCCGGGCGTGCGAAGCAGACGGCCGCAGCGGTCCCAGAATCCTGGATCTGTGCAGGGTCCAGCCTGCCGCTATCACACGCACATCATTCACGACCCGACCGTGGTGTTTCGGCACTGTGATGTCGGACAGGTGTCACATTAGCGATCAGTCATCGGTTTGGTTCTCAGGAACATACAGAATCTTCACTTCCAGAACTCTGCGTTCGGATATTCCCGTCTTCAGACAGACATCTGTAAAACAATTATAAATCTGCCCAAAATGCAGTGATGCAACCCACAGATCATTGTGACTCTTCCCACGGCAAAATACAAGATGGTATTCCTGTCTTCACTGGAAGCCTTTGAGACACATAACACACACACACACACTCACACACACACACACACACACACACACACACACGCGCACAGACCTGTATTCATATCTTTGTGGGGACTGTCCATTCATTTCTATGGGTAAATCCCTAATCCCAACAATGACAACCTTAACCCCCACCCAGCCCTGATCTTAATCATAAGTAATCCAAACAAAATACAAGACATTTGGCATTTTTGTTTTTTGATTGCAGTCACATCATCCTTCTGAAAAGACTGAAGGAAAAATCTGCTTAGAGCCCCCTATCCCACTCACTGACAGGAAAATGCATTATGATCCGCTGTGTCCATCGCCAGGCGATGGCGGCCAACTGGCTCTTCAGTGGCTACAACCAAACGAAGGAATGGAGGGTGAAATCAAGCTCTCCCTGCTAATCAGAGGCCTCTGCTAACAGGAGAGGAGGAACAGCTGTTTAATCTGCCCCCCCCCCCCCGCATGAGAGCGAAGAGGGGGTGACGCTGTAGAATCGCAGATATGGCAAAAAGACCGGCGCGTGACAACGCAGATTAAGGAAGCCCATCCGGATCACGCCGTTCCCGTCCAGCAGGTGACAGAACTGGAATCAGTCAGGGACAGCGGAGCACAGGCAGGGGCCCCGGAGCCTTGGGTTGGCTGGGGGGGGGGGGGGGGGGATGGACACAGCGGGGGCGCCCACATACGGACGCTACTTTTCAGGAGCTGAAAAGCTTTGAGAAGAAAAGGAAAACAACATGAGAGACGTGGCCGAAGGGCCGCCAGGGCCCCTGTGCGGGCGGCAGTGTGCAGCAAACCCACGCCTCCGTACAGTAAGGCCCACTCCTGCCTTGAACCTTTGCCTGTTGCTAGGCTACACAAAAAGGGTAAAAGGAAAACACTTATCCGTGGATGAAAAAGCCCCAAAAGAGTGAGTGATTCACTCTGTGGAAATAAAAGACTTTATCGCGGCAGGCAATACGGCAACACAAAGATGTGTGTCTGCATGCAAGCGGTGTGACATATTTAATACCAAAGGAGCCTTTCCAAAATGCTGAAAGAGCAGCCTTGAAACATCAGGGACATGGAAGCGCCCCCAAAAAGCCTTACAAAGGCAGGGGGCACTCAGCCTTGTAGCTGCACTCAGGTCACACTGTGCCTTCGTGGGACTTCCACAGGTGGCTGCGAACCTACAAGTAATAGCAATTTTCATCACACATATTTAAACTGAAATTTACACTGTTCTGGACTGTTGGTATCGGATAGCTGGTTGAGCGTGCTGTAGTATTTCATGCAGCCACACACGGAGCATGTTGTAGTATTTCACACAACACAGGTTGAGTGTGCTGTATCATTTCAAACAGCCACACATCAAGCGTGCTGTAGTATTTCACACAGTCACACATGAAGCGTGCTGTAGTATTTCATACAGACACACGTTGTATGTGCTGTAGTATTGCACATAGCCTCACACTGAGTGTGCTGTAGTATTTCACACAGACACACATTACGTGTGCTGTAGTACTTCACGCAGTCACACATTGAGTATGTTGTAGTATTTCACACCGTACAGGATGAGCGTGCTGTAGTATTTCACAAAGCACACATGCACTTTGGACTGAACATGCTGTGTTAACCCACATGGCTATAGATGCAATATTGGTTCAAGTGTGTTAGATTAACCACACATGAAAAATTTAGTGCTCTCACAGATACTGTGGAACACATTTAGGGCTCTCACTAACACTACATAACTCATACTCGGAGCTCTCACACACACTGCACAATGCACTCATACTCAGGACTGTCAGACACTGCACAACTCACACTCTCATGGACACTGCATAACTCAGAGCTCTCACATGCCTTGCTTCTACCAATGTGGTGCTGGGGCTGGTGCCTGACTTTTTCCCAATCTGGAACAGGTTCCATGCGTTTCCACTGCAAAAAAACTGGCCCTGGGCCAGAAAAACGGCTCCAGCACGGCACCACAGAAAAGCTGGTCTCAGAATTTGGAACCGTAATGTCAGTGAAAGTGGGACAGGCTATCGCATCCAAACCTTCCGCATACCCTGAAAAATTCAATCCATAAATGATATAGTTTTGTCTAATATCACCGGTGCTGGCAGTGAAACAATTTGCGAGCTTATTAGCAGTATAACGTTGTATCTTTTTTTATTCTGTGGAAAATGAAAGATCGATTTCCTGGCTAGATTTAATAATAAATTACAAACATGTCGCAGGTCGAATAAATAAAATATTGTGGCACTAGAGTGGCGAAAAGGTCATAAAAAATGCAACGTTTTAGCAGATTCTTATTACGTGATCTTTAAAAGGACAGCGGTAAAGCAGCAAAAGAGAATAAGCTTACTTACACAGACAGATGCGGGAGGCTTTAAGGAGACAAAACTGGATACAGGCGATATAGAGAGAGAACAACGAGTCGTACTTTTTTCGGTTTGGCAGCTTATGAAAACTTAAAATCCGAAACAGATCAAAATAAATTCAAAAAACTGAATACATATGAACCTTTACTCTCAATTCCATCTACATAACAATTCCACTCTGTTCTGTTTGAAACTGGTGGAAATGTGAGCAGGCACCAAGCGAGAACCAGCCCAGCATGGGCACCTGCACAGGCACCAGCACCAGCACCAGCTCCGTGTTGGTGGAAATGAGACAACAGACACTGCATAACTCACACTCAGGGCTCTCACAGACACTGCATAACTCATATTCAGTGTTGTCAAAGATAATGCATAATTTATTCTAAGAGTTCTCACAGACTGCACAACTGACACTTAGGGCTCTCACAGACACTGCATAACTCATACTCAAGGCTCTCACAGACTCTACATAACATACTCGGTGCTCTCAGAAACACTGCACAACTCTCACAGTCACTGCACAACTCACATTCATATTCAGGACCTCTCACAGACACCGTATATCACATATGTATATCAGTGTATAACTCAACTCACAACTAACACTGAGGCCTCTCACGGACACGAACTCATACTCAGACCTCTAAACGACACTGCACAAGTCACACTCAGGGCTCTCACAGACACTGCATAAGTCATACTCAATGCTCTTACAGATACTGAACAACTTACACCAGGAGCTCTCACATTTATTTTCAGGACCTCTCACAGACACCATATAATTCATACTCAGAGCTCTTGCAGACACTGCATAACTCACACTTAGTGCCCTCATAGACACTGCACAACTAACACTGAGGGCACTCACGGATACTGCATAACTCACACTCAGGGGTCTTAAAGACCCTCCATAACTCATACTCAAATCTCTCTGTCCAGAAAACAGCTGAAACCTGTACAGTTTACAGAACAGAGCACTGTGACAAGATACAAATTTTCTCACAAAATATACTCATAGTACAAGGTACAAATAGTTTAAATAAATTGCAAATATCTGAACAGTTTTGAACAGAGAATCCACTTTTGACTGTTTTGACATTACTGAAATCAGCATGCATTTTGTTACACATACATTTACACACACAACCCTTAAACATGCACACATATGAACACTTGCAAACGCACACACCGTTAATCACAGACATCAAGATGCTTCACTCCAGCAGCTGGATAGACTGTACATATTGACACCAAGGGCTTTTCCATGCATACACTGAAGTTCAGTGAAGGCAATAAAGGAGTGAAGTGAGGGACACACTGAAATGCAGTGAAAGCCATAAAGGACTGATGTGATGGATACACTGGGATGCAGTGAAGTCTATTAAGTAAAGTGCAGTGAGGGACACACTAGGATGCAGTAAAGTTTATTAAACAAAATGTAGTGAGAGCTGTACTCTGGATGCAGGAAGGGTTACAAAGGAGGTGCAATGAGATCAGTGTGTGTGGAGGTCCAGTCGAAGGATACCCACCGTGGGCCGCAGGGTCCAAGTCGGACGTGGCATCTGGACACACGGAGAGGGGAGAAGAGGAACGGAACAGGAGGAAGAGCATGCAAAAAAAGAAAAGCGAAATAAATGGGAGATCAGCCATGATGCGCAGCCACACGCTGAGCACGCAAACGGGCACGGGAGCACACAGGACGGAGCAGACGGCCTGCAAAGCGAAGGCCCGGCGCAGCCAATCAGACGGGCCCTGGCATATTCAGCTGGTCTTGTGTGTCAGCAACGGGAAGCTCTATTCATCCATCTGGCAGAGTGTGCAACAGGAGCCCGTACTGACATCCAGTCATACACACAGGCACACACGCATGGACACGCAGGCAGCAGACGCTGGAGAGCCGGGCTCAACCATGCCAAGCGGAGGTGGGGAACCGCAGTGAGAACGTCAGAGCCAGAGCCCGAGGTATCCTTATACTCCGGAGAGCTCGTATCGGATCGGACGCTTATCTGATTCGGTCAGCTACCGGTTTAGGCTGCTTCCTCAGCATTTACCAGCCGTCTGTGTGGGAATTGCTGGATGTTTAATTGACTCTAGGCGGCTAGCAGAGATTAGAGCGGAGAGTGGAGCGCAGCTGCGCCGTATCGAAGATAAAGGGCGTTACCGGGACGCAGTGTTGGGTAGGACAGAGTGTGTTGCTAGGCAAAGTCATCCCTCAACCGCCTGGGCTTGATACAGGCTGATGGAAGTCAGTAAGAAATTATTAACGATTATGTTGGTTATCTACCAAACTGGCGTCGAGTGCGTGCTCTGACTATTATTAAATATGATCTCTCCTAAACTCTGCTGAAGGTTGCCAGAGCCTTGCAGCAAGTCCTCGCCTTTTAATTTTCACCTTCAACAGAAGGACGGGCTTATCCACCAAATAATGTCATTATCACACAGTCATTATCGATCTCTCCGTATATCCAAAGGCACACAATGGAGATGAAAATGAGACGGGGGGGGGGGGGGGGGCATA
>JAODJW010000036.1:12893834-12919264 GCA_026777045.1 Hyperopisus bebe | reverse complement strand
AGGGTGGAGAAATGTGGATATAGGAAAGGGGGCGGAGCAGAGCAGATACAGGAGACAGGGTGGAGAAATGTGGATATAGGAAAGGGGGCGGAGCAGAGCAGATACAGGAGACAGGGTGGAGAAATGTGGATATGGGAAAGGGGGCGGAGCAGAGCAGATACTGGAGACAGTGGGTGGAGCAAAGAGAATACAGGATGAAGACAAGGATGGAGCAGATCAGATGAAACATACAGAGCATACGGAAGAGCAAAGGGTAGCATACAGATAATGCTGGATGAAGAAAAGCAGATTAAAGTGGTTAGAGAGAGGAGCAAAGCTCACAGGAGCAGCCATGTGGCCTTGGCATCTCCCAGCACCTCTTAACAGAGCTGGCTGGTATCTCATCGATTATCACGCATGTGCAACAATCACCAGGGCTTCAGATGATGGGCGAAACATTTGGCTGGACACCAGCTTTTCAATACTATATGGACGTTTAGTTACGCTCACAATTTGGTAAGCAGATTAGTAGTGTGTCTAAAATATTAATGAGGCATTTTATGACACCCAAAAGTTGAGCATATCCTTATGGTTAATAAACGCGTCAGATTTTAAACTGTAAAAAAGTACTGCAACACCACCAACGTCTTTTTCCCTTGTTTCTCCTCTTTTAAAAGACGTTGTGGCTGCTGAGCTGCTCCTTTCTTCACCGCCACTATACCATACTAGTATACCAAACCATAGTATACCAAACCATAGTATACCAAAACAGCATTATGTGGTGGGCTCCGCTAACCGAATATAATCAACATAAAGATAAGTTTACACAGATTACTAACTTGTGCATATGATTTTACACAACACAAATTTAAAAATACATATCTGTGGATAGTTAAATACTTGTGGATTGTCTTCTGTGGGTTATAAATTATAAAGTCCAATACAAACATACCAAGTGCCACATCCCTTGTGGTGACGTGTAGCATTGCATCCAAATGATGAAAAAATGTTGCCGTGAACAATGAATTTTGCGACACCACAAAATTAATAACAGAGCATAATATGCAACGATACACATCAGATGACGTTGAATGTCTATCGTCATATCGCACGGCTTTAGCCCGTATTGTACCAAAAAGTTTCCGTTTGGCCAAAGGTCTCGACCATCATCTGCAGCCCTGTGATGATGCGCGATATAATACCATGTGATACCGCCCAGCCTTATCTCTCAATATCTCCCAGCATTCCCCAGCATCCCCAAGCGCCTCTCAGCATCTCCCAGCATCTACAAGGGCCCAAACCCCCAATAACCCCTTAGAGAAACCCATTCAAGCAGCTGAGAAGTTAATGGGGGCCGTGTGTTACAGAAAACAGCAGGGCTCCCGCAGCATTAAGCAAATAACTATTTAATTACATCGCCATGAGAAGACTTCAGCTACGTCTGACGTCAAATTCGCATAAACAAAGTGAGCAGCTATACGGCAATGCCTATTTGTGTCGCATTTTTCAAAGAGACGCTCTTCTCGGCCCGCAGTCGGCAGATGGTTAATTGTTAGTGTGTAATTCCAGGAGCAGTGAATCATTAGCCCCTCATTAATTAGTTATATGCACTCTCCAGAGTTACAAAAAAAAACCTTCACTTCTAAGGGCAAATATCAGACTGCATTCATCCCCCAACCCTGTTCTAGCTTAGGAATACGCTGATTAGACTGACTAGTGGATTATCAGTTTATTAGATTTATACAGATGGTGTTGGCCAAACAGCGCACACAGCAGCGGAATTTAAAGGACAAAAAGGATGTGGAAAATCTGTCCGGATGACATGCAACACTGTCGGTGTCACTCTGTTGACGAAGCAAGCAGCGTTTGATAATCCCGTTACGGTGCAGAGTCTGCGGAGCCCAGGACCAGTCCTGTCACCTCCTCAGGCCTGCTCTGCCCGCACACAATGCATTAGCAGATTAAAAAAGAGGAGGGGGGCCGTCTCTAAACAGCGTGGGGGGAGGTCATGCTCTTACTGAAGGGAGAACTAGGCTGGGGTGTTAGGATGCACCTGCAGCTTCAGAGAGGTAAGCAAGGCGATCACACGGGTAGCGTGGTACCAACGGCAAGGCGAGTTCTGCCTTCTGTTCCCAGATATCACAGCTACAACAGCTCCAAAAACATCCAGCTAACTCAGGGCTCCGGCTCCACGCTGTCTTACACAGGCCCTTTCTTTAGGACTCACCAGAATAACAACAATAATTATCTACGCAAAAATACTTTCAACAAAAAGATAGACATGAACAGATCTCCCAATGAAATAGAAACACTTTACGGCAGACATGATACCATCACCCACAAGGACAGTAAACATGTTGAAATTCTGGCCAAAACGTCCATGTGGTATTTCCGTCTCTCGTCAGCACTCTGCATCAGACTTAAATGGTTCAGAAGCACAACTGCTGCCTAGCATAAGGCACTGGGAAGGACTTAGACTAGATACCCCAGGGCTAACCTGTAGAACGCATTTCCAGGATTTCCCTCCGTACACCCAGGCTGGACCCACGGATCCGGCCTCCATGTCCACGGCCCAGGCCTCCATGTCCACGGCCCAGGCCCTGCCCCTGGTGTAACCTCCAAGGCCCACATCAGCACCGTTCCTCATGCTACACTTTTATCAGTGAAGGACAATGGCTGGGTACACAGAGCTCTGGGCGAAGACAGCATTCATACTGCATCCATTTTTTACTTAATACGTAAGTGTCTTGCCTGACCGATATGTACATCGAGACGGGATGTAAAATTAGCCAGGCTAACAAGCACTACTGTTTTAATGATGTCTGAGGGGATTAGGCAACTCTCTCAAAGCACAAACCCCCACCTCCAGATGCACCAAGTTTCTTCAGGCTACAGACCATTCCTTTAGGAGGCAAAATAGTAGGAGCTAGCCCCAAAAAACAGACCTTCACCCGTCCTAACCTGAGAATAGGGCCGGCCCCCCTGATAGAATCAGAGCCCGCAGCCAATGGGGTTCCTGGGCCCAAATTACCGGCCAGCTCCCGGCCGGCCGCGAATCCAGCGGAAATCTTGCTCGGAGAACTTCACTCCATCAGCAGGGCCACCTGCCAAGGCCTCATTTACAGTCGGAAAACAGTTCCCCACAGTCAGATTTAACAAGAGTCAAATGAGGCATGGATTTATTCAACACAAATCCGTATTCCCAGGCATGTTCCGCCAGTCAGTGTTGGAGGCCGACACAGTCGTGTGGACTGGAAATTGGGCCACAGTGGGCCGGTAGGGTGGGTGGGGGGCAGGGGGCTGGATCATCGCAATGGGGGACCGTCTCCACACTCTGAGAGGATGGCTTCCATGACTGGGATAATTCATTCAACAATTTCTGTGCCGGGGTGCCCTGCATATACTCTTAGCATAAATTCAATCATTTATAATCATTTTAATAATGATCTTTTCAAAGTCTAGGTTACATTTGATTCTGTATGTTGAATAAAAAAAAAAAAAGAGATTACATTGTAATAAATGCACTCTAAGCTGTGTGTATACATAATATTCCATCATAGCAGCATCCTGCCCAGTATGTCACCCTGTCTCACTACCCCCTGGGACAGGTTCTGGGTTCACCGTGACCCGGAAGATGGATGCATATGTGTGATTTTCACTGCAGTGAGGAATGCAGCTCTTGTAATCCCCGCAAACCTCACTGGGGCGCTAGCGAGGCAGAGCCATACATAAGTGATTAAACGATAAACAGCGTTTGAGCCGTATCTGGGCCAGCCGCTAGCGGGGTGACACAGAGCTCACGCTCTGACGGTTCAAAGCAGCGGGGATACGGGAGGGTGGGTGAGGGGGAGATTTCCTTACTTCTGTGCTATTTCCAGGCTTCCTCTGGAAGCGTGTTTTAAGCATGCCCGCAGGGGAAGGCGAAGGCTGGGTACGGACACACGAAAACAAACCACATCCTGGTCGCACCTCTGGGTGCGCCCCCCCCCCCGGAAAAAGGAACCAGCCCCTTGTTTTGGGTTCCAGCTGTGCCACCAGAATCGAGGAAGCACCAAATGAGGTGTTAAGGGATTTCAGAAGTGGGGCAAGGGGTCATGCCCAACAGCAGATCTGTAACTTAAAGGGGAACTGCATTTTGGGAGTGAGGTAACATTGCAGGAGGAACCCACGAGTGATACCATGGTGGGACATAAAGGAGCTTCACGCTGGGGGGCGGGATTTGACATCTCGAGGGTCTGGTAGATCCACCTCCCAGTGGTTCCCCCAAACGACCGTGATGTTCAGGTCCGGAAGCGAGGAGGTCCTGCCAAGGAAGCTAAGAGGGGCAGCTTATTTCAGCCAGGCGGGCAGCCACCCACTGGAGCACCACGCCCATGACGGAGCCCCCCGCACAGGGCCTGTCCTTCCCCGCCGACGTGGGGCAATCAGCACTGATGCTGACGCATACAGATCAATATTAAATCGCTACACCGGTACCTCTGCATGCTGTATGCCGCTTTTTCTTTAAGCAGGGGGAATGTATTTAAGCTTTCGAGCAGAATGAAGTAGATTATCTTCACAATTATCTTCATGCTTGAGAGTTTCTGAGATACCAACCCAAACACCAGCAGCCTGACACACTGTCAGAATTCAGGGAAAAAAAATCCTTCGTTTCCTCTGTTCAAAAATTAAATAATACAGCCTAATTAGTCTGCATAATGTGGAGAGGCAGGAGATAAAGTCCCTACCCTTGATGGAATAAAATAACAAGGTAGTGGGAGACAGAGCGCGAAGCTTTAAACTAACTCCCCAAACAAACGGCAGTCATATTTCTCAACAGGAAGCGGGCAGGTCTGGTTCCCTGCTCCGGCTGGACCGGGGCTTATTCTCTCCGCTTAATTAGGGCCAACAATCCTATAATCCATGTGAGAGCAGGGCCACAACCCTCACCCCTCCCTCCGGTGCAACGTTCTTCAAACGATCCCCACTCCTGGGCTTCACCCCAACAGCCTTCTGTTTGTGTAACCTTTGGGAAGCTCTCATTAGCCAGCTGCCCCCCCACCCGACCCCCATAGGAGAGGCCGGATTGTCGGGAGACGGTAAATTACTGCGACGGCCGACCATGTCGGTAACGAAGGCCCTGGGCCTCATAAGCAGGCCGGTGTAAGCTGCCCAGCCATAAGCTAAATATAGCAGCAGGAGCGCTAAGCGACGTAGCGACCTGCGGCTCCCCTCTGACCGCCTCTGATTCTGCGTCGCTCCCTCCGCTCTGTTTTGGCCCAGTCTCCATCCGCACACCCCGAAATCCCTCTGGCCAGCTTCTGGAATGGCCCGGAAAACTCCATGTCGTCGTCACCCAGCAAGTGGGGGGGGTGGGCTGCAGAGGCCAAAACCCTGCAGCCTAATTACAGCGAGCGCTTCGCCACCGCAGTACGTTAATCAGCCCAAAACCGGCCAGTTCCATTGTGAGCCTTGGCTTTTTTTTGTACGTTTTTCCACAACATTAACTTGTAATCACTTGCTAATGGCTAGGGATGGGCGGCCGGCCTGCTCAGGTGAAGCGGTGATGAACACAGAGGCTGCTGCACCGTGGAAGCGGCGTACAGTCTGGCCTCGGAGGATTTCGCGGCCGCCATGTGGACAGGCAGCCGCGGTGGACAGAGGCCCGCGTATCAGAAGGGCCCGGGGAGCTCCCGGCTGGGTCTGGATCAGATGCACGCTCTGCCCCTCTCCCTCCCTGAGCCTGACTCTGTGGAGCAGCCAGAGAGAGCATGAGGATCCCAGAAACACTCACAGGATCCACGCAGATGGACCCAGAACAGAGTGAGACTCACTGAGGCCCTGGAAGCACAGTGTAGAGACTGGCCCAGATACCACTGCACATTGACGGGGCACCCGGAGCCCCCAGCGCAGGGCACAGACACTTCAGAAGTCTGTATATGTGCTTTCAAATGTCAATAATTACATCAATATTATGACAGCTGACCCCCCCCCCCCCCCCCCGAAACTGAGCCAGCATCAGCTTGCAGACACCAACTGCCACGAACACTGAGTGAACCGAGTAGGTGGACTGGAGAGCGTTTAATTAACCTTTTCCGTCAGGGATGGCGAGCTGGATGTGAAGTAGGGGAGAGAGCTGGAAGGCTAAACCCCCCCCCCACCGCGTACATGCTGAAGGGAAGGCTGTCTGCGTCTTTAGAGAGAGGACCTCGCATCCACGGGAAAGAGGGACCCTCTTTGGTGCATGTGTGGTCAGGGCAGGGCGAAGCAGGCGACAGAAGCAACCCCATAAACAAAGCATGTCACAAACGTATATCAACACTAAATCTGCAAAAAGAATCGGCTGCTTCTAATGTCACACTTAAGTAAACAGGCACATCAGGGCATTCAGCAGGCACAGGGCCCCACCGGACCAAAACAACATTATTATTCTTTATTTTCCATTTCTGTGCCCTCTGACTAAGTCCATATTCTGGCCGTAAACTCTTATTTTTTTTTTCCTGGCCTGGATTATCAGCTCCAACCACACAACCTCTGACTCTCACACATCTGCTCGGGCCTGCAAACGTACGGGGCGGACAGTCCCCATGACAACCGGGGGCATCCCATAGCAGAGTGGCTGGGGCAGGTCGCCTCTGCTTCCACCTGCTGACACCCCTCCTCCCCAGGGTCCATCTCCTTTGCTCCATTTTCACCGGACCGTGTCGTGGTTGTTTACTGACTCTAAGGAAAAGCCTTCAAACCTGCCGCTTCCCAAAAGGCTTCAGGGCCTTGACCATCTGTCATCGACATCACCCAAAGGGGCCATGAGTCACATGAGGGGGTCCGAGCCCATGTGGGAGGGACTCAAATGCAAGGGCTGCCCATGTGAGCTAACTAGGGCTAAACTGAACCTCTGGTCCTCCATGAAAACCAAGGGCAGCCGACGGACATAGAGAACCATGTCCACCGGCCAACAGACGCTGGATAATATTAGCCACCGCTAGTCAGCCCCCCACCATGTGAACAGCTTGAAAACACAACCACACACATCAACACCAACAGCGAACAGCCAGCCACAGCAAGCGCAGGAACTACTAGCACCTTTCATAAGAATGAGCAAAAATGCTTCTATCAAATATTATATATAATGATTGAAATGTTCTGCGCAGGCATTTGGGGAAGTCTATTCTAACAGAATTTTTCGAGCACAAAACACTTTATTCTGTGGTACGGTTTATTTTTCTGCAAAATAGTGGTTTCAAAATGATTGGCTCCCCTACATTTAATATTTGGTAAAGCTCACTGTGGGAAGGATAAGAACAGTGAGTCTCTTCTTGTAAAGTGTGTGAAAGCTGGAGCAGAATCGACAATAGATGGAAGATGGCTCAACAGGTTAGTGCTCTGTAGTGCTATCCTCTAGCACGGCGGGGAAGGTGCACGGACGAACCCCGTGGTAGGTTTCATGATCTTGCCGCTGTGTTCTTGAGCGAGGCCCTTAACCTTAATTGCTCTAGGGACTGGCTGACCCGGCTCTTTCAATTATATGTCGCTGTGGATGAAAGTGTCTACTAAATAAATGTAAATGATAGGCTTAGGTTTGGGATTGCAGACTGCCCTCTTCAAATCACACCACAGGATTTCAGACAGAATGAAGCCCAGAGGCTGAGGATTTTGTGTTCCCACAACTATTTCTGTCTTGATGTGGATAGATACTTGGAAGTAATTGTCTTTTTGAAAGGTTACTCTATGGTCTCAGCCATGGCTCCATGTGTGTGGAGTTTGCATTCTCCCAGTGTCGTCGTAGGGTTTCCTCCAGGTACTCCAGTTTCCCCCCACAGTCCAAAATCATGCTGAGGTGAACTGGAGTTAGTAAATTCCCAGCAGGTGTTCATGTGTGAGTGGCATGGTGTGTGAGTGGCATGGCGTGTGAGTGTGCCCTGCAATGGGTTGGCACCCGATCCTGAGTTGTTCCTTGTCTTGTGCCCATTGCAATGCTGAATAGGACAAGCAGCTACAGAAAATGGATGGATGGATGGATGGCACTGAATGGCCAAGTCTCAACATCCATGTAAAAATAACCACAGTTTGGGGTACAATATCCCGATGCTTCATGGGATTCATTATGCCATTGATCTCAAAACAACCCCAAATTATCAATGATCCACCAGCACATATGACTGTGGGTATGGGGTGCTTGTCCTTGTATCTGGTCCTCTTCTGATACCAAACAGGCTAATGGAGTGCATATCTACAGAGTACAACTGTGGTCTCATTGGACCACAGCGTACAATTACGGTTGTTTCCATTGATGCTTAGCAAATTCTGCTATCATTTGTGTGCATTAAGGGCTTCTTTTGTGCAGACCTGTCCGCACATGGTGCATAATGATTGATTCTGACACTTTGTAACACCGCCAAACTCGACAGTTATGAAACTGTGATCCAATCTTCTCTTGCTTCCTCACTAAAGCACTATACACAAGCAATGCTTATTGCGGGCTTCTTTGATCATTACCCTGATGATGTGTAGTGATACATCAAACTGTTCATATACATATATTTTTTCATATCTGTTACCTGACATGCACAGACCATATTTCAGCTGCAAGCTCTTTGCTTTTCCTCCCATGGTGATAAATGACAAAGTGTTTTTACATATGCATGCAGCCTCATATTTAATCCATGGGGACACAGGAACTGATGAAAGGCAGCAATACCTTTCCTGACCACTGAGACCTATACAGAACAGAATTTCATAACAGAGACCACTTTGGTTTTATTTCAGATATGCTTTTCGCCAATACACCCATGAAACCCAGGATGTTTTGCAGAAAAAAGACAACGTACCATTCAAAAAGCTTTGCATTTGAGAAATTATTGTTAAAATAGATGTACATGGCTACTCAGATATATGCAGAGAATGAATCATTATGGTAGTTTAATGTATTTTCTGTTTTTTTATGAAAGGTGACTGTATTTCTTGAGCTGACTATGCAAGAGACAAACTGAGTGTTTATTTGATCGGTGCTTGTTCCAGCTTGCTTACAGCATGTCTGATTGCTGCAGGACAATGTGTTAGCACTGTACCCGGGTAACATCCGGAATCTACCTCGCCGAGCGGTGCTCTGCTGAGTACCCCACCACAAGTGCCTCTCTGAATGACACTGGCCATTTTAAGGACCCCCCACTTCATCTCAATCCAATGCAAATGTAAATCTATTCCTTTAAAACCCTTATTTGTTCATTGAAGATTTTTTTAAAGGTTAACTCGACTGAGCGATGATCACACCTGCTTAAGAAATACGACAAAAGGTTTTTTAAAACATATTCACAGGCCATGTCATTAAAAGGGAAAGACATCAAGATGAATATGAACATTTTACCACTGAACATATACTGGACTTACCTTGACAAGTGTAAAGGTTTTTAACAGACAAAGGGGGATGACTTCTAAGATCATTTTGAGCTTTTTAAATGCAGAAACAGAATCCGTACCAAACTCTTACAGGTCCTCGATGTCCACACCAGTTCCAACCTGTCACATTTCTCATTTCTTCATGGGTCTCTTCATACAAGCACCACGGATGGACCCAAATGAACTAGGCTGCAACTTCAGTACAAGACAACATAAAGCGTTTGGAATTTTCTCTCCCAACGGAGAGTAAAACTGGTTGCTTTGACCACAAAATAAATCTTCCACGAGGACTTTAAGTCTGACAACCAAGGGTGACTAATGGCACCTCTCCAGAAGGACCAAAAAAAGACAGAATTAAATCAAATCAGAGCAGCATCTGTCCTTGTTTTCCCATCGCATTACGAAATGCTGCCTCTGGTGACTTATACTAGTGAATTTTCCGAGCACATCGGCAGTGGATCATTAAACCTCCGCAACCCTGATGTTGTTACACTCACCGCAATAAATAAATCAATCAATAAATAAACAAACAAATAAATAGATATAGCTGGCCTTGCTTTCTGTAGGTGCTGTCCACAGACACGCACAGCGATGCACATTCCACACCCACCTGAAACTTCTGGTCACGTCATTTTTGCATTTTAGTGCCATTTCAGTGCATTCATGGTAAACTGCAACTAAACAAAGCTGGCCATGGCAGACGGGCCAGAAAAACGCAACGCTTCCTTCATCACGTCACGCCTCATCTTCCAAACACGCTCGCTTTAAGATTATCATTCGAGGAAACAGGGGCTCATTAAATTTCGTAAAAATGCCTGCCAATTGCAACTGCCTTAATTTGAAGTTACCGTCGGGACTATAAATAGTGTAGGGGGAAAAAAATAATAATAACATGGCTTTTGTGCAAGAGACAAAGCTCTGTGTAGATAAGAGACCTTACCCGTACTTGGAAGGTAAAATAGAAACTCAGGACAGAGATTAAGCCATTACTTAATTAGCCTACGCTAAGAAACGGCGCTGCATCACACGCCACTATTATACAACATATCACCGCTTAATTATCTGCTCAGATCAAATTTAAATGAACAAGCAGCGAACCCGGAGAAAAAACCAGCGATGCGGCAAGGACGCCGTCTGCGTGGAGCGTGTCAGTCCTCGCCGGAGGACGTGGCGGGATTCTGCCCCTCCGCTGACGGGGATAGAAATGGGTTTGGACTAACAGGCGTGTGTACCAGTTCCCTGGGACTGCTGGAGTAAGCAGGAGGAATCCCTGAGCTACCTTGACCGCGCATGATCACGCCAGCGGCAGAAGATGGTAATAATGCCTCACTGCTTAATGTCGCACTGCAATGCAGATGGGCACCTCCTCCAAGCGAGGGGCAAAGCAGTAACCTGGGGAAGGTATGTTCTCAGTCCCCAAGCTTAGACCTTTCTGCCCATTGCTGCTGCTGTTATGATTATGATTGTTATTTTTACATTAAACAGGAAGAGCACCTGTCTACCAATTAGTTTTAATTTAAAGTGCTGAGACAAAGGCTCTCTTTTGAACAGTATCACAAAAGACAACACAATTGGCTGAAATTCACTGGAACAGGGCTCTGTAACTGCCATTTTAACTGGTACCCACTGCTACACAACTTGAAAGCTGACGTTCACCCTACAGCGCAGCTCTAAGCTAATCTGCAGTTTCAATGTTTCAACTGCAATAAAAGAAATTAAATTGGAGCTTCGCAGTGGAACACAGCTGCAAAGCTTCAGATGTTGCTGCAAAAGAGCTATGAGGCTGCAGTTCTGACTTCCAACTTAAACACTGTAATTGAGATACATCTGGGGGTTGGAGACGCACAGAGGTGTTCTTGTGCTCGTCCTGTCAGGCGATTGTGAACCACAAGGCGATTGCGTAGAGATGCAGGAAATCGAGTGTGAGGCCTGCCTTCGAGTTGCCGCAGAAACACTCGGCTAAGTGGCTGTTCATACCCAGACTGCAAAGTGCTCACAGCAAAGCTAATCTCAGCCATGGTGAGAGGGAGTCTGGTACGACGACGGCAAGGGCCATTGGGAGGGAAGCAAGACCGTCGATCCGGCTACACGATTTCCATGAAGTGTTGCCAAAAAGCAGAGCTGACACGGGCAGAACGGAATAACCTCTGCAGAGATCAGACTGCCGGGAAATTCACAGAGACCACCCACTGATATCCAATATAGCTCACCTCGGAGGGTCTCTGTCAAATTAATCTAAACGTGGGAATCCATTTAAACAAAACGCCCTTCACACGCCACCGGCTAACAGCAGCATGTGCCATGCAGCTCCATGCCAGGTCTGACGTGTGGGGAAGCACCGCTTCAGCCGCAAGAAGGGGCGCACCCAGCCTGCGACGGAGGAAGGAAGACATGCAGGAGGAATTAAAGGAAGTGCGACGCTCAAAATCCGAGGATGAGGTGCTTCAAACGGGCGGCGTCTCCCACCCCCCGCCACCCTCAATTAGAGAACGCGGCAAGTCCCAAGGTGGCCAATTATCTGCTACACGATCTGACAATTTATTTATGCCACCAAAAGTCCAGCTCGGGCCCATAATGCATCTTGGGTCTCAAAAAGATCTTTCCCTAGATGAGAGACCAGTATGTGTCACGTACGGTCCATCAGACAGAACTTTACTATGGAGGCCATACCAACACTCCTCATTTGTACTTGTCACAGTCCCATTTATTAGAAATAGTACCAGGAAGACATACTCGGTACATAAGGAAATTATCATTTCTTTACATGCCATTGGTCACATTCCTTCTGGGATGATTATGTCACTGGTTACATTCCTTCCTGGCTCATTATGCCATTGGTCACATTCCTTCTGGGATGATTATGTCACTGGTTACATTCCTTCCTGGCTCATTATGCCACTGGTCACAGTCCTTCTGGGATGATTATGTCACTGATTACATTCCTTCCTGGCTCATTATGTCACTGGTTACATTCATTCCTGGGTCATTTTACCATCGATCACATTTCTTCCGGTGGTCGTCTTGGGTCATTTTACCATTGGTCCCATTCTTTCCTGGATCATTATGCCATTGGTCACATTAGTCTAAGCTGTGTCGACAAGGCATTGGTCACATTATTCCACTTCCTTCCCTATGTCACTGTTCCATTAGTTGCTTTACTTCCTTCCCCTTTTGTTTGCAGGACTGCGTGTAAACAGGGAGTGACTAGGTAGCCCTGGGAGACACTGATAAACGTGCTGGGTTTGCCAAGCTCATCACCGCTGGGCACCAGGGCAAACACAAGAACAATGCCCATTAAAGCCCGCAGCAGCTGACATCAGCCCCCCTGTGCCCGACAGGCCCCGCCAGCCCCAAGCCAGGCCAAGGAAGAGCCACATTTCTGCTTTTTTGGGATGGGGGGTCTCGTGCTGGCAAGCCATCCCCGAGGTGCATGGCAGGCCAAACCCCAAATCCCTGTCTGCTGTCTGGGGGGGTATCTCTGGGGGGGGGGGATATTAGACACCAGCACGCAGCCAGCCGGGGGGACTACAGCGCCACTCTCCGTGTCGGCCATCAGACGTGCCGATGCAAGAAAACTCGCCATAACAGGAAGGAAATGAGGCCGCAGCAGGCCTGACCCTCAGAGACAGAGGCTGTGGCCCCAGAGCCCCGAGCGGCGTGCAGAGGGGAGAGGCTCCCAGCAGCCGGGCCGGTCCGGCCTGCCTCCCACCTAATGGACTCGCCTTTCATCTTCTGCTGCTCTCTCACTCGTCATGGCAGGAGGCCAGAGGAGGCACGGCTGGATTCATGCCTGCTGGTTTCCCGGGGAAGTAGAGGCCTTAAGGCATTTATTCATCGGTCTTTTAAAAGCCCAAAGCTCTTTAATATATTACGTCTCCTGTCCAGCTCTTCAGGAAATTTTAAAAGCACCATTGTGGATTCCACGCACAGTCAAAAAAAAACATGCAGTTAGGCTAACTGGAATTTCTAAATTGCCCATAGTGGGTCAACGTGCGTGTGCATTCCCTGCTTAGTGTGCAGCACAGGCCACCCTGCCACCCTGACTGGGATATACTGCAGACAGACTGATGGATGGATGGATATCAAAAATGTGAGAAAGTGTAATCTACAACAGTTAAACATCAGCAACACCCTGACAGCCTGTCCTTAGCCCAGTATAAATATCAGCAAAGCGCCCCCAGGTGTTCTTGAAAGCCAGTGTCTTTGCGGCCCAAAATGTCTAGTCGCCCCCGTCTGGCATCTGGCTTTAACCTCATAACCACCCCACATGGCTGGGAAATCTTGCCTTTTTTATCATCCATTTCTCTTTTAGATTTTGAAGCCGTTATGCAAAGCGCCTGCAAAACTGGACATTGGCTAAATTGAACTACATGAGGTGAGACGAACTGCGGGCTGCTGATGCACTGTACAGGGAGCCAGGTACAGCCCCATAGCATGCAGGGGATTATGGGAGACAGGGACCCTGCATGGCGACCACCGCATGAGCTATGTGAAGCAGTAGGGAGTAAGGAGTGATTTCTTTTCATTTATGATTATTGGTTTCCGTTTGTTGAAGTGTGTCAGACTGCGGTGAATGATCTTTTATTCTGAAGTGTTTTTTTATTGCGAGGTCACGCCGAGTCGGCCTTGCTCACAAGGCAGCGGAGGGAAGGCCATGCAAACCAAGGCCCTTCAGCACTGCCGCATCCTGCACAACCTTTGCATGGGTAACCCAACATAGAGAACAAGTGCCTTTCGCGTCAATGTTAACTGACCGGTGGAATGTTCTGCGGGACAGCGAGTGTGAGTCCGAGACAATGGAAGGGTCGCCTTGGAAGCTCAAGGAGAGGATAGCACAGGAGAGAGACCTGCTGAGGAAGCATTTTCATAATAGCTTGACATCAATACAACACTGTTATAAGGTTCCTTCCCAAAGGCATTCATCAAGCCCCATAATCAACACGGGTCTCTTGGTTAATACATGTCAGGTTGGTGAGGGCTTCATGCAGACAAAGCACACAAATAAGGCTTCGATCCCCCCCTGATCATGACAGCCATTTCCTCACTCTGACAGACACCAGACCATAAGCCGATATTCCGCCCCAGCCGTTTCCGATAGATCGGCCACGTTTTCGCCGCCTTCCTTGCAGCCTCACGCCTCGAGTCGTGGCTGGTGTCTACCCTCGACACGGACCGCTACGCGGATAAACACGGCCCGATAGCTCTCGACAGCTCGTACGTGAAGGCTACTTAGTGTAAGGAATAAATCAGAGGAGATGATGAAATAAATAAATAAGCTTAAAGCCAGGGCCAGCTCAGGATTGCCAAGGACTGTTTATGGGGAGCGGCTTTGAGATCTTAACGCGGAATCTCAGCGGGATTCAATTCAGGAATTTGACTGGACAACTGAAGGATGCCAGGAGACAGTGGGTCTGACTTTATTCTGGTAAAGTGGCAGGTGAACTTTTCCGGAAGTTTGCAGCCATGCAGGGGCTGATGAAACACACGAACATGCCAAATTTTTCAAGTTTTTACTATTTATTTTTAACAGAGAAGTCTCTGCCATTGCAGTCAAGATTAGATGGTAATAGCAGGGCGAGGTCCATGTTGACTCCAGTCAGTTTGTTATTGTAATGTGATTATGGAAGACAGCACCGTAGAAAAGCATCACAGAGACATCTTAAACAAACTCTCCAAAGGATATATTAGAGTGGACTTCTGCTTCACTACGAGAAATACTTAAGATGTTCTTATTTTGCAAATAAAACGCTTGGCACTGGAGCTGCTGGTAAACATCTTTCGCTGCTAATACACGGAGAAACAGGCCTTTAGCTCTCTGGCCAGCCGCTGCCTGCTAACAAGGCGGCACTCAGCTGGGCTGCAATTTTCATTTGCTTATCAACAAGCATGCTAATGTAACCTTTAATATCGCAAACAAAATTATTAATGGGGCTGAGGACTGTGCAGCAGGGGTGCAGAGCTCTGTGCTCCACTTCTACTCGCACCTCCGGCTGTCTTGCGAGGATGAAGTTACTGCCCCCTACCCACGAGGAGCCCCGTTTCGTATTTAATACATTATGGGACCCAGATTTCCCCACTATGTCGTGAAAACCTGTAACTTTCCATCTTGTGGAGATATTTTTTTGCTCCCCATAAGGGGAAACTCATTTTTTAAGAAATCTGTGAATACAATTAAAAGACTAAAAATGTCAGCAGTCTTGTATTTTGCTTGGTTACTTATGGTTAAGGTCAGGGCTGGGTAGGGGTTAAGGGTCGTGAGAAAGATATGAATAAAAACGTGTGCGTGTTTGTGTGTGTGTGTGCGTGTGTATGTGTGTGCGTTTGTGTTTGTGTGTTACTCTGTGTGTGCATGCGTTACATTGCTGCCCCACTCTACCCAGGACATTTCCTTCCAGATAACCCAGTAAGCTCCACCCACAGTTCTCACACACTGACTGTATATCGAACCTCATTTTCACACGACACACCACCCTATGAGTTGCACCAGCAAAACAAACACAGCCCCCCCCCACCAAAACCATGGCCAAAGTGTGTTATCATATCTGTGAATTTCCCCACTTACAAAGAAATAGGACTAAAAAGCCCTGAAGTGCACCCAGCGCCCCCCCACCCCAGGCCTGCCAGCCTCTCCTACATGCAGACGTGTGTGATGTCACTGGCGCAGAGATGAGCACTGAGGGAACAGTAGAGCATCAGCCACACTGAGGTTAAGCTGCTGGCCCTGAGAAAATCAGACATAAATCCAATTAGCCGCAGAACCGTGATACAAACGAATGTGCCCGCGATAACAAAATATATATATATAAAGAGCACACACTGCCAGAGCACCAGCCAGACACGAGCTGGCTGCATGTGAGACAGGTTCGGCAAGGTGCTTCTGGGGTGGCCTGGAGCGGTAATGTGGGAGGGAGGCCAGGGTCGCCGTGGTGATGTATGACAGCGGATATGGATAGACCTTACTCAGGACCACATATGCATGAGCACACAAAAACTATCACCGGGAGCATCTCTGTCTGAAATGATTCCAACTGGAAACCTAACATTACAGAAGCAGCAGGTCCGGGATTGACAGCAATTCATCCGGAATCGTCAAACATCCACTTGATCAGAGCTTCAGGCCGCCATTAGATTTCTGTCAAACACAGCTTGATATGTGCTGGTTACCGGAGATTGGAATGAATCTGATTCGCTGAGCACCTCGAACCCATTTACATAAATAATTGTGAACTTCTCGCATCCGATGATTGGCCCGATTCAGACCGCTGGTGCTTGAGGGCGTCATTTTTAAGTAACGGGCTGCTCAGAGTCTATTGTAGCTTCCGCCGGCATCGGATGATGAATCAAAACCTTCAGGATTTCGCTCCAGCATTACTTTCTGAAAGAGCCCAAGGAAGATGTCAGGGGAACTGCAATCCCGCTGGAACACAAACACTTTTGGAAAAAAAAATTGACTGACACCATAAATGCATCCGGTATAATAACCGGGACAACTAATCTTAACCAGCTCTGTTCTGGCAGCTGCTGACATTAGTTTGTAACATTACCTGGTGTGAGAAATGCTCATTATTTAAACACAGACGACGGAAAAAAATAGATGTAACTTTGTCAACATCTTCATTTTGTCAGCAGGATTTAAAAGGGTCGGGTTACATAACTGCAATTCAACACAACCTGTCTAAAACCCGACCAGAAATCTCCAGAAAGCTACCAGGTGATCATAACAACACTAATAAAAGACAGAAACCTCCCTATTGTGGTACTCGGAGGCAATATCCACCGACTTCCTTCATTTTGGGGGTAAACAAGACAGCGAGCGGCCCGGAGGAGACCTCATCTGCAGAGGGCAGCGATTAAATAGCCCTGACATGCGAACAGCGCCCCCGGCCCCCAGCCCCGATAGGTGACTGCGTCCAGGCCCACAAGGACAAACACGCCACGGCAACCTGATGGAGGGACTTCAGAGCGTAGGCCGCCATCTGCTTCACGCCATCTTGGCGGGAGATAGGAGGAAACCCCGGCACACACAACCGCCCACCAAAATGGCCCCCCTGCACTGTCCATGCCCCGCCCTTCAGAAAAAGTCATGTGATCAGACATTCAGGGCACTGTGGCTTCCTGCTAGGCAAATGCTATGCAAATAAAGTGCAAAAGACATGACTCTCCTATTCTGTATTAGAAATCAGACTCATTATCGACGCCGTTACTGATAAAATGTAGGAGGTCGTCTACATTGACCCACCGCATCCTGTCAGTCAACCTCACGGGGCGTGTGGAGGCGAGGGAGGCCGCCCACCCCCACTGCCCCAATCAGCCTCCCAACCCCTGTGGGATGAGAGAGACCGGCCTACCCCGTCACCTCAATTAGTCCCCCCACTGCCCGGAGAGTGAAGCTGCCCAGGCTGGTGTCCCAGAAGCCACTGCAGTTACCGGAGAAGCAGGACAAACTGCTTACCTAGAAGAAAAAAAACAAAACAAAAACAAACAGGATTAGCAATGGAGCGCATGCTAACGACATCAGCAGAAGGGCTGCTCTTCCAAGCAGTGCCCCATCCCTCAGCACTGTGACAGGTCACATGACAGGAAGTGAGACCAAAGCAGCAGCATGGATGATCGCTCGCTTGCTGCGCGTTCGTTTTTCTTTTCCAGGTGACTGCGGGCCGATTGTTTTCCCCCAAACACAGATGTTTACGAGAGCAGCAACGCACCTGCGCACGCCCGGCGACACCGAGCCGCTCGATAAGCGCTTACGGTTATAAATCGCCGCTGCCTCTGCTCTACTCTTGATTTATTTGAGCACAAAACTCTGGGGTGAACATCCAGAACTGGCAGATAGATTGCCGCCGCGACATCGCGCCACTCCATTTCGAAGGATGTTTATCTCCTTGGAAAACGAACGCGGGAGAAAAATGATTCATTGTCTCCATATGAGGGCATCTATAATCCAGGTAAACAGCTAATGTAAAATGCACAAGATACCTTTCCACATTATTACTATGTATAACATATACAGTATTCTTGTTTTTCAATGTCAGTTTTCCCAGAATGCACACAAGGCTATATCTGTCTAAATAGGAGTATGGAGCTGGGGGGTCAGCAACATAAATATTTATGCATATTTATGCATTTTTAATGCCTATTTTGCAGCCCCTTTGTTACATAAATAACTGGGAGGCATATTTACAGTGACAGGCTGTGGGTTGGGGGGGGGGGGCGTCCAGGATCCTGCAGAAGTTGGTCCAACTGCCGTTTCCGAGGCCGCAGATTGGAGGCCGTCTCCCGAGAGCTCTCAGGGTTTCCAAGGAGCCATTAAAGCAATCAGTGTGGATCGGAGCCCAGCGGCTCCGCCATACTTCCAAGGACACCCCCCACCAGTCCCCGCCCCCCCATGTGGGAAGGTACCTGCAGTCGCGCCGCTCAAACTCCACATGCTGTTCCCACACCGAGGCCAACAAAGCCAGGCGGCTCTGGCCGTAAAGAGCTCCGAACCGCCTCCCCTCCGCCGCTCTCGACGGCAGCACAGAGCTCGGAACGCCGGGGGACGGCCGGACCCCCCCCGTCTGGCCCACGGATCTCCGCGGCGACCCCTTTACCCCACGCCGGAGAACCCCATCTCCTCCAGCTATCGAGCCGCCATCCCCTAAATTACACCCGGCCTTTGCGTGTCGTGCAGCTACGCGCTATTTACGTCTGCGGGGAGAGGACAAAATGAGAGAGAGAGAGGGAGAGAGAGAGAGAGAGAGAGAGAGGGGGGGGGGGAAACATCCCTCAGCAAAAACCTCAAAGCCAGCAGCAGGCACAGAGCTGCTGCTTTACAATGGGCAGAAACACATTGTTTAGTTAAAGCTGACAGCATCAATGCAGTCAAAAGAGTGAAAAAAGCCCCCCTTTCAGCTGTATACTATACGCCATAAAAGAAGAGCTAAAGACCCTGACAGAAGCTGACAGCTCTGCAGACGGTAATTTGCTTAAGAGGCAGCGAGCGGCGCCCAATCAGCCTCTCACCTCCTCCCGCCGTAAATTATTCATGCCGGTGATGGCGCGGTTTTGGGAGGCACCCCTAGGAGGTAAGCGCAGGCTGAGGACAGCAAGCGGCAGGGCAGGGCAGGTATGTACACATGCATGTATGTACACCCGCAATTACAGCGTCACCACGTTAGCCACGCCGCTGCAGCGCAAGGTGGTGAAACAGGACACCCTGTCTCATCCTCCCCGTGACCTTGTCTGGATCATCCCAAGGGGGTGTCAGCGGGGGGCGCGTTGCTTAGGGGGGGGGCTGCTTCTAGGTCATTACAGAGGTACAACCCCAGATCCTCAAACAACCGCTCTCTGTTTACCTGGACAGCCCCTGCCCCAAGAGCAGAAGCCTCCAGCTAAACTCGTGCTTAGAACCATGTCTGGGTGTTTATCCCACCTCGCACCGGCATCAGCTTCATTCCCCGGGGGTGGGGCGGCCCTCCTCCTCCTCCATGACAGGAGGCAGCCTCACAGGAGGTTAATGGGATGGCTTTCAGTGTGGAGACTTTCTTATCTCCCCTGGTGCAGCTCTATATTTCTGCTTATGCACCCTTTAATTGTTCTCGCACCCGACTCCCAGAAGGCTGGATATGTGCTGCATTAGAAGCCTTCATCTGTCTCCGGAAGCTTCTGCGGCTTGATGCCTGCCTGTGTTTTCAGAGTCCCTCGCACGGAAAACGGCGCCCATTTAACGGGCCCCGTTTGTAACCTGCTCTCTAACAGCCTGCCGGATAGATGTGGTTGCCAGGGAAAGTTTCGTCCGGGGGCGTCGGGGAGCCGCGAGGCAGTGGGAGGCTCACCGGGGGAGTAAAAAGCCCCCCCCCCAATAGGAGAGACCCCATTATCACTCCGTACACCATCACACATCATGGAGGGGCATTGAGGGGTTCATTATAGACCTCCTACTGCAGCATATCCCACTACTTCATCCCAGCACCCTCCCGAAAGTCAATCTTGGTGTCGTGACACGGGAGCAGACGTGACATCATGGCGGTTCCCTGCCCCCACCTCCCCATCACACATAAATCTACCTGGCCAACCCCCGGGTTAATTCCACTACGGTGTTTTGAGTGCCACGCATTGCTCCCCGCGGCCCCCCCGATGGCACGCCAGTTACCCGTCACTCTCCTTATTTATATAACCATTTAGACACCAGTCAGCCCACAAGACTCTCAGTAATATAAAAACCCTGGGTGATGTGGCCCCCGTGCCGTTCCCCACCGCACTCCTCGGCCTGCCGGGCAGCTCCGACCCCCCACTACTGCCGCACGATTTACTGAATGCGATTAAATCCCCAAAACCGCCCTGCGCACATCCTTCAGAAAATGCCAACCTTACGGGGCACAGGAAAGCATCTGCAAAATCCTGCATTGAGAAAATCTTAATAAAACCGAAAGGGGACGTAGGTCGGGCACAGAACTCTACCGGAGGGAACGAGTAACATGTTCCAGTGTGGCACCTTGCTGTTACGGAGATGAAATATTCCAGCAAACCTCCAGGGCTGAACCAGGCCTTCAGCGTTTGATGCAACACTGGCTTTAACAGTATGGACAACATTGCCATTCGAAGTCCCTAGTTAACGACATAGAGAACCCATGAAACTTTGGGTGATGAATGTATAGAAAGGGCACCAAGAGGTATAACTGTGAGCCAGGCACTGACAAAAAGTAACGATCAGAAAAATCATAAACACAGCTATGAGAGGGCCTAATCCGATAATTTAGATAACGATAATGGGATAGATGATTGTTATGACTGTGATGGGATACAGCTCAGATAAATCGCCATTTTTTGATGGTTAAATATCAAGTGGAGAGAACCTTCCTGTCGTGTATTACTGTGGGGGAGGGAAGCCCACAGATGATTAGTCACCCGCAGCCGGCTCTCGTTAGAAGGGGCTTGGGTGGGTGTGAACTAAGAGCCGAATCCAGGAGTAACTTCAGCAGTGGGAAGACCTCCCAGGGGACCGTATAAGACAAGTAGTTTGTAAGCGTTTTGTAATTCCCTTTGACAAGCATCACATCCAGGCTTAGGTCCAGATGGTTCCATTTCCATCCGATGCATCCCGTCACGCCTCAGGGAATTTCTCAAAAAAAAAAGAAACTGCAGAGTTGGGTTTCTCTGGGAGAAGATCAATTCCACATTAAAGGCCCATGGTTTGCTCTCCTGAGGCAGGGTGGGATGAGTCTGACAGGCAGCTGCCTGATGGCGGTGTGCCGTCAAGCCCACGCCTCCATGTCCACTGGCACTGCCCCCTACTGGGGGGAATCAGCCAAGCATGGGCATCGAGAGCACATAACTCAGGCTCTCTCTGGAATGCCCCCCCTGCCTGCCTGCCTGCTGGCCACTAAGTGGTGAATCTGTGCACAAAAGATTCATACTTATTATTCTCTAAGTTTCTCATACTTCTGAGTCACCTTAAACAAACAGGCTCTCCCGCAGCTGTCAGGAGGGCCATAGTTTCGCCATCTGCCCCGGAGTCGGCATCCTGCAATTCCGGGGCGAGGAAGCAGCCCGACCTCTGGGCCAAAGGGCTGCCGTCGCCGGCCTGTGTCACGGCAGCGAAGCACGACGCCTCCAGAACCACCGCGCAGACCGACTCCGCTTCAACCCCTCCCATCCGCATTAACGACCCCGACTGCTTAATTAAAGTCAGCCAAGCTTTCCCTGCCAGGAGTGTGGGGGGGGTGGGGTGCACGCCTAGGAGCCACCGGAACGTGGAGATGGGTAGGGAAAAAAAAAGGGAAGAGAGAGGTCTGATATTTCCATACACTGCTTCAAACTGCGCTTCTCTGCAAGTAAACATCGCAGGCAGTGCAGACGTACAATCCAAACCCAATTACCAGCACATTCATTACATAACCCAAAGCCAATTAGAGGCATCACACACTGCCTTCATTACGTAACCTAAAGCCAATTAGTGACAGATCTCGCACCATCTTCATTATGTAACCCAAACCCAAATCCTGCCAGATAACACTCCCTCTCGAGTCTATAACCCAAACACTGAGCCCACCAGCACCATCACGATTCCAGGGGTTTTACATCGGCAACTCGACACCTTCCGGAAAAATCCAAATCCCCCAGCCTGATTCCCTCCATATTTGTTCTACCATAACAACAGCAATCATCCTGCTGTTCTTTACAGCAGCCCAAGAGTCAGACCGATGCGAGGTTTGTGAGTAATATCAATTCAGATTTTAAGGAGTTAAAATTTCTGATAAGGGATCATCATAAATAATCGTCTATAATCTTAAAACAATAACGTGAACTCTCACAATATTGACTCTCAAACTAAATCAAATTTCAAGTAGGCCTATATTGTCAGTTCTACTTAACAAAAACTCATAAAAAAATGTGACTTGGCCATAAAGTTTGAACGTGGTATAATGCAATATTTGGGTGGTGTGTGGCACCGCAGATTAGGACTTGATCTAAAGGTTGCTGGTTCAAATCTCTTGGCTGGCAGAGTGATGTCAGATCTGGGCCCTTGAGCAAGGCTCTTACCCCAATAGCTCCAGAGGTGCCGGGTGACCCAGTTCTCTGATCCTCACATGTATGTCGCTTTGGACGCATGTGTCTAATAAATAAAATGCTAATTTCTATTCCCAGTGAAACTCTTTGGCCAAACTTACTGATAATCTCAGGCTATGAGCTTCTCTGGACTTTCTCCTTTTCTCACTGTAAGTGTATAAAGAGACAGCACCCTTACTCTATTGACGACGATGCATTCGCAGGACCGTAAGGCTTAAAATTGGATATAATCAGTCGGCCTCCAGTTCACATGACCATCTGGACAGCGCAGTTATAACAATGAGATAATGAGAACGAATCAGAGGCTAGAGGAGAGCAGAGCTGCATCTCATTGGTGAAAAAGGGGCCAGCAGCGTATTAGATGCAAAACAGGCATTAAAACACGCATGCGACTATAAGCCCGGTTGGTTCGAGCGAAGGCTGCTCCAGATTCAGAGCCAACAAGATGAATCACAGACAGAGCAGCTGCCAGGGGTTCACTGTGATCATTTACTGACATGAGAAGCCCAGGGGGTGAGAACCGTCCTCAAGAAAAATTAACATGAAAAATAGAGTGACCAGCAAGACACGCGCGGCATTAAAACAACATCATTTGTTATGGTTAGCATGTAAGGGAGAGAAATATTATTTACTCGCAGGGAACGTACTGTCAGCATTAAGAGGAGCATAGTGCGACACTTGTTTAAATTAATTATTGTCACTTGTGTTGTTTTAATTACTTTAAAGTGACTGGAAACAGGACAGGACCCGCTTCCTGGGGCTACAGTGTAATATTTTAAACATTTTTAACTGCTATTTCTATGAATAAAATCTCCTTCTCCCACTGTCACACAGACATTCACGCACACACACCAACCCTGAATGGCTGCCACTAACGGAACATAAATTAGTCTGCTGGGGAGGGGGGGGGGGGGAGATTTCCCCCGGGGATATATAAAGGTGCATTCTGTCCACAGGGACGATTTCATCGTTTAGCCATAACGAGGGCATGACCCCATCGGCGGCAGGGGAACAGTCACCGTGGAAACAAGAATGCTCCCTTACTGGCTCCAGTGGAAGATGTAGCAAAATAAGACCAGAAACAGCCGGTTAATTAATCCCCCTTAATTTATTGCCTAAATGCACACATAAATATATACATTAATTACACATATTGACATTGTGACATCAGGAGGGAGATGGATGCTGGAGCAGCAGGGAAAGCACTCAGCTGCCATCATCAGTTAATCAGTGACATGTCGGGAACGGAGCGGGACGCAGGCCCCAAGAGGTCGGGGGGGTGCATCACGGGAGGGACTGGGAATGACGAGGCCACACAGTTAACAAGTAATTAGGGGTTCCTCAGAAAAGCGAGCGCCCGGGAGAAGGCCATCAAAAAAACCGATTGTGGCGAAGTTTGAAATACTACCCAGAACCAGCACTGCTCACTGGAGGAAAGGGCCCAGCAAGGTGGCAGAAAGGGAATCCGGAAGTGGCCGGACTGGATCTTTCAGAACAGGCTGAGAGAGAAAGGCTCCTTCTGCATGGAGTAGCCTGTCAGGAGGAGCTTAGCAGCTACAGGTTTAACAGCTGGTCCTGCAGATAATGTTTTTTTTTTTTAAAAAAATAAAATAAAAACAACTCACAGCAGAGGGGATAGCAGTCAATGAGCTGCTTGGGTCAGTCACTGCCACACAGATGGATGTGCAGACTCACCGCAGTATAGACATGATGAAGGAGGTGCAGACTCACCGCAGTATAGACATGATGAAGGAGGTGCACACTCACCGCAGTATAGACATGATGAAGGAGGTGCAGACTCACCGCAGTATAGACATGATGAAGGAGGTGCACACTCACCACAGTATAGACATGATGAAGGAGGTGCATACTCACTCCAGTAAAGACATGATGAAGGAGGAGCACACTCACCGCAGTATAGACATGATGAAGGAGGTGCATACTCACTCCAGTAAAGACACCCTGATGGAGGTGCACACCCGCTGCAGTACAGATAGGCTGAAGGAGGTGCACACTCAGAGCACAGACACGGCATGGCTAGCGGTATACATGGCACACACCCAGCGCTGTCAGAAAAGCCCAAGTGAGAGCAAAGTCTCCCAAGCCTTCAAGGGATTGAACATCAGCCAGGCACTGTGGCCACACCCAGCAGAGTGGAGGGCCTGGGTAGGCACCCTTAGCAGCCCCTGATTGTAATGCCAGGGTGCGGTACTCTAATCACTCTGCGGGGCTTCACTTCTGGCCTGATTTCAGGCCCCCGCCCCCCTGCGGACCTTTATGTTCAATAAGGACCTTTAGTGGCACAGCTGGGGGCTAATGGTACTAATCTGCGTTTTCTGACCCATCCGCCCCCCTGGCTCCCAGTCAACCTCCACTAGTCCGGTCCCACCCCCACTGTGGGAGAGAGGAGCAGAGGGGCGGAGTCCATATATTAAGGTATCTAGAGAGGGGCGGAGTCCCCGTATTAAAGCAGCGGGAGAGGGGCGGAGTCCCCGTATTAAAGCAGCGGGAAGAGGGGCGGAGTCCCC
>JAODJW010000036.1:12877242-12889754 GCA_026777045.1 Hyperopisus bebe | reverse complement strand
TGTGTGTGTGTGTGTGTGTGTGTGTGTGTGTGTGTGTGTGTGTGTGTGTGTGTGTGCGTGTGTGTGTGTGTGTGTGTCAGACATATAAATTACATTGTGGGGACAAAATAAAAACCTGTTATTTTGACGTTGTGGGGACCATTTTTTTGGTCCCCACAAGAGAAAACTCAATTTTATAGAAATCTGTGACTGCAATCAAAAAACTAAAAATGTCATGTCTTGTATTTTGTTTGGTTACTTATGCTTAAGGTTAGGGCTGGGAAGGGGTCAAGGGTGTTGTGACTGGGATTAGGGTTTTTGCCATAGAAATGAATGGATGGTCCCGACAAAGAAATGAATACAAATGTGTGTGTGTGTGTGTTCATTTGTCCTCTTTTGGCCTGGCCTCTTTCCGTCCTAACACTGCAATCCGGTTTTCCCTACTCTGCAGACAGGGAGTCCCTGCATCTCATTTTCATAATCATTTACCGCGCTGCATCGTCCAATCCGCCGGGTTAAATGACAAAAGCCAGCTCAGCTGTCCAAACTGCCCACGCTACACAACTCTGTACAATAACTCGTCCATGTTTGGCTAGGGCTTCCCCAAGCCTTTCTCAAATCATGTGATCCATGACTCATCCCTGTTGTGCTGCACAGCATAACCATAACCTCCGATTCACGTTCATTTCACTGAACCGGGCCATGAGGAAAAAAAACACGACATCTGCACCAAGCAGCGTTTGGCTCGTGGCTTCTTGTCGGAGGCTCAAATATCACAGTATAGGTACGGCAGGAGGGGAACGGCACACCTGTGGAATTCCAAACGGACATCCGAACTCTCCACCGTCATTCCAGTCCTTCCCACCCTCTTCCTGGGTCCCTCCAGCAAACTCTTAAGTCTTAAGATCACTGACCGGAACATGGGTGCTTCCGAAAGGATGCACACGTCTTCCACGACCACATGCTCAACAGCCGAGATGTTCTCCACACCTCTTCAGCTCCCATTTCATCCTTCTTTTCTGCAAACTGCCCGTCTTTTTTCCTTTGTTACATCGTCCCAACGCTCCACCTCAGACGTGACCGAGGTCATACGCAAGTTGCGGTTCACGTCGATTCTCGACAGGCCCCACAAAGGCTCCGTCGTCGCCAGCTCCCCTCTCCGGTCCATGGGCTCGCCGTCTTCCCATGCGATCTGTGGAAGCGTTTCAGTCACCGAGGCAATTTGACGTGACGGATCGAGTGGCTCGCAGAGAGGCCTGCGGCTCACACTGTCGAATGAGTAACAGCTAACTGACAGCCACAGAAGCTGAATGCAGGCCCATTCCGGGGCGGGAGGCCGGCTCCAAGAGACGACCAGAAATCAATATATGCTGTGTGGCTGTACGGAGCGATCACCCTTTTAGCGAGCATCACCCACAATTAGACGGCTTAATCAGACAGAACGGCCGACATGCCGCATTTATGGCCTCAGTCTGGAAAGGAGCACTTTCTAGGCCTAAAAGCCATCATGGCCGCCTCCCCAGTGGCATGCCGTTAAAAACAAATGGTCTGTCTCCCCTAGGCAGGGGACAGATTCATCTTACTCCCACTGGCCCATAGTGTCATTCAATGAGCATCACAGACACAGCCAAGTCTGCAGGGGGCGCTGTTAGCCGGAGCCACAAACCCAGGAGCCTTCCAGACCTTTTCCTAGACGTACAGGGTGAATCTCAATATGCGTTCCTGGCCATACTTGTGTTCTCGTGTACCTGTTATACGTCATCTTCCACTGCCAGGGACCAGTTCCAATACTAAGAACACAAGTACAGAGGATGGTAAAAATCCCGGGATGTTGGGTCTTGCTCCGCCCCCAAATATCAGTTGCATCCTCGCCAAACGAGACCAATCCCATGATTCATTGCACCCCAAGTTTGTTCTTGGAAGGCAAGTTAGCAAGACCGGTCTTGCGAAGACCACAAGTATGAAGTGTTTGCGTTCTTAGTATTAAGATTCACCCACAGAAGCTCAACAGGGCCAGAGCATTCCTGGATACACATGGGGCACATGCGGCCCTGACTCTTCAGCTGATCACCAAAGGGGGCGCTCATCTTATATGCCAATGGTGCCATGTTCCAAACGTCGGGCTCATTCGACATGTAACACACACCATGTACCAAGGGTAAGGTTAATTAAAATATTTAAAATATGCAGTAAATCAAGAATGTAGTTCATTTAACATGCAAAATAGTGGTAAATTAAGAAAGAAAAACACACCACTTAATTTCTGCTGGATCTGCTCAGTTTGAAGATGAAGTGGAGCAGGCTACTGGCCGCAACTCCGGTACTGGGCCTACTGGGGAGTGTCAGCTCTGTCAGGGAGGGCAAACTTCCGGTTCTGACATGATCTGGGGGCTCAGTGGCCCGAATGTGCTCTGGTACAGAGGGGAGGAGAGAAGAATGGGGCAGCCTCTGCAACCAGCAGCCCGACGCGTGTTTAACATTCCTTAATGGCAAGTGAACATGGGAGAATTTAAATACGCGTAAGTAAGCAGATAACGTGCCAAGTATCACGGGGAGAGGATGGCAGGAGATGCCCCCGGGGATGCGGGCCGGCCACTCCGGCCCCCGATTTGCATTTAAAGAAGCGACGGTAACACCAGGGCGGGCAGGAGAGACACATCCCATAATACACGGCGGACTGCTCTGTCGGGCCTAGGAGGATGCTGGGAAGTACCGTGAGAGGTGAATGCAATATAGGGGCGACTGATCAAACACGGACACACACACGTATGCACATATACACAGAGCAAAGTCAAACATGTACACATGGCCTCATGTATACGTACACAGAGCAATATCAGACAGACATGGACAATGCAAACACACTCGATTGAGCACTCTGCTAGTCGTTTTCACCCGAGACAGGGTCTAACAGATACATCAGCAGCAAAGCTAGACCTACTCTCTGGATCGTGGTGCTCTCTTACCACAGAGAAGACCTTCCCAACTTCAAATCCCAAAAATGATCTTACCAACTGCAATCTGTCACCAACTGCCAATGAAGCTTCAAGCCACTCCGATGATGCGTTACAATCGCAAAGCAATCAAACGATCTGTCACTGGCCACAAATCCCCTTAGCAATCCTGCAAACACGGCAGCCAAGGCAAATAAATAAATGAAATTTGTTTAAAGATACTAAATAGTTTTAGATGCTTTTTGTATTTAAATGTACTGCTATTGCATTAAAACAAAATCCATAAATAGTGAATGAGACCTGACTATGCAATGGTATGAATATGTAACAGTATGACTTAAAGATCAGATGCTGCTTTCTTGAGAAAAATATCCTTGAGACAGATCTTCACGCTGGACACTGAGGTGGGTTAACACATGAGAAATATGATCATTGCTTCTTCGAGGAATCCACCCACATGCACTCAGAGACTCCAACATGGCAGGCAGCCCATCCCCCCAAAACCCCGACCTGGCTCTGCCTGCCCCCCTCCCGAACACAGAGCAGGGAAGGAGCCAGATAAGTCCTCGCTTATCTCCTTCCATCGATTGCAGTGGGACACCCTCTCCCTACTGACATCTCTGCTGTTGAGCGTGAACTCGCAGAAAATTTTAATAATAATTCCGCGGTGGCCTAATAGCCAAGTCTGCCCAAAGCGAGCTTCAGCTCTAAGAAACACCCAATCGATATGGCAGCACATGCATGTTTGTTAACGACGACGAATTGGACGAAGACCGCCACAAATCACAGTTTAGGAGCCATTAGCACAGAAATCCTGCTCTTTCCAAAGAGTTCACAATTTTTTTTTCCCCTCACAGCTAAATTCCTGGGTGCAAGGCTGTATGCTGAAGAAACGGGTTTTATTGAACAAAGGAAAAGTTAAATGTTGGGCATCTTTCACAGCTTTCATTGAATGCACAAAAAAAACTAACATTTACCATTTCTGTCACATGTGATCCCTAAACGTCAAAAAATCCTGAAAAAGTTTTATATCTTCTAAAACAGTTTCATATCGTCATTCTCCACTTAATGGCTCACGTAAGTATTCAGCCTTAAATTTTTTATAATATTTCCATAAAAGGACTCCATCCTCTCTCATGCGCAGCCAGACGACGGAACCCATGGCAGATTTTCACTGGAATCACGTCTAGCGGAGTCTGTTTTCAAAGCGCTTCCGAGTTTTAATTATTCTCCATATTCCGACTCACTCTACAGGATTTAGTTCTGCACTTACACAACAAAAAAAGTAAAATAAAAAAAAAACTTTTGGTTGCCAGACAAAAAAAAAAAGAGAAGCAAGTTCAAAAGAAAACAATTGTCTTGCTCAACGTTGCGTCAGAAGGGAGCGATTCTCTGTCAGGGTTGCAGGAAAGTACATCATCTACAAATCAGGGACGCTTAAAAACATCAAGGAAGACCTGGATGATCTCTTTATGGTGTAATCATCTTCTCTTCCTTTTTCCATCATCTCCTCTATGGCGGCTGAAGGGATGTGACTGCTAACCGATAATGGGCAGTTAAAACAGACAGACAGACAGACTCCAGATTGTTTTGAAATAGCCACCTGTCCAAAAGTGGCAGATGGAACTGCAGAACGATATGGAGGCTGGGCCGATCTCAGGACCGCATGGCAGGTGAGCAGGTTACCATAATTACGATCTGGAGCTGGGAGCCAGAAGTATTCTGGAAATCAAGCTGGAAGAGTCTCTATCCTCAGAGGACAGTCTGTCACACGTGACCAGCGGGAATACGAACAGGCACAAAGCTTAAAGCACAGAATAGTGCGGCAGCGGCCATGACCTCAGCAGGTAAACGAGGGATGTATGGATGGACAGACATAATAGAAGGACATTAAGGAACAGTGGGCGGAAGTTGGTAACTAAGTGCGGCGTAAATAACAGAGTCAACCCCCCCGCGTTATTCTGCAAATCAACCGCATGCTAACTCACAAACCTGATGAGTCCCCCCCCCACAAAAAAATAAATAAATACGGCTTAAAAAATGCTGTGGGTAAAATTCTAAAAATAAGTGTCCCTGATGAGCTGCAGCAATCGCTACAATTGGAACGATGGAGGGATCCCAGGTCCCCTTCGCGCAGCTCGGCTGCGCAGTGCGGCTAAGCAGGTTAGCGCGACCTTTGGCGCTGACGCCAACGCGTGCGTCTCCACCGTCTGTTCGCGCATGTGGCCGCTCTGCTCACCGTGGCTTAAGGACGTCACTCGGACAGGCCTGAGGAAGCCTCCCCCCCCTTCCCCCAGTAACCGCACGTGGCCCCCACACAGACATAAACACAGGGCGTTTCCCCCCTTCTGGGGGAGCATAATAGGACCTTTCTATTTCTGTATCAGCAGATGTGGTCATCTCTGCCATTTCATGCTACTCCCCCTCCCACTGGAACCCTCGGTCTCCTAGGAGACGACCAATGGGCGGTACTCAGCTGCGGATACTTGAGGTCGAGACCCATGACACTGAAAGCAAACTGGACCCACAGGTATGTGCTTCGTGTTAGCAGTGACCACAAGAAGAGGTGGACTATTTAAGTTTCTCTTCTGTCAGCAGGATATCTTCTGGAAAAGCTGCAATTTGAGGGCAGTGGTAGCAGCCATGGGTCACTTATCTACTGACCAGACGAGATGCGAGGAGGAGGACTCTGCTAGCAGAAGGAGCAGGCGATGAAGGAGAGTGCTCAGATCACCTTTCTGTGGGGGCCAAATGGCCCTTCACTGACCGACTGGCAGGTTAACCAAATATGGGGACTGCAGGCAGATGTGGGGCGAGATGCAGGGCCTTCGGAGGTAATGTGACCCTCCAGCCCACGCAGAACCACAGCACCAAGCTGAGATGATGCCTTACGCCAGATGGGGGAATGAGAGCTCTGGTTTAAGGAACCACCTGCAGCCAAACTGAGATACTGAGGGCCAGGACTCCGCCCTTTACTGCAGAATCAGGACAAAATGTCTCAGCATCGCAAAATAAGGGAAGACAGAAGGGTTTTTTACTAGATACCCAAACGTTTAAAGCACTCTTACGCTATACACCATCACTGTGTAAGACATACACCCTTAATTACATTGTGTTTACAGAATCTGGCATGACACACATTCTAAACTCAAGCACACACAAGGAGATCTGGGAGAGATTATGTCTTTACATTTAATTATATTAACAGGCCGCGCCGCAGCCGAGCACTGAGATGACATGTAATCGGTAAAGCGACTCGTGTGACATCCCCGGTGAAGCAGACATTTCCTGCCGCTCCGCAGGCAGGCAGACATTCTGTTGTTCTTCACGCTTTAATTGGGATCACGTCAGGCAGTTTAATGCCGTTATTACCATGTCAACCCATCAGTTAGCCCGCGCTAAGCCGCCTGTTTACCGCGCACAAGGCTGGCCGGTGCCAACTCGCGTCTCCCGAAAATATACGCTCGGGACGGATGGCGGAGAGCTTTGCTTTTCCGCGACGAAAGATCTCAGATCGAAACCGGCTTCGTTCAGCCTCGACCCTGCTGCTTAACTCGTTCTTTGATTCGTCTCTCGTCGAGCCACTCTTTCGCCCAGGTCAAACTGCGACCCACAAGCTGATCTGAGGACTTGTTCTCCGTCTCCTCCGTAACCCACGGCGATGGAGAATCAGCCCCATGCCCTGTAAAGGACTCCCTAATCCCACACAGAAGAGCAAACCTTCTGCACAGCCTCCAGCAATCCTGGCTGTTTCCCCTGTGCCAGAAGGTCACTGCGTACCCTATTCTGATCTATTATATATCTGGAGACGCCTCTGAGCTCGAATTTCTGACCAGCAGCTCATCAGAAATGCACTAGGAGCTGGTCAGAGCTACAGCCCCCTGCTGCAGCTAAATAAGCTTGTGGGGGGAAAGCCTCTCGATGACGTCGCAGCCGCCCGGTTTCACGCGGACACCCGCTAGTGTCCCCTGGGCTCTGGTGGGTATCGGCCGACGTGGAAGCGGGGATCGTCGTGACGCGTCCCATCTGCCACGCCGGCGTGCGAGCGGGAGTAAGGCCGCACTACGGAGTGCCGGAGCACCTTCTGTCAGCTTTGTGAGCATCTCATGATCAAATGACAAACAGAACAAACGGGCGCAAACACCCTCTACCCCCTAAGCTTAGCACATGGGCAACCTGCCAGTCAATCAGCAGCCCTTGAATTTCAGGGGGCAGGATCGGGAGATGTGGCAGGTTTCTTTGTGGCCAGCTCCAGGGACACTTGCTCCTTGACCTATGTAAGCCTTTGACATTGCAGCCACATGAGCCAATCACTGCTGCGGTTTTCCTACACCTCACCCCAAGGCCAACATCATTCAATCACTGCCACAGGTTTTCCGCTTAGTCCATTCCTAGGCCAACACCAGCCAATCACTGCCATAGTTTCCCTACACAGTCCACCTCTTAGCCAACACCAGCCAATCACTACCACAGGTTTTCCACACTGCGCATCCCAAGGCCAACATCAGCCAATCATTGCTGCAGACTCTTCAACCTCCTTAGGGCTTGTCAGGCATTACAATCCCATGTTTCAACCAAGAATAAAAATAACTACCTGCATCTGAGGACAGAACTGTGGCTCTATTAATCAAGGAGTGATATAGTGGGGAGATTACACTCAGACTGCTGTACAGTGAGGTGAACACTACCCTACAGTCAAAAGACAGCCATTCTGTGTGGATAATTCCCATACATCACTTAAAAGTGTTATGCTTAACCCTTTACTTACGGGAGACATTCCGTAATGAACTCTGGTACCTGCTCAGAATGGATGAACTCCAAGAAGCAGGTGTGACCCCTCTTCCGGAAGCACACCTTTAAGGCACTGCTTAACAATAAAAGGACACTATGGACTGGCATCCCATGCAGTATGGACTCCTGCCTGTAGCCCGTGAAGCTTGGGATTACATGATATCATCCAGGATAAGCATTTAGAAAATGGATGGATGTTTATGGATGAAAATTGTCTGGGCTACTCATAGCATAGTTTAAATATCCCAATATAGATTGATCAACCTTCATTATCTTTCAATGAAGTATAAAGTATCAATTATTTTGATTATTAACTTGAAGCACTGCCTGGATTATAGACGGTGACACTGACGCATCACAATCCAGGCGGAGGTTAGAGGTTAACCGCTGCTTCCCTCACAAAGGCGAGCCAGCCGACCACGGCAGAGACCCCAGACGGTGCGTGACTGAAGCTCGCATGATTCCCTATGACGACGAGCTGAGCCCAGAACACTGCTGTAGTCAGTTATCGTCATGCAAACAAAGACACGGATCTCACCGAGGTCCACGAGGGTGCCGTGAAAGTCTGATGGACGTGCGCATCATCTAAGTAACCACTGGAAGCATGAGCAGGGTCAGAGTAAGCTGGAGGACTTTCAGCCCAGGCAGTTCTCCTAGGTGAGCAGACTGGCTGAGCAGAACTCCGCACTGAGGCAGCAGCAAACTGTCAAGCTCTACAGCTGGAGAAAAACAGCTTTTCTTCTCCAAAGGAGGCTCTGGGAAGTGGGCAGGATCATACCGGAATGTGACAAGCTTCCCAAACACAGATTACAGTCATTCATAGGTGTTCGTTAAGCCAGCGGGACCCCCGTGGAGCTTCGTGCCTTTCCCGGGAACATCGCGCGCACCTGCGGGGACCGATGAACGTTTATGGAACATCCCGGCATCCAATACGCTGACGTGAGGAACTGTGGGAGCCGATGCCTTTCTGAAGTGCAGAGCTCTCCCTTCCGACCCGTCCGTGGTGCAGCCACGCATAATTACACAGGGCCGTCAAATGCGGAAACCTCCCACACCATCCGTCACGGTAATGGGACCGCGGCCACAAATCTGTTGCTCCGGCATGGTGGCGTGGCACTGAGGGCTGCTCGCCGGCTTGATTGAGGGCGCCATGCAAATGAAGCAATCAGCTGACAGCGCCCCCAGCAGGATGATCCATTTACCGCAACCCACGACACATGACTCAACACCAGTTCAATGCAGTGGAATTCAAAACAGGTGAGCCCATTTTCTGGGAGCCCCCCCCATGACAAAGCGGCGGTCAGGATGGGTTCCTCTAAACGGGCGCATCCCCCCACCTATCATGCCATAACATTACCACTCACTACCAGTCCCCAGTACTTACTGTCAGGTTTGGGGGGTTGTAAACACGACTGAGATTTTAGGTGGGAGGTAGCACAGCCAGGGGATGGGGGAGTCTGATTCACGCTCGGCACCATGATTCTGCACTCCGTTCCCCCTGAGAGCACCGAGGACGGGAGTCAGCCACTGGGGCAAGGCAGACGCATGGCAGCGAAGGGTCCCTCTCTGCTTCAGTGACCAGCTACTCTGTACAGTACTACAGAAATGCTGCTCTAAATATATTACAACACAGAGGAAGACATTCAGTGTATTAAATACAGCTTTAATTCAGGCCCCCAGTAGCCTTTTGAGGATGAGCATAGAATGAGCATAGAATGGGGGGGTGGGTTCAGTCTACTTGAAGTACGTCTGGGCGATACGGACCAACAAGCGTCCCCTGTATTTTTAGGCGGAACAGCAATGAACAGCAATATACAACATATATCTTGGTATTTTCTCATCTGTAAGTCAATGCCACATGTGACACGTCACAAACACTTTCATTAAAACTCTGTGGTCAAAAACAAAATGCAAATACAGGGTTTCTTCCATGTTGGTAAATGAAGAACTATTCAGTAGAGATGTATATTTATTCCAAAGAGAAGTTTTGAAATACAAAAATAAATAATGCCCTTAAATCAGTGTTGCATGAGTCAAATAGAGCAGCTACAACATAAAAGCATTTTACTTCACTGTCCACCAACAGCCTTTTTTTCCCTTCAGTTCATGACATTGAATTTGTTTTAGCAGCAATGTTTAGGTACAAAAAAATTACATCTAAAACCTATCTGGCAAATGGCTCTTAAAAATAGAATTCTGACAAGCATTGAAAGTGCATTTAATAACTGGAAAGATCGTCATTTTAAGGTATCAGCCTTCAATAAAAGAAAACAAATCTTGCAAATTACAATATTTTTAACCTGTAAAGCGTTTTGCTGTGTTTTAATACGAAATGAATTAGGTAACGATGCTTCCTCGCCTTTTCCCTCCACCAGCTCCCCTGTGAGACGCTGCTAACTGAATGGTTTATGGTTAGAATGCAGCTGTGAATTTTGGGATTTGGTGCAACATCACGACTGAAGGAATACTATGCGTTTCTATTAAATATATTTGACAGAGCCCTAATTTTAATGTGCGACAAACATATCGATATAGTCTTATTCTATATTGCATCTGAAAATATATCGAAATACCAAATGTGCGGTATTGTTCTGTTTGTGGATGGAAGGGGATCCACCCAGAAGGAGTGGATTGAGGGCCCCCACATTATCCGAGTGCCTATTCCAAACAGGTAGCAGAGTCATAGTCCGCTCATAGAGACTTTAATGTCACCTGTTCACTCTTTGGACTGCAGTAGGAAATCGGAAGAGCACAGAATCTGCAGACACAGAGAAGAGGCAGGGTTCAAACCCCAACCCCTCAGCATCCATCCAGGAAAACTGATCTTATATCCTGGTCATTCCCCTTAGGATGACACAGTATCTCCTATTACATCCTTTGAGGTTCACCATGTCATTTTCCGGGGTGGGGGAAAAAAGCGTACCGTTAACACCGACAGATTGGTATTACACAGGGATTATGGGAAAATGTGCTAAATGCAGGGCAATCCACTGGGCCACTCCGATATCTTACGGACAGCCTGACCCTCTAAACAGTATCTAAACAGCTCCAGGGGGAAGAACACTAAAATTAACTCTACCCATAATTCCAAGGCTGCTGAGGTGACACCCAAGGTGGCAGCAGCCGCTGTTACCGTAGCGGCAGACCGGCAGGCGGGGTTTATGCCACCATGGCGACGGTGGCCAGAAGCCGCCCACTGCCAAACAGAAGGAGCAGCTCCAAGGCACTGAGGGAATTAAGGCAGAGCGGGTGCTCTGCTCACCGTCACGCCGCCTTGGGACGGCGATGCGCAGACAGGCGCGGTGTCACATCTTCTCAGAGCCAGGGAGGTTTAACTCTAAGACCCCAGGCAGTGAAAAGCTGACAGGATGAGCTCTAGAGATCCTCCAGTTCACATGACCCCAACTGCTGCCTGGGATTCTGTTGAGCGTCCCTAATCAGTGGCGTTTAATTTAAATGTCATACATTTAAAAAAGCCAACAGCTTCACAACAATTACGTAATGCTTGAGGTCTCACTGGGTAGGTTAACTGAACAGGGGGGGGGTACTAGAATCCAACGATTCAGCCAAAAACATTCCCATGTGAGAAGCATAAACCATCTTCTGATAAAAACACCATTCGGCATCATGCCTTCACAACAGTTGTTGGGGGGAAAAAAATCATACTTGAAGACTTTGCCCTTCTAAAGTTCTAATGAGTTAAAGTGATTTAAAAACAAACCAAGCAGCAAACTAACTAAAACCACAGCATCTCTGACAGCAGGAAAGATTAAGTGTGTTTAGGAAAACGAGAGGCTGAGTTAATCCCGCACAGAGGTTGCCTCCATCTCCAAATTTCCATTAAATTTTGCTCCCATTTCATTGTGAGAAAGCGTGCCATGCTCACTCAGATTAATCCAGGGGATGAAGAGAGCAAACGAAAGCAGAACAACATGACTCCAGAGTGACGGAGTCTGGATGAACTTATGAAGAGACACAGTAAAAAAGTCGAGATGCAGTACTGATGCCACACAATGATGAGGACACGCACCTCTTGGCACCCCCTGCAGCAAGTGGAAGTGACCGAGGCCCAGAACTGCCATGTGGCAGAATCAATGAGGGCCAGAGGAATCCCTCCGGTGTCCATCAGGTAAGTGAGGTGTCAGGTCTCAAAGTGTCAAGCCATACAGGACAGGGACAGGAAATCACCATCCATTCCAGCAAAATCCACCTCATCAGCAGATATACAGGGCAGTAAATCAGCAATTAGTAATTAGCATGGAGGCAGGAAGTCTGATCACTTCCTCTTTATAATTTGCATATTGATTTTTCCCGCCATCTTTGAGCAAGTACCTCCATCATTAATACACAGAGGAAAGCAATATTACGTTTGGGAACACATGGAGAGATGCTGCAGAAGAGGCACAAGAGGAGACACTGTGGGGGAGCTGTGAGAGGAGATACCGTGAAGGAGGTGCAAGAGGAGATACCGTGGAGGAGGTGCAAGAGCAGACACCGTGGAGGAGGTGCAAGAACAGAAAACATGGAGAAGGCGGATGTGGAAGCACCGTGGAAGGTGGCACGTGGGGAGACATGAGGAGAGACTCCACAAAGAAGCAACAAGAGGAGCTGTCGCATAGGAGGTGTGAGCGGAGATGCCGCGGAGGAGGCACGAGGGGAGATAGCTGTGAAGGAGATGCAAGTGATGACTGACGTAAGAACAGGAGTCAAATACCCCCTCACTCCTAAGTGTATTTGGCCTCTGTGTGATCTCACACTGAGCGGCATGAGATCCCCCCCCCCCCCCCC
>JAODJW010000036.1:12850788-12861440 GCA_026777045.1 Hyperopisus bebe | reverse complement strand
AACAACCATGCCACGCTCAAAATTGCTTAAATCACCTTTCTTTCCCATTCTGACATTCAGTTTGGAGTTCAGGAGACTGTCTTGACCAGGACCACACCCCTAAATGCATTGAAGCAACTGGCATGTGATTGGTTGATTAGATAATTGCATTAATGAGAAATTGAACAGGAGTTCCTAATAATCCTTTAGGTGAGTGTACATCTTAAATCAATCATAGTATGTCTCCAACAGATCTGATCGGCAAGTCAATAACTCCACTGACTTAACTGACATATCCTCTTCTGCTAAAAAGGGCTGCTTTTCCTAAAATTCTAGTCCGCTAAAAGAAGCATCCCAGGGTTTGGTTTAAATACCATGGAAACAAGCCTACCTTGAAAGCCCATAATCCCTTAATACTGGGGGAAAAAATAAAAAATTAAAAAAAAAAAAAAAATTGTTGTCAGTTGTCAATAATCCCCAAAGCTCTGACACTCAGAAACATTACTTGTTTCAAAAACATTACTTTTAAATCCATTTTTATCTCTTGCGTCATTCATATTGCAATTCTTATACACAGTATACTGTATATACACACATATATACATGCAGTCATGCACACACACTGCCTATCGTCACTTGCAGTAAAGAAGCTTCCCACGTGTACATTTCAACTCATTTATCCAACACTTTTATCCAAGGCTATTTACAGTATAAGGAAAGACTACCATTTATATTATCATATTATATAGGTTTGTATTCATGTGTTTGTGGGGACTGAAAAACTGGTCCCCAAAACATCAAAAGTACAGACCCACACACACGCACAGACCACTATATATTTTTAAACAAATCTGCATTTTTAAATCCTGGTTTAATCATGGTTCTGCTGACAGAAGACTATATTGAGCAGCAGATTGCTTCCTCATTCAAAACTAAGACAGCAGTAAACAAGAATAAGGTGAAGCAGGAGACACTGGGAATGACCAGAAACCAGCCAGGAAAAGGGCGAAAACGACTTTCTAATGGAGGAGACCGTTAACTTATGTGACAGTTTCTCATGATTTAGAGGATGACATCAAGTGACCATCATTGGGAATGGGAAACATTAAGTGCAGGTGTGAGGTGCACTACTATGATAGATCATATCAGGCTCATAGAAAAAGGACTGAGGCCCCATAAAGCAAGGAAGAAGTGCTTTATCAATGGAGAAACGGAGAAGAACAAGGGTGCAGTATGCAAATATATATTTTCACAGACATACACCAATAAATTGAGAAATGAGTTAAACAAAAAATTGTTGTGTGGTCTCTTAATTTTTTCCATGGCTGTATATAAGATTACATTAATTTACTGTCTGCCCCTCAGACAGAAAAACAGCAACACCAGGCCTCTATGGACAGGCATCCCGCGGGACGGCCTAGGGGCGGGGCCTGAGGGTCTCGGCAGGCACCCAGGGAGCGAGGCTGGATCGAACTCCTGCCGCCTCGCCGGCTGACTGGAGCTGAGCCGCTGTTTACACAATCAAAGTCCAGAGCAGCTGAAAAACTCACCGGTTTCCCAGAGGCTTAAGTGCTGTGACAAAATGACATTCTAAATTTAAGTCCTGCTTTTTCTTCCTGGGCCGCACAACATGAATGCAGATGAGCACGAGTCCTTAGAAGTGAACACAGCCCTTGGAGGGCCAGGGAAACTGGGAACCCTACACGTCCAGCAGGGAGATCCAAACTGCCCAGAGCAGAGGCAGCGAGCCGGCCAAACGCAGGAGTGCCTTTCTGTGTCAGACCCGGCGTCGCTGCCATAGCCCGCACCATGCACATGCCAGCAATTCATTTGGTGACACTTATCCACTCCATACTTCAGATGTTAAAACAGCTGTTCGATCTGAGGGCCATAAATCTTCGAAAGCAGGACATTTTTTATCATTCCAAGGCCTACAAATTAGTACAGAATGTCATTAAGTTGGGGATGGGGACTGTAACCCACTGTGACATAGCTGATGTCCCTTATTTGGGGGGGACCAAACTGAAACTGCAGCGCCAGATATTAAAAGGGTCACAGGGCAAAGATGGCCCAAGAAGTCACAGAATGCCCCTAAAAACCGTGATCGAGGTGCAAACACTGCCCCCAAGAATTCAAAAAAAACATATACATACTGTATTTACCAGTTTAGGCTAATATCCTAATCCTCCATTAAGCCATCATTTTATTTGTATTCATTTCATTTCATTTCCATCTCTGAAACACACGCATACAAACGCATGTACATAACGTAATACGTAACCTTAACTGCATACTGCATACTACTATGTAACACCATTATGATGCCCAGCAGAGGCCAATATCATTTTTTAATAAAGGCGTTCATCCAAAAACAAATAAGCCGATTTCTGCCTGGGGCGTGGCTTCAGATTGTCTGCTTACCCGTGGCTTCACCACCTGCCCGTCAACACCGTTCAAAGTCACCTAGGGCTTTGCAGTGTCTCAAATTTTCATGGTATATTGATATATATTCAAAACAAGATATAGGATGACACAATACCATTTATATCGATATACCTTTTATTGTGTGTTAAAACCAACAGTATTCCTTCCTGGTTGTAAACAACACGAGAGCTTTGGTCGTGACGTTGGGCAGACTCCCCGAATTCACAGCTAAAATCACCCCGTGTTTCACAGGTAGTTGACGGAGGCAAAGAAAAATTGGTACTTGTCTCATTTCATCTTAAAACATTTCCGAATGGCTCACAGGTTAAAAATATCATAATTTGCAATATTTGTTTTATTTTTCTGAAGGCAGTGGTTTGCATTTACAGCTATGAAACACTGCCTTTTATTTTCCAAAATAAAAGAGGATGTTTAAAAAAAGACGGTAAACAATTTTCATTTGAAATACTGTGATGAGGTTTTCACTTTATCTATAAACTAATGCATTCTACATATAGCCAAAGGTTATTAAGAGCTAAATAAAAGCCTAAATAGAACTGTCTCCTGCTTTCTCGCTCATACAGATGGTATTCTGTACACATACAGATGACTGCACTCTTCTCTTCGGAACAACAACATTATGTCTATTATTATTTAGCACAAGGTGGTCATTACTGTATGCATTTTAATCTGGGTTAATTTCACATTAAAAACAAATTTATGCATAAATTACTATTTTTAAAAACTGCCCAAAATTTCATAAATTCCCCCATTTGCCCCCCAAAATAGTTTAAATTCCCTACACTGCCCCACGTGGCTGATATCCCTCACTGGCTGGAATAACCGTCCCTTTAACAATTTACCGCCGAGTTTATAATCGATGATGGATCACTGCAGTGGCACCCTTCACACAGAACCAGTCTTAAAGCACACAAACATCCCCTCCCTGCAGTCTCTTTTCTCCCACAGCTAACTATGTGCTAACACTGCATCCTGGAGAAACCTCGTTAGCACCAATGACAGGGGCTTCCTCTGACGAGCACACCTCGTTAACGTGCCCCGTGGTCCGAGCACGCCGGCCCGAAAGGAAAAAGGGGGAAGAGAACAGACTACAGCTTGCGTTCTGAAGGAAAACTGACTAGACAGGGATTAGAAAAGGATAAACGGGATAAAACGGGTGAGAGCGTGAGGCCCGTGGGCGTGCCTAAAGAAACGAGCCATTTCAAAGCAGGCGTCCGGGACGCAGAAGCCAGACAAAGCGGCCGCTCGCCGACGAAGGGCCCGCGGAAAACAGACCTTCACTTTCATTCTCTCTCTCTTTCTATAAACCAACACCCCTCTCCAAAGAGAACAAACTGGCAAAGAAAACAACTATTTAAAATCACTGGGCGATGAGGGCTTTTATATAAACGCGGGAAGAGAATAATGCAACTGAATATTGTTAAAAAGATCATTTAAAAAAAACAGACATATAACTGGGGAGGATACTGTCAATTATATTGACTGGAATAATCATGTACAAAACTGAAAACACTAACAAACGCCAATCCTTTCCAAAAAACAAACACGGTTCTTTTTCCGATACAAATCTATAAATGAAATAACATGCACACACAGACAGACACAGGGGCGCACACACACGCTTTGCAGGAATTTTAATTATTCACGGACACTTTTAGGTTTTGGCCAAAGGTTTCTCCCATCAGATACTCTGGACAAAGACGGAATACTAATCGGGGATTCTTACAAGGAGCTGCGTGAGTTCTGCGATTGCCCGACACATGTTAGGGCTATAGTTTTCTTCTAGGTTACCCAGGTACTGGGAGATTACAAAAAAGAAGCAAGAAATATTACCCGTCAGAGGCTCTATCAATAAACATGTCTGCCCATTCACTCCACCGTTGGCAGGGAAACAAACTATGGATACTGGGGTAAACGATGGATTAACTGAAATCCAGGACTGATTTTTAAAGTCCATCAGGAACATTTATGCAGATCCATCACTCTGAGCCTGCCGGCAAACACAGGAAGACAAACGGTCTGCAGGTACGCTGTGCTGAGGATATGGCTGGTTGTCGTAGGTTCGAATCCAGCTTCTCTCGGCCATTAAGAGACGAGCTCTGCTCTTCAGAAAGGACAAATGCAGGCACGGGCTGAAGCCAGCAGTACCAAGTTTCACCTGCCTACAGGTGTCATAAGAGGCAGGATTCTTGATGGGCTGTAGCATGAAAGCAGGCATGTCTGAAACACTCCATGGGAATGTATCATGCCCACCATACATACTCCATAATAAGCTGCACCAGGCAGGAAACACCCTAAACAGGAAGCCCTGTTTTGGACTGGCAAGCTTCTCTCAGACTCTTTTAACTTAAGTCTTTTCATATTTATAGCTTAATAATAATGATGCATAACATTCTACATCTAATCACATTATTTATATCAAACGACCACGTACAGGACGCAGCGGACCTTCCGAGAAACCACGTGAGCATGCAGCATGGTGGCCGTCACTGGAGATCCCCTGGAAGTCCCCGGATCAAGGGCACAGGTTTGGTTTCAATATTGGAAGGGAACCAAATTAGCCGCGAACGCCGCCCCCTTAAACGCACACAGTTTCCACGTTATTGGTAGGGACATGCCCCTACGGTCCATACCCAAATCTATGCCCTTGTCCCGTATATCACATGGTCTGTGCTGCAGGGGGGAGAGCTAGCGCTTTACATCCACGACTATCGTCCCTCTTTTTTTCCACTTTAAATCGATAGGACTGTATTTCGATTCGGGCCGGCGCTCGATAAAAAAGGATCGTCCCGCAGCGCATATCTCTGCTGTAGGTGCTAAGCATGTAAACAGGCTGCCTTCGCCGTGCTCGCCGACCTAGGGGTCCAAGATAAGACTCACCCCCTCCTCTTCAACAGGTTTTCGCAACCATGACACGTAAGCCCACGGAGGAAATCCCGAACCAGACAAAGTGAAAATGCCTAAGCCCAGTGGCGAAATGAAAATACTGTAATGTAATGCACATTGGTAAAAAAATAGTTAAGAATCTCTTTTTAGTCCGATGTGACACGGTACCGTCCTGAACCCCTTTAATGTGCAGCTTAACTTTAGTTTAACTGGCAAAGGCGCGGTCTACACACCACAAGATCGGCATAAAACGCGTGTCGCACTGCAATCCTCAATATTGCGATTTTATTCATTCATTTTGTTTGGCCCTCCAGCCACCAAGTCAAATCAATCACTGCCCTCTTCGTTTCCGACAAAATCACAGATGAGAGTATTGTGCTCTAGGAGGCTATAGCTCAGTGTTCAATCCAAAACGCACGTAAATGCAAACAGAAATACACGCTCGCTGCACGTGTAAATGACACTTCCGCAAATCAGCAAGATATCTGCCATAGTTATTTCTCCTCCAACTGTTGCTTGCATACCGTGATAATAAATGCATTAAAACCTCTGAACACATACGCTGCAATAACTCGGCCGCTACGTCTATGCAGTGCACTTCGTACTCCCGTTCGCAATAACGAAGCGCTTTCCCTTATTAACCGTAAAACTACTTTGAAAACTGCAGTGTCACCCCTGTCAGTGCGTACAAAAACTGAAAGCAAATAAATGTTAGATTTGTGGAGCCGGTGCTTTGCCATCTTCATGCACGCAGCCGCGTTTCATTCCTATAACACTGGCTGCCGGCATCCTGAGCTACAAGTGAGGTCTCCCGCATGAATAAAAAGCACCTCCTCGGGGCATTTAAATGGCCAAAAAGCGACCGACTCTGCATGTCCAGCAACCGTAAACTGGATTGGCGAGTGTCCGCAAAGGGTGCCCCAGTAGCGGGGTGCTGCAAGAGCCAGAGCTCAAAGACACAAGGACACGGTGACAGGATTCAGGCTGCTGCATCCCAGGGAATCCCGTTTACCCAATCGGTTAAGTACCGCAAGCGCTCTGATACACTTCTCTTGAAATTTACATGAAAGGGGGGGCTGTTTTAACCTTAAGTAAAAAAAATAACAATAATAATGATGACATAAATCCAGCTGTGAGACTGGAACAGATGTTTCATGTTTACGTCTATGTTAATCTTCTGCTGCTTACGGACTATCTGCAACACTAGTTAACCATCCTGGACATCTGTTTCTGAGTCAAACACGGGAAAACGTGTAGGGGCCGGCGCGATCGCCGCAGTGGTTTCAACAGGCAAGCGTTCGGGTTTGTTTCACTTGCCAAATAACTCGGTCTGCTCCCTTCTGCCGTCGCTCTTACGACAAGCGGTCACTTGTTAACTCCGTTTACCTAGAAGCGCAGCCCTCCGCCAGGATGAGCCTGGTTCCCCATCCCGCTAGCGCGCATCCCTCCGGTCACGCACCGATCCCTCCTCGCATTTCTGCGGACGGCACACCGCCGACGTGTCGCTATTCTCCATTTGTACTTTCTGAGGGGTCTTTCCTGTCACTTTACGACCTACCTTTAAGAAGAATAGCTGCCGAAACCAGGAAGAAAGAAAGAGTTGTGGCGAGACACCGACTCCCCGCGTTCGCCATGTTGAACACCTGCCTTAATGTGGCGGCGCTGCTGGTTCACCTAGCGCTGAGCATGGGCTAATGAGATGCGGGGGGGAGGGAGGGAGCTACCGCGTATTCTGGAGCAAGGGATGCGGGAGGCAGGCAAACGACGGGATAATGAGATGAGGAGTGGGAGGGAGAGCCAGGGGATAATGAGATGCAAAGATTTGAGGGAGGACGTTGACGTGATAAGCTGCAAGGGGGCGTCCCAGTCGAATACGAGAGCAGAAGGCACGGAAGTTATGGGATAATATGATAAAAAGGGGGAGGGGCGCAGTGGGGGGGCAGCGGAACATGCAATGCAAAGGCATGAAACGACGGGCTAATTAGATGCAAAAGAGGGGGGGAAATGAGGGGATAATTAAATGAAAAATAGGAAGGAAGGCGGTGGGGGTAATTATATGCAAAAAAAGGGGTGGGATAATGCAAAGATAATCAGGCAGGTACTATGTGTTTCACGAACAAGATTTAGATTTTTCTGTTTGTACTTGTCTGTTCGGAAACACTTACTGCCTATGTTTTGTAACAAAGTGTTTGATTAGCGCTGTTTTTACCGGATGTATATTCACTACATATAAAGCAGTCTCTCACGATGTTTTTACATCGGTTTAGCGAAACTTAATTTGTTTTACTTGTTGCAAGTAAATTGTGTGCAAGTAACTGAATATACAGAATCAGTACGTTATACTACTTCCTTTCGCATAATATACAGTTGCTGAATATACTGTACGTTTATGCGAAAATAGTTCACCAGCTTTAGTTCGGGGAAAAAAATCAAGCCTTTACACGGAAAGGTAAATAGCGCCACCGCTATTTTTCGGTTCTGTGTTGGCGAAGACTGGGAGGTTTTACAAAAAAATGTAATATTATAGATTACCCATTACAGTGTTAAAATTAAAAAAGCGTCCAGAATGCACCACAAATTATATATTTTTATTATATTTAGGTAGGCCTATAGATTGCTTCATACAGTTTTCGTTGTCTTTATCGTAAAGTGATTTTCGTAACCACCTGAGTTTCAATATGAGTAACAGATTGCAGCCAGCACATTAAGTATTTACATGATGGACTGATTCATCACAGCACTTCAACAAGTAGGATCGACTTCTTACAGGAAACTTCCAGATAAGCCATATACGTTTTACTGCATTCCTAAAATTCAAACTGAATTTATTGAAGGTAAAAGTGAAACTGAAAATTTAAGGTAAAAGTATCCATCCGTCTTTCAACTATATATATATATATATATGGTCTGGGTCTCTGGGGGGACTGGAGGGGTATATAAGAATACAACATTTATAAATGTATATAAGAGCTAGTATTACGTTCTGTTTTCAATAATTTTTAATCGGATTTGCACTATGTCTCTGACAGAAGAGGCTTTTAATTTTCCCTTTTAGTGTTGTTTGCATGCCCAGTCTGACGCATCTAAACAATAAAATGGTCGATTTTTAGTCCATAATATAACTTGATATTGCCTCCCTGAACAGCAGCCTTCAGAGGCATCTATATTTAAAGAAAAATACGGGCTTTCTTCTCCCAGCTGCTGGAGGTTTGGTTCTGTTTTTACACTGTAATTTATTTATCACAGTGACAGAAAAATTGATGATGGAGAGTCAATATTGTTTTTTTTTTTTTTTGTTTTTTTTGTCTATACCCTAAATATATTTACATGTGAAAATGATTGAGGAAAGACAGAGTACCTTAACTGATTTAAAATCTGAACCACAAATTTGATAGTGACGAATTATACGTCAATATAAGAAATATACGTTTTATATACCTAGAATATGACACTTGATGATGATTGTGAGAAACTGAGAACTATACATTAATAAATGCTTTCTAAACTGTTTCATGTAGCATAAACCAATGGAGCGCTGTACAGGTTTTGCATTTATTAGTGCATTATAATGATGGTTTTAATTATTTATTTTGCTTTGATGATATTTTGGACATGGAAATGAGGAATTATATTTCAGTTTTTTTTCCATAATTGGTATGAGTATCAATCAATCATTCACATGGGATTAGGGGCTAGTATATCTCGGGGGTCTTAATCTTATTAGTGTGTTTTTAACCCTCTATATTAAAATGGCAAAAATTTGAATTAGGCTTAAAGACAGTTTCTTGCTTTTCAAAATGTTTCTATATTCTAACTGTTTCCTTACCCCCATATATACTTGCTGCAATGAGGTGATAATGCTTTCAACAAATTATAGATGATTTGCAAACGAATTGGCACTTTACTGGGAATGAATCAGAGGTGGGGACTCGTCACTGATTCATGACTTAGCTCAGAATTAAGTCACAAAGTTGATGACTTGTGACTGGACTCAGCAAAACTGATGGAAAGACTTGGACTCGACTTGGACTTCAGGGAAAATACTCAAGACTCCGACGCGACTTGGACCCTGTGATTCGAGAAGTCCTGAAATTATAGTCCCCCTCTGGATTCCATAATGTTAATTTTACCATTTCAGGGAATATTAATTCTCTGCTATCTGCATTTTCAATTGGCTGAATGCAAGGTCTCTTGAGATAGTTTGTTGTAGAGATGCATCACTTTATTCATATACACGGACGTGAAAACTGTGTGAGTACAACTGTGAGTGGACACTGTCTTTTCAACCTCTCTCTGCCTGTAAAGAGTGTATCCTATGATGTATTAAGGCTGGTTTTTGCTGCAATAAGTTTTAATCACTAAAGGTAAAAAAAAACGGACATGGCTCGCAACTCAACTTGGACTCGAGTCACAAATTTGATGACTTGTGGCTTGACAGCAAAAATGATGGAAAGACTTGGAATCATCTTCTCAAATGACTCAAGATTTGACTCAGACTGGAATGTTTTGACTCAAGACTTGACTCTGACTCGCCAAGGAATGTTTTTTTTTTTTTTTCCCCCCAGAAGAAGCCATTTAAAAATGCTGGGTTTCCACTGTGAACAAAAGCCACCATATGACCCCTCACCTCACAGGTGGCAGTGATGTCCAGTTTAATTTGACACCTATATCTGAAAATCCATAACTTGACAGTTAACCTCTCTGTAGAATACTTGATGTATGTCTCCAGGGAGAACACTGGTGACACTTTTCCGAACAACAAACATCAAGGGGGGGGACAGGCATTCTTCTTCTTTGCCCAGGGAAATGTCTTCATTTTTGCTGTTTCCCAGACTAAGATCATTCCCATAGTCATATTTCATACTATTCACTTTTACACCAAGATATAATAATACTTAAACACGCACACACTCCAAGATCTAAATAATGACCCAATATTTAGTATTCTGCCACCCTACACAGTCAGATAAACGAGAACGGCTCTACTTTGACCGCCTACGGTCACCCACGACCGCGGCGCCGTGGTGTTAAAAGGTAAACGGTAGCGCTTCATGGAAACGCGAATTAACGGAGCATGTGTCACCGCGGCAGCATCCGTGTGTCAGCAGTTAGAAAACTAATGACCTGGAGGAGGCATCAGCAACCGGAAAGCTGAATAAATATCCCTGATGAAACGTCTGTGCACCGGCCGAACATGCCTGCCGTGTTTACAGACGACTTAAGCAAACGTGTGTAATGATGGGACAGCACGTGTTAGCCTTGTTTGTTTTACCTCCTCCCTGCTGATTTATGTACCTAATGGATGGCACCTGCACCCCCCCCCCCCCCCCACCCAAGTTTAT
>JAODJW010000036.1:12818709-12847097 GCA_026777045.1 Hyperopisus bebe | reverse complement strand
ACGACATGACATTTAGCCCAAATCCTGAAGCCAGAACCAGTCAATTTAGTCTCGTTTTATCTAGTCTTTTCTCACAGGGGGAAAAGAACAACCTGTTTCCCTTAATAGAATATTTCAGTTCTATATCGATTTGCTTCAGTGTCTTGAGTTAGATAATATTTGAATTACATTAAACAGTGTGTATTTAGTACAGTGTGCCAGTTATTGTTTAGCTTTCATATTAATATTTGACTATACTTGATATTCATAAATCCCCAAGAACTCACAGCACAGTGCATGTTTTTAAAAATTAAAATCTTTTATGCTCCTTGGATTATAGCCGTGAGCAGAAGGAATCCCTACTTAAAAATAGCTACATGCAAACAAAGACCGCATTTTATTTAGAGTATCTTGCCGGGATATGCATTTTTTAAGCGCCCACATTAGTCATTAGCCAATTTCCGCACTCTGAATCATGAATTGGTATACACCATTTATTCTTATTTATTTTTTCCTGCGGTTTCTAGTTTGCATTTAAAAATGCAGCGAGCGCGATGTAGCAAGCATGCCGGTCGCTGCGCACTTCCATTACGCCTCTTGCCGAAGGCTGAACGTTTCCGATTCAGGCACGAAAGAAAAGATTAAACTATTTTCAGACTTGGGTGCGGAAGGCGGCGCCAGATGAGCTTTCCTGCCCCGGCACCACCACCCTCTTCAGATGAGATTAGCATCTGAATGTGTCACGCTGGATATATGGGACGAGCACATGAATGCCCCTTAATGGAATTAAGTTGCCCACTTCAGAATCTCTCACAGTGGGTTTTGAAGTCATAATTTAGGCAGTGAACAGTTCCAAGCATGCTTTACCTTAGGAGGGTATCTAGTGATTTATGTATATATATATTTTATTTACCTGACCAAATTGTTGAAAGCAACATAGAATCAAGGATCAGAGAGCAGGATTAGCCTGCATCGCTGGAGCAAATGGGGTCAAAGGCGATACGATGACTCTGCCAGTCATGAGATTTGAACCCACAACATTTTGGACAGGGTTACAGATCTAACCGATTGAACTACATATATTAATCACATACATCACTGACCCAAAAGTGAACTCGTGCTTTTTTCCTGAGGTAGGGGTGTGTCTCCACCCCTCTGCTGAGCGTCCCCGCGTTTGGGAGATGGGGCGCTGCGAGTTCTTACCTCACAGAGTGATGCAGCTCATGCTAGTTGGCATGGCGATATTCTCACCAGCTGCGTGTTCCTATAAGATAACAGTCACACCTCAGTAGATTTCAACAAAGCCTAATTAGGTTTAGTTTCGAATAAACCCTGTCCAAATTTGTGATTAAGTGCAGTAATACACCTAAGAGGATCTGTGATATATTCCCTTGATGGAGATATGTTTACACTGGTAATAAGGTCATTTATAATCAGGGTGTGCGACACACCTCGCAGTTAAAAACATGTTTACACGCAGATTAAATGTGTTGGTTTTTTTCCCCCTTCGTTCTTTGCCTCTTCCTGGGGAAAGAGGCGCTTGTAGTGGACAGGCTAGGCCCTTGGCCACGACTGCTCTACTCCGAGCGTTATTTATTAATGTTTGCTTTTAATTAATGGTAATCCAGTGTGAAATTCCTGACGCAAACAGGCCGCAGACGTTTACTCTCCGCCGTCCAGCATGCCTTACGGGCTCGTTCAGAGAATGAGCCAGCTGTCTCCAGATGGAGCTGCACCCCCCCAACCCCCCGCGCGCGTTTCTGATACGCCAAACATGGCCAGGCGGCTGTTTGCGGAGACGGGTAACTTGTGAAAATATTCCCAAATAGAGGGGGCTGGTGTGACGGGACGTAACGGCACCCTGAGGAAACATAATTCCTAATCGAGAAGGGGGGCAGGGGGTAGGAATCTAATTGTCCATCCATCCATAACCGCTTCTCCAGAAGAATGTTCTGGTGAACCTTAAATGTATCCCAGGAAGTCCAGGGCAGGACACAGGAGAAACATTCTGGACAGGATACCAGTCCAGCACCCACACAATCTCTAAACAGTCCTTAGTTCATGATGTTTTGGGACCTTGAGAAAAACTGCAGATGAGGAGACATGCGAAAGCACCCCACACTGAGCAGGGAGTGGGATTCAAACCCCCAACTCTGGGTGTATGAGGTCATGCTACCACCCAATGTACCACTCTGTCAACCTTCATCTTCCTGTAAAAATGGAAAAAATTATAACCAAATAAACTGCAGTCTCACACTGGATAAATAAAATCTGCCTTGTAGATCTCTGGATGAAAATGAGCGTTGTGACAGTATTTTTTTCTCCTTCACAGTCGTGTGGTGTGCAGACAGGTCTCCTACCCGGGGCTGCTACAGAGATCCAGTTTTTGATTGGCTGTGCCAGCTAAGACAGGTCCCTTACCCGGGGCTGCTACAGAGATCTGGTTTCTGATTGGCTGTGCAAGCTGCAGATTTACTTTTTCATGAAATGCGAGTGAAAACATGAGAGAATAAACAATAGAAATGTACATTGTTGAGGCTGCCTCATCTGCAAGAAATGGGGGAAAACACACACACACACACATATAGGTTTGTAATTATATCTTTGAGGGGACTCTCCATTCATTTCCATGGAGAAAACCAGAATCCCATCATGACAACCTTAACCCCTACCCAGCATTAACCTTAACCATAAGTAACCAAACAGAATACGACACTTTTGGCATGTTTACTTTTTCAATTGCATTCAGAAATCTTAGTGGGGACCTGAGAAATGGTCCCCAGAACATCAGAAAAACAGGTTTTTATTACATTGTGGGGGACATTTGGTTCCCCTCCATTTAATATAAACATAATCCACACACACACGCATGCTAATGAGCTATCTCCAGGATGGGTTGGGCTTCCTTTTCGGAATCCCTTACATGGCTTTCATCCCAGGGCGTGACGCAGGCTCTGTTTACGCGCCATTGGAGCCTCCGGATCACGGCAACTGTGTAACCCCCTCCCGCAGCCTGTGCCCCCCCCCCCATCCCGTGTTATTTTAATTGCCTGTGCTTTTGCACTCCCCAAACATGCCCGAGGGCACCTGTCAGTTCAGCATAATCCCTCCTCCGGTCTCAGCTCCCACATTCCGGCAGTAGAAACCTTTCGAAAAAGATTTAAGTGGAAAAAAACCATGGAATTATTTACCCATATGGGCAAAGAATTTGAAAATAAAGTTTTTTTTTCTCTCCTTGGTGATTTCTCAAATACCCTGAACGACAGACTGTTTCCATACCCAGAAGCTTTGGTTCTTTGCTTCCGTTCAATGACCAATTAATCCTTACCTGTGCACTCATACATCATGACAGGCTTGAATTCTCCGTGAAATGTGAGCTACTGATGGATGATGAAATTTGACCATTTTTATTTATCTGTCCATTTTACAAGGATAAGCGATTGGAAGATAGATTGATGGATATATGGATGCTCATTTTATTGATAATTACAATCACTCTTCATTTAGCTATGACCTTAGTTAGCAACCATTCACACATACAATGGTAATAAAAAAATCATTTTCCGACGAATGCACTCATTTACGACCAAATTTCATACGCCCAATATCAATGAGACAGATCACTGAAGTAAAATGCACAAAATGTTGTTAAAAATGTCCACTTCATGAAGGATAAAATTCATGGAGTATGGAAGGTTGAAGCAAATTTGTAAGTACAGTCATAGTCACACCTAAGCTACCATGATTTTCACTTAGCAATCATTTCACTGTACGCCCTGGTCATTGAAACTTGGTTGCAAAACAAGTGGTTGTACTAATATACAAACTCAAATACAAAGTGTAATAAAATGTGCATAGCTCGAGTAGCTATATTTAAAACAGAAATATTGATTAAAATGATACAATTGAGAGATCTGAGAGATCCTGCAATGGTGGGGCTGATAAGTATGGTTTTTTTGTGGTGGCATCGTGACAAAATCCAGATGTAGTAGCATATTTGCTGAATAAATTAGCCTTTATCTCTCTCCTGCAATCATATATAGCTTGCAGCCATTAATCAGCGTGACCCTGCACACAGTGGCCTGGTCGGGCCTGACCAGCAGTTGCCTTGGAAAGGAGAGTGGTGCGGACAGGACCTCCAGCACTGGAGTCAGAACAGATTTGCTCATTTAACGGACTGGCCTCATTTATGCCAACCCGACGCAGAGGGACGTTGGGAATGTCATGCCTGCTCGCGGGCTCTGTGGCCTGGAGCTGCTGGACGTAGCGATCGGGTCTCTGGGACATGCTGGCGGGTCACTGCAGAGCCTTTGGCCAAAGTGGGCAGTGTGGCAGAGGCAACCATCATTATTCTGGTATTTTAGCAAAGAGTATCCTGGGAAATGAAGTACTATAGAGTCACACTGCACAGTGCCGTAAAATACGACCCAGAAGTCAGTGCCATACAGTGAAATATAAAGTGCAATACAAAAGTACCACATTCATAGCACAGTCTCAGCAGGCACTGTATAGTGCATTGCACCACACAGTGCAATGAAAATAAAGTACATCAGTTTCTCACTGTACAGTGAAGAGAAGCAGTATTATATCAGCATACAGTAGTGACACTGGGATAATTAACCGAGGCCGCATGCAGCGGACATGCTGTTCATTAGAAGGGAATGTTTAAATAGCTCTTTTTGGGACGACTATTGATTGTTTTCCTGGAAGAACCATCTCCACTGGCTTTACTAATGTAATGAAATACATAATCCTCACTGGTTTAAATTAAACCAGGCCCAAAGTTATTCCAAGTGCAATAAACAGATGCTCAGTGCATTATATAAACCGCTAGTGGATCAAGAGAAACACATTTAAACATTTTAAAAGACAGCATTAAGGAGATAATCCTCTTCAGAACCTGATGATGGATACTGGCATTCCCGAAAGAGGACTTTAACCAAGACACCAATTAAGCGGTGGAAAGGGGAGTTATACCTCGAGTCCAGTTCACTGAGTGCGGATTATCGATTAAAGACGCGCTCCTATCAGAGCCGCCACGAGCAGGTATGACTGATAGGCTTCAAGGAGCCAACATGGGCTGTGTTTCAGGCATGTGACAGACGACTCGGGGATGGTGAGAGAAAATGGAGGGCAGAGTATCTCAGAGTACATCGGAGAGGCAGATGTCAAGCCAAGCTCACCTATGTGGTATCCTTTCCCTGACAGTGAAATCTAACTTATTATAGCAGAAAATGCTCCCTTAGACCCTTCTCGAAACTGAAAACAAAGTGGAAACACGATATTGTTTAGATCAGCACAATCATAATGCATTACTTAATAGTGACGCGTGGGATGGTAAAGTGGAAAGATTGTAATATCACTCAGTCTAATTTCATTCATACAGTGTGTTTTCATGAGCAATTTTCCTAACTGGAATATAGAAGCAGGAAATACGTTTATTTTCCAAATTAGAGGAAGCATTCTTCTTCCCTTTGGAGTGACAGAACAGAGAGAAGCTTCTGGAAAACCAGGAGCATAAATGCTCACTGATCACACATCAGCGCTCACAAATAACACAGTGAGTTATGAGCATGTCATTTGCCTCGTAAAAAAGGAGAGTGATCGGGGTTGGGCGATCTGATTGCTGAAAAGGGAGATGATGCCCATTTTGGGGATCAGATTACTGGAAATTGTTGCAAGCCAGATATGTTGATGCTCCCAGAATCAGATGACCCTAAGAAGGGGCAGGGAGTGGGCACAGAGAATGGTTAATTATTTTCTTCCTTAATAACTTAAATGAGAGGCAGCATGGTGGGTAGCACAACTTCAGGGTTGAGGGTTTGAAACCCTGCTGTCTGTGCGAAGTTTCTCCAGATTCACTCCCTGAACTGAAGTTTCTCCTTGCAGTCAAACTGCTGTCTATAAATTGCTCCTAGTTTGAGCGAGTGCCTTGCAGCATGCCCTGTCTCAAGCCCTGTGCTTCTTGGGAGAGGCTCCAGATTCTCTGGAACCCTGAACAGAACAGGCGGTAGTAGTAGGATGGATGAAGATTGTGCAATGTGGAGTAACCCAGCTAATCACAGCCACAGCAACATGATTAAAAAGGAACATAAAACTGGGGCAAAGAAGACTAAAGACCATTCAGGAAGCCTGGGAAGGTCGATACCAATAATGCTAACAGTGGGCGTTCACATGTTAGAGTGACAGCGCCGAATGCTTAGCTAACAAACTGCTCTGTGCTCAAAATGCGAGTTTGATCTTAAACACGGAGACCGTCTCATAATCCTAAGGAAACGCTAGTGGATTATCACAAGAAGCAGGAGTATCCCGCAAAGGAAACATCAGAGGAGATCATGGACAGTGGCTCTAGTGAGAATCCCTGCTTCCGTACGAGTCGGAGAGGCAGCGGGGAAGCGTTTTAACAGCAAGAGAGCAGATCATCACACTAATGAAACCTTTAGGAGGGAATAACTCAAGGAAACATGGCAGTTACAGAGAAAATTCCACAGTATTTTAGAGCACTTACTCCCTGCTTTAACAGAGTAGCACACGGTCTTATCTGGTGTAGAGGAATGGAAAAAAACGTGGAGGAGGATTCATCTAAAGCCAGACGCCGGGCCAGAGAAGGCAGAGGGTGAAACCGAAAGTGGTGTGGACAGAGACCACAGGCCATCTACAGCTTAGACCGTCATAAAAGGACAAAGGACAAACTCTATAAGAGCCACATTAGCAGTGTCACACAATCATGACATCGCTATATTACATCACGGCCCATCTCCATTTATCACTATCCATCCATCCATCTTCCATAATCACATCTAGCATGATGCATACTGCATGTGATTATGATTATGGTTACATCATCATATTACATTACAGTCACTCACACAGACCACTACTATTATTATAATTATTACATTATTGTCACATAATGAGGCTCAGTAGCTCAGTGAGAAGTAGTCTGGCTTTAGACCCCCAGGGTTTTGTGTCCGATTTCCATCTCTGGCTCTCTGTATGTTACCTTTCCCTCAATTACATGCATGACATCACTGTTATGTAATCTTTACCTTATTAATATATATTTTTAAAGCGAATGTGCAAACACTGGGGCTACTTGGCCAATAGAATGAGATTTATTTTACTGAATGTTATTTTATATTATCTTTTATTTCCATTCCGTTATTTGGATATAAATCAAGGGAGTGCCGGGCCGTATTTATGGTTCTCATAATGTATTGCATGCCGACCTTGAGAGAAAGAGGCGCCCTTTCAATCGTTGTTGGCATGAGCTGAGGGGCACCACTGGGACAAGGGATCGCGAAGCAGGCCTCAGATTGACCAGGTTCTGTCGGAGAGCGGGTTAAACTGCCTAGTGACTGTCATTGATTTATAGAATGAGCTTGTAGCTAAAGACACCACATGGGGATGGGGGGATGGGGGGGGGCACCTTAAAAGGGAATTCCACCAAGAATCTTCATCACCGCTCATCCAAAAGGAGCTGGCTTCTTTTTCCAAGGAGGATTCTCACACTGGCAAACATACAGAGAAATTTCTGGGTCAGGTCTGTGGAACGGGCAGTTTCACGTGCTCCGCAAATTCCCAGCGCTTTTCCTGACCAGCGGGTGAAGAAACAGAGCCTGCTGAAAATTACCCAGGCCTTTAAGATGTTAAATATGAATCGCACCTGAAATATTGAATAAAAGGAAATAATTTCCAGCTCGCCTCAGGGGTTTCACTCTAGGCTAGCGTCCAGGTCAGAACTTTTAATCTGCTCTGGGAGTGGGAGTGTGGGCTCCATGTGGCTCTGCGAGAGGAACTGCTCCATCAAACTGGACCAAACATCTGAGCCTCTGCACATCCCCCCAGGCTGCAGGTCACTTTGTAGATGTTTCTCAGCCATCCCTGTTGCCCTCATGTGCATCACCTGCCTGGCTGTGCAGCTAATTAGCTTAGCAGCTATCGGCTAGCTTCTTATGGCTGTGCAGCTAATTAGCTTAGCAGTTATCGGCTAGCTTCTTATGTGCTGAGTTGCCGGTTGGGCCCCCTGGGAAATGAAGTTTATATTCAGGGCTGGTGCTGCAGTGCGCTTCATCCCGCTCCACCTCTCTCAACCTGATAAAAGATCTCACCAGAGCTTCTTCGAGAAGCATCTGCACAAAATTATTGATGAACTTGCGACTATGGAATATTTAAGACTATAACTTACTACTGAAGGTGGCTGTGTTGGATAAACACAGTGAAGGCAGCAGATTATGAGGCTTGGAGCTTCAGGCAATGCAGAGGCCCCTGTGAAAATAACTCATTCAAGGCTCATAATAAAACTTTTTGAATTTAATATGAAGATGCACATTGTGCAGTGAGTGATGCACATGCAGGAGGCTCATCTGAATTGAACTCAACCGTGGAATCACGTGGATGTAGAAGTCAAAGTAGTTTAAATGATATATAAGAAAGACTACTGAATTATCTGGCTGTGGAAGCTAATTGTTAAAATTATACATTTGGACATCAAAGCATCTGTGATTCTGATGCATCTTAGGTTTTTTGTCCATTTTAGTGACACGTACTAATCATGAGTTTGTCTGAAATCTTCTCAAACTCAGGCTGCGTCACAGTTTTTCAGTTTTTCAAACGTGCAAATTTTGGAATGTTTAACAAAAAATATCGTGCAAGCCTCCCCATTTTCCCCGATTGGGAAATGGCGGGAATGCGTCGTCGTTTGTTCGATGATTCACCGCATTTGTTTGCCGCTGGCATCTGCCTCAGGGTGTCGCATTACAGAGAAAGTGCAATGCAAAAATCTCACTGAATGAATGAACAGATTGTCTTAAAAAGGAGGAGGATCCTTCATTCCTAATCTCACCAGTTTGGCCTCCACTCTTTGCATTTGACCAATCTCAGCTTAGGGTCAGGGACATGCCTGTTTAAACCGAGCTTAACTGTAGGTCAGGTCTGGGTCCGCCTTAATGACCCTTTCTCTAGACCGGCAGACAGTTTACCCCGGGTTGCTAAGCCGAGCCCATCCACAGAAGTAGGAAGAAGCGAGAGACGTATTTGTAAGCCTCTGTGCAGCCCGGTCATGCTTTCACACTTCAGAAATAGCGGAGTCCGGAGCCGACTGCGGTCATTTCCATCTGTTTATTTATTCATAAGTCTACAAATCGCACGCTGGGCCGGTGTAGAGAGACAAAAGCACTCCACACAGAATGAAGCATCCCGCCGTAGCAGCAAATGGATATGTGTGTGTGCATGTGGGGGACATGCAGAGAGGGAGGGGCCAATCAAACCACAGAGGAGCAGTGACCTGCCTAAGACAGATTTCTGGCTATGGTGGGGTACGAGAGCTTGGAACTGACTGCTCCCTCTACCTGTATCACTGTTTGATAAGATCCCCATGAAAGTATTCAAGAACGGAAGGGAGATGGGTCCCAAACCCACCAACAATTTCCACCCAACAGGCCATCTAATGGCCATAAGAACAGACAATCACAAACCAGGGTCATTTACCAAGAGTAATGATAAGGTTTATATCACTGCTGCGTAAATACAGTCCGATTGGATCCACTTCAGCCCCCGGTGCTGTTCTGTTCCTGTGGCAGTAACAGGGTCATGTTTATGTAGATCGACATAGCCGTTAAATCAGGATGCAGCCTATCGCTACCATGCTAAGACGGTTATGAAAGCACCCAAACACCCTAAGAAGCCTGTTCACAGTCGCTGTGGAGTGAGGGCGGTCTCCTAGTTTAGCCACTAATTACTCCTCAGCGAGATATGTCATTTTTATAATATGCGACTGCTCTACAGTTTGCCATGACGACAGAAGGGGCAGAGAAGTCGGGGATGAGCACAGCAGAGTGATAGGGCAGAAAAGGGTGGTTATTTTGACTTAATTTGGCAGACGCATTCATTCAGGGGAGACACGCAAGCACTGTATGTCACACAGTTGCAGCTGCTATGAGTACAGTGAAAAAATTATAACTACAGTTCCATGTGATGTAATCGCCTCACCATCAGTATCTACTTAAAATGCTCACTGGTGCATAATAACATGTTTTGACATTTTTGCTTTTGTGGGTTGGTTTTGGGGAAATGTATTTTTCATAAAAAGTCAGGACTGCTTATCTAGTATAGGGTCGCAGTGAGGCTGGAGTCTATCCTGGGAAACATAGGGCTGTGGACGCCACGGACAGAATGACAGTCCATCTGGGACACACAGAGACATACATAAAGTTGGGGTAACACAGAGACATCAGAGGAAATGAAGACAGCAGTCCTACTCACAGAGCCATAGCGCGGTCCACGTCCTTATTTGTCAATTTTCAAATAAATTAGCAAGTTTTCTTTTGTTTTTGTTTTGAGATTCTCCTTGAACTCAGAACACTGGCTGATAGTGTCACTTCTTACTGCTAGTTCCAGGAAGTTCATGGACAAACAGGACCCCAAATGAAAGGGAGGCATTTTTCCACAGGCAGGCCTTATTTTTGAAGAATCAGACACTGCCGGCACACTGGCAAAATGTGACCTTCCTCATCAATGCGGTCATTATACGCCTGACTAAAAATCGAGCAGAATCTTAAATTGGTACCATAACAATTACAGTATTGTTGGGCAGGGATGAGTGCTGTTCTACTGTGTCGGGCAAGGTCACTCTTATTTGGAACAGCATCCTTTCATAGCTCCTGCATCCTGGCATGCAGCATGAACTCGTGCAGTGGTGAACAGAGACTGGCAGATAGTGGCTTGAAAGAAAACAGGGGGGGCGTTGGGTTCTGCTTCAGCGGGAGTGATTATGTAATCTAGGCCAGATTATCCTAATTAATATGGGGAGTGGGGCAAGGGGAGGTCAGGGTTCAGTCCCTCTTGCTGCTTCACCTTGGGACCCCAGCCACATGACTGCGGGGGATTTCAGAATACACCATGCAGGAGTTGCACGATGGAAACCCAGTTCATGTCGTTCCCTATCTCCTAAAAAGAACACCCAGCTCCCAGCCTGGAATCAAAGACCACACCCATTAAAAAAAACAACCTGTTTGGTTTGGGGGATTTTTAAAATTCTTCATCAAGACCTATCTCACTACAGCAGCAAGAAAAAGACCTTGAATTATTGTCAGCAGGACATCTACACACTTGAAATATATTTATCGACGCGTCGCTTGATCTGACCATCATCCCCAAGCAGCACCAGCCTCAATTCTGGTTTGCATTTCATCCCAGCAATGGCCCCACACACTTTTCTTGCGATACCCTTCTCTGCAGCTGGCGAGCTGCGAGACTGCGATTATGCGGCAAATAGCACTTCATTCGCCTTCAACGGGAATTCACCTGCACGCTGGGCGGCGCGATTAAATCGCCTCTGATTAAATTCATTTTTCCTAAACATTTTCCCCTTCATGTGATATTGGAGTCCAGGCCGGCCCCCCTTATCTTGGCGTATAATCTCCAGCACGCAGTTTAGGACTGTCGCCAAGCTAACGTGATATCCGAGAGAATGAGGTTGTCATCTCTAATTAGGTCTCGGAGAGATTGCGAGATATTAAGGATTACTGCCTTAACCAATAGGGTTGTTAGTTTTTCCACCATTGAGAAATAATCCACAGTCCATTCTCATTGATTTATTTCTCCGAGGGCAGAAAAGCCCGGCTCAAAGATAATGGAAAGGAAGATTACAGCCACATTTTTTTTTACCTTTTAAACGGACTGAGTAGGGAGGTGAATACCGCCTCACAGTTGGAGGCAGGCCATTGTGCCATAAAGACTGCAGCGAATCCAGATCTAGGAGGTGTTATGTGCCTCCCCTACACATTGGTTAAACCCCACTGGGCACGTTAAAGGCCCCCCTCACGAACTGGACGGTCACCCTCTGTTTTGTCTTCTAACAGTGTGTCCAGTCAGGATGAACCACCCTCCTGTAGCCTGTAACATCTAGTATTCAGCACAAAATTGCTTGTCATGGTGGATAAATACTTTAGATGCTGCTGGATTTACAAGGCATATGTTTATGCTATTCTGTAGGTGAAGTATACAAATTTTACATAAATAAATAAATATACATATATATATGGCTGTAATTGAGTCATATATTATTCACTGAAATCATCTGTGAGACAGAAAACCACATGCAAAGAGGTGTCATGATGGTGAGGGGAGGAACCTTAGAATGAAAAAACCATAGCAACTGAAGAAGGCATGGATAAAAACTGGAGGCTTATAATTTTGAGCAATCGAAATGTATAAAAGTTATTTTAAAAGCATGAGCCTGTATGACAGGCTAATGGTGCCATCAGGCCTCATTTCCCATCTCGGGGTGAGACACACACAAGCATCTCCTGTCAGGCACACGTGTGTTTATGAAGGTGAACGCCAGCGTGGCCGGGTGTTGGTGCAGGACAGGGGTGACTGGGGACACGTGTGTGTTTCATGTCTCCTTTCTACTGAAATACAAGAGAGTACTGGTGCCAAGTTTGTTTTAAATGGCTTCATTTCTCCCAACAAGATGAAAGTGTTCTAGCAGTATCCATATGAACGAGTCTCCTGGTCTGTGATCTGTGATGTAATTCAGTTTGGGACAACATTCTGAGAAGTAATATGTTCTATAAACATATTTAGATTATGATATTATAGTATAATTCATTACATAATTTTTGACATGTCTATAGCAGTTATTATGTGACCCTGAATTTTGCAGCGTTTGTTTTTGCAGGAATGTTTTTTGAAAAGTATATCTCTGTAAGTTTCTTCTTTGATCCATTTGCCATAACCCCTTACCCAGCGCAGGGTTGTTTTGTTTGAGCCGAAAGGTCCGTGTGTGACATCACAGTGTGGGACTCCATCACAGTGTGTGAGACAGCACCTTTAAGGTACATCTGCATTGCAGAAGTTACAGATAGGACCACGTCCTTCAGGGAAGCCTAATCGCAATGCCTAGCTCATTCCCAGTACAAAGGGGAGAATGCGGCTGTGCTAACGCTGTCGCACCATATCGCCTACTGATAACAGTTACATAATCCGGTATGCGGGCGCAGTATCTACTTCGAACGTAGGTTGCAATGCTCCACCTCCCATCACATGACCCCCAAGTTAGGGGGTCACATGTTGGCTCTGTGTCAAAGTCTACTGCAGAAAGACTGATACACATCACCACCCCCACCCTGAAAAGATGCTGTCAGCCTTTAGGGTAGCGAACGGCTGGGGACTTGCTGAAAGCCTAACTTGTGATAGTTCATTATTATCCTGCTATGTCACCACTTAAAATCCCATCTGAAATAATGTCCACGTTATGCTTACTCTAGGTATATTCACACTCCATTAAGGGCTCATTAAACAGCTGATCAGTGGGGCCTTTTATTCAGAGTAGCTTTCACAGTCTCTAATTCACAGCCTTTTATCTTGTACATACCATACCCAGATTTAAACCTTTACCATTCATCCATCCGTGTTCCATAACTGCTTATCCCGTAGAGGGTCATGATTAGCCATGGAAACGGAAACAAGGGAACAGGGCAGGGGACACCCTGGGCTCGATGCCATTCACACACACAGAAACACATTAGGAGCTGCTTAGAGACACCAATTCGCCTGACCGTATTTCCTTAGATCGTACGTGGAAACTGGAGTAGCCTCGCAATCATGGGCAAAACACACATTTCACACATTGTGTTGTTTGAATGTCACAGAGATTTTGATCTGTTGGCTTCAGCAATGGGGGGTTAGAGGAGAGGGTGTCAGAACCATAAACAGTGATTCTGCTGAGCTCCTGTGGGCTCAGGCCTCACATGCGGAAATGGCATCGCAGGAAGATGGTGGAAGGACCAGGCCCCGGGGCCACACCCCCTGACGCACAGCTGGGCCCAATTTATCACTTTAAGCCGGAGGTTCTGAGGGGTGCAGTTTGCCCCCCCAGATCCCTGTCCCTCTGAGAGGAGGAGGAGCACCTCCTTCCGATCGCTGGCAGCAGTCATTTTTTCAAAGAGGATTAAGATGACTTATGTCGTAATGCTAACCAGCTGCTCTAGTAAATTTTATTGAATTGCCCTCTAGAGTGCGTAGAATCCCTGGATTACCTACACTTAATTACTTTAGTCATTAACAAGTGGTTGAGTGTTTTTTTTTAAATACACCACCTTTCCCCCAGTTTAGTTATCACCAATCCTGTCTACAGATGCTCACCTGTCTCCAGTGTCAGACCTGTGAGTTCAACCAAGTAGCCAGGCAGCACCACACGTCAGCCGGGGAACGCTATTCCTCTGACTGATTGTCTTTGCAACCAACAGTCATTGGACACACTGAAGATCACATGACAGGCCATAGTAAGGGTCACACTTAAGTCATTCCATGTAATGCTGGACTGACCTAATGGTCCTGATGGGTCTTTAAGATTAGCTGATTTTCACGGGTAGTTGATGGGTCTTTAAGATGAACTGATGTTTATAGCTACCTGGAACGGCTTATTCCATGTGTGGTTTTAGGGATCCCGGATGAGTTGATGCCAGCTTTCCCTCCTCAGTAGTCCTTAGCCAAGATCTTATTCAACAAAGGGCCAGGTAATGACTTTAATGACTAGCGTCCCAGACCACGTTTTTTTCTTGCGGAAAATCCTCACGAAATTAAAATATTTTATCTCACGCAACAAGTGAATGTGACGCTAATCCCATTAGGAAGCTTGGAGTTTAAAAGAGTTGGCAATGGCAATATCCGCGCCACTTCATAAATCTTGCGCCAGTGTTCTCGTTTAACCGAACGAGATTTAAAGATTACATTTAACCGCGATTGTTTCTGATATTTCCCTAAAGCGAAGAGCGTATAAATGAGACCGTGACACGCTTCATTGTGTTTCCCCCTGTTTAAAACGCAGCGTGGCGTCACGTAGAAATGAACCCTTTGGTGTTATGAATTATGCAATTCAGATTATCCGCGGTAACACTCGGTGATTCACAGTTAAATAAAAAAGCGCGCGATCGGGCGCGCGCCGTCACGCGCCCACTTCCCCGGGCGGCCACCGCGTCTAATCTCCGTGGATTCGGTAGCCGCCGTCTTTAGTTGGCCTACAGCGGTGATTTTATATGCGGAATAATCACACACCGCAGTTATTTTTCGGTGTGAAGGTGTCAGTTGTCTAATGTCCACCTTATCTAATGGGCAGAGTAATCTCAGAGGAGTCGCCGAAGTCCTGGAGCGCTAATTCCCTTAGTGGAAAGTTTGTTAAGGCGTTGCGCTGCACACATGCTACAATAAACTAAGAAAACGGACCCCGGGAGGACGCCTCACTGCTCAGCATCCAGAGGGCATGCAAACCATTATATATCTGATTTTTATCTCAGTAAACATATATTTCTTTATCACACAGAAACTGGCTGTTAGTGGTGGTAGCGAGGGGTAGTTTTTTTTATTGGAAATGGTGAGCATTGAATGCTATAATCAAATAATTATATTATGTATTATATTTGATATATATATATATATATATAATTTTTCAATATACAGTTGCGCTGCTCAGGACTCTAGGTTCGCGACACTGAATGCTTGTCATCAGATCTCCATTACAATTCATCTGGTTTAGGATGCAGCCCTTTTCTCGGATACACTCACCTTTCTTGGTGTTTGTGTTGCATTTTAATTGTTTCAAGTGATTAGCATTAGCTGCCGAGCTTGTAAATATTTAACAGTTCTACTGTATCTGAATAAAAAATGAAATTGCGCCGAATTCTGAGGGCTGTAAGTTGCAGAATGTGCTTTACATGATTTTTTTAAACATAATATTCGCCTCCTCACGATTATGATTTGAAAATTACTAGTGATCTTCTTGTTTGCTTTTCTGTGAATGTTAATAACTCATTCAGGGTGTCCTGGGTCCTGTTCTTCCTTGGATACCTTACCGTGATTCTGTTATGAATGAGCAGTTAAGGAACATGGATGGAGGGATAGATGTTTTGAATGTCTCATCTGGCACTGCACAAACAGTAGCTACGCAGCAGATATTCACAGCGTTGACACCTACGCCGATTCCCTGAGCTGGCTCCCTTGCTCTCCCCAGAATACATGAGCTGCATTCCTACCTGCGTGAGGGCGCTTTAATGAGCTTAAGTGGTAGGTATCCCAAAAGGAGCAGTCACTTCACCAACCGACTGTACTTCTCCTCACATTATTATCACATGGGTCCACAGAGCCTTCGCAAGCTGACACAAGTTCACGGCCGTCCTCCTGACAGGCTGGGATGCGCAGAGGGTGAATGGAGGACAAGCTCTGTGCAATAGAACAATTCAAAGTGGACACAAGTCTTCCTGCCAGAGTATACTGTGCTCTAGGACACGGTGAGCAAACACATTTCTAGTCTTCTCACAGTCCTCCTGCTAATTAAAACTCCTTTTACCTCCTGAAAAGCTCCTATACCCTTCTTGTCAAACAGACACTCATGAGTATGAAGTATGATCAGAATACCTTATTTAATGGGTATGTTTAAAGGTAGCCCCAGGTTTATCATCCATCTGGTACTTTTCTCAGAGGCATTACACTGAAGTTGAGCTTTTATTTTTCACATGTTCAACACAGAGACTCAGAACCTAAGCTTAATACCATGGCTGGTTTGATGCCATCTGCTGTAGGCTTCAGATAAAATTGACCAGTTTCTGGTCACCGCATGCCTTGCTAATGAATAAATACTGTGCCCAGGTACATATGTTTTCTTCATATGTTTTCATGTTATGTGTAACAATATTTTGCCAATATGTGTAAAAATACACTTGTGTCAAGGTGTTGCTCTGGATGGCCAAACAAGATGGCCCCAAGCCCCAGACAATTGATAACATCTCTACACACGCTGCTCCACCTTCCTGTCAAAGATCTTGTTAGCTTTTTCTGTTCCAGGCATTTGATTTTCCCTATGGTAATGGAAATGTTTGTTTGTAAAAACAGAAAGCAGCTTCTTTCACAAGGAAAACCACTCATGGTGTTATAAAACAGTCGTCATTGCTATACTGCATAGTTATTCTCTGTAACTTAAAGAGTACTCATTGAAAACATTTTATCGCGTAATTCCTCTAATAAAATATCAGGTGTTAATATGATATTTTCATGTATGAGGAATGTTTCGTTCTGCAGACATGTGCCTTCAGGAAATTTTAATTGGTCTTTATAAATAGCCTAATTACCACCAGTTGGAGTAGTGCTAATTTATTGGGCTCCTTGAATCAAGTCATTTTGTAATTAACTAGAATTTAAATTGAGCTGAGACAGTTTTCTTTTTTGTAATCATGACATCTTTTTCGCAAAGTATTTTTATTTGTGACACCACGCTGTGTCAGTTCCCAGTATGATGTTAAAATTTTAATGCAATTGCCTTTATGGCATGATTTTCTTGATTATTCTGATGCGTTGTGACTTTCCTGTTGTTTAATTCATCCAATGGCAGTTTGTGAATGTTGGGTATGTGTTAATATGACTGGTTCTCAATTTCATTTTCTGTTCTTTGTTCTGTTCTGTCTTTGATATGCCCTGGTGCTGTCGTAATTATAACATGCAAGGTAGTCACTCCATTTACTAATATAGAAGATATGATTTGACTTTCTACTTTAATAAATTTTATTTTTCGTATGTTGGTATAAAGAGTATTATAGTTCACCACTTTTCAGTTTTTGAGAGTTAAAAGTGCAAGCTACTATCTGAAATTGAAGAGGAATGGGGTAACAATGGGCTAACAGCTGATTACTTTTTCTGTTTAGAAAATAAGATCCCAGTCTGGGTCTAGCGATGCAAATGTAGATATTGCTTTTGAACAGACTGTCTTAGAAGAAATGTATTTTTTTTTATGAAATTAGTGTGAAAATCCTCAGTTCAATGGTTCAATGTCATTTTTACAGTGTATTGTTAAAGTATTGTTACCTAGGGATGTGAATCCTCCGTGATGTTCAGTTAAGCAATACAATGAGTTTGATTTCTTTTTAATGTAATTCATATTGTCAGTGGCTGAACATCACGCTTTTTCAACATATTATTGTTTAAGCGCTACAACACTGGGGTAGCCTGTAGCCTCAAGCTGCAGGTTTGAGTCCCAGCCCCATCCCCGCTCCATTTGTGTGGAGTTAGTGTGTTCTTCCTGTGTTGTGTGGTTTTCCTCCAGGTACTACAGTTTCCTCCCACAACCCAAAGAAAGACATGCAGTTAGATGCTCATAGGGTGTAGGTGTTTGCCCTGCCAAGGATGGGCATTCACTTCATGGTGTTTTCTGTTTCCTGGGATAGGCTCCAGGCCCACAGTGACCCTAGGTTAAACAAAATGGACGTATGTTTGTGGCCCAAATTAATATGTGAGATTCCACAGTGAGTAGAACATGCCTCATTCTCTTGAGTGTTTCTAATGCTTTGCACTACTCTTACACTAACATTTCCACATCTATTTTATTTTGGCGTTTTCCTAAAGCCCTAAGAATGACAAGATAACAAACAACACCTTTTGTTTTTTTTTTCAAATTGCATTCCTTTGGCCCAGTGTTACACTCACTGCCGTCCGCTCAAGGTGTTCCAGGATGATTTCCCCATATCAGCACAAATCAAAGAACTGCTGGTGTGTTAAAAACTATTAATTTTGAGAAAGCGGCAAGTTAATTTGAGAACACAAGATGATCAATACCCCAATCTCGAAACCAAAACAACTGGTACTGAGACCTATATTAAGAAAATCAAAAAGAAAATTATTTGGTGTGTTTTATATTGTTTGTCACTAAGAATATTGACATGCATTTCATCTAACTGTTTCAATATAATAGTTTGATGAGGTCGAAATTTTAGTATTTAATTAATATGGTGTGTTTTTTCTCTGTGCACAACTGTAAACTTTTATGGAACACTGCAGATGGACACTAAGTGGTGAACATCTGTAACAATATCCATATAACCAGGTTTTAAGTCTAATTGCTCCAGTAACAGACAGAAATGATCTTTTTTCTCAGGATTTGGCCTGGCATCTTTCCCTGTCTTGAAGTCTTATACCACGTTGAACGTGGAACAGCAAAGCCATGGGAACAGAATCCCAGAGACACATTTCACACAGAGGTTACGCTGCTCGAGTCCATAACATCAAGGATGTTCTGGTGCACAGGGTAGCTGCTTCATCAGGTGAGTTACTGTGGGCACAAAAGCAGTGAAATATATTGTTATGGTGTAAAAAAAATGAGATGTCCATTGACATTCATCTCCCTAATATTGCAGAAAAAAACACCTGTTAATATTTTCATCCCTACTCTACTTTTCCTTTTTTTCCGAAATGCTATAAACATTGCTTTTCCTCAGAATATTTTACTCCCATATTGTAAATGTGCTTTAAAAAGGTTCCTTGCTATACAAATACTGCAGACCTAATTCCATAAAAAAACAACTGCAGGACATGAGTAAGACATAACTACACTGTGATTACACTCCCCTCTAACAACCTGGATCCACCTTTATGATCCCAAGGGTACATTAGATAGATTGTATTCAGAACATAAAGAGACTAAAAAAGGATCTGGCCACAGAGTTGCTTGCATCAGAGAATAACAAGAAACAAAACTGGATCTGGTCAGTGAGCTTCGGCTGTGTGACTTAATATAACAAAATGTTTAATAACTTCTCAGAAACCATCTACCAGTGCAGTGCCTAGCTTTATTATGGGGTAGCGCAAAGTGTGATTTAACTCTCAGTGTTCATACATAAATAAATAATCACCCCGAAGTCCAATTAGGACATCCGTCAACCTTATTGCTATTCCTAAGTGCCCTGTTACCGTTACTAAGGTTACTAAGTGACGTACGCAGTTCATAACAATGAACTTGCAGTGTCAGTGGGGCACATTAACTCAGGCCTCACACACTGGGGATCAGTGGTTAAGGACCTGGGCTTCTGAAGGAAAGATCATAGACCATGGGGGGGGGGGGAGTCTGGTATGAAGTACCGTGCAGTTTTATCCAATTAAAAAGGCCATACACTAAATGACTATGATTTAAGAAACTGTTTACATATGAGTGTATGATTATCACAAAAGCACAATGTGAGTAAGGAGGCACCCAGGAGATTATCCAACCTGTCAGGCCATTAGAATGAGCGCATCGTCCGCAGCACTAATGCCGGTCATTATCAGCGGGGACCCGAGCACCTGTTCTGGGGTGTTTGTGTTAAATGCACGCCATTAACCTTGCTGACAGACACGTGCACATGCGGGAGCGGGCTCCCGGGGGCCACAACTCACAGAGGCACTGTCGGCTTTGGCCGCACAGAGGCCATCTGGCTGGAGCGATGGGGAGGTCTGCCTGAGGGTCTGGGGGTGCGGGGCAGGGGCCGTGCCCAGCTCATGGGGGGGTGGCGGCAAATCGAAGGCGGTCTGCGGATTACCACGCACCCCTGCCGGCCGCCCCTCTCACCTCCTCCCAGCCTGACGGATATCTGCTCCCGCTGATGCTGGCCGCACTTCAAAGTTTGTTCGTCTGGGCATTTTCGGGGCTCGGTGGTTATCAGATGCAAATTGTTTTCGGTGACCTCTGTGTGAGGATTTTCAGCAAATACTTCAAAGACGAGGAAGCAGGATGAAATTATGCATGTGGCATTCAACCCTTGGCTGAGTGCAAAGACTTAAATTCCATTTCTAATTGTTTATTTACATCTGTGTTAGGATTTTTTTAGAATGGCAAATGCAAATATATCCCTCTGCAATATATACATATACAGTGCATATGCAATATATATATATATTATTTTATAGACAATTTAGTCTGATTTACTGTCTAATTATTGCTACACCTACTGAAATTAATTGAAAATAAAAAAAACCTTTATGGCCTTCACCCTTCTATTGGTTTCAATTAATGGTTTAAATTGCTAAAACAGTAGCTTGGGAAAAACATCAAAGTTCATTAATAAAATTCAGTTTGAACTTGGGACAGCTGATTCTTTCCTGCATCCCTCACCTCAGCTGCATTGCAGATGGTTTCTGACTAAATGACAGTCCTGATTCTTTAAGTTTAAAAGTTTTAAAGTGAGACAAAAGCTTAATTTCTGCTCTGACATATCTGTGGTGGCCAAGAGAAAGGAACTATCTGTGATCATTACCAAATGTGGGAATTTATGAGGCAACAAATCACACTGTTTATGAGGGTACAGAGACCTTGGCATTCCCTTTTTCACAGGATGCATTACTCTTACGAATTTGCTTGTGGTACTTCTGTCAACCACCTAGAATGTTGGCATAAGCAGGAAGGATCTCATTGAAGGCTGGCATGAGTTGTTGAACAATATTATACACAAGGTCCTTAAGAATTGATGAATTGGTTAAACGTATACCATCCACTGGACAGTACACCGAGAAGGATGGAGAAGATAGGCCTCAGAAGAAACACGAGAAATCTTCATAGGTAAATATTATACGAATGATGGAAACACAACCAGAGCTCTCTCTACCCACAGTTAAACACAGAGGAGGTTCAGTAATGTGGCGGGTTGTTTTTCTGCTGGGGAGCCTTGAATCTGTGCGTCGTATAATGAAACCATTCGGTTTTCAATGTACTGTATAATGGCTTGAAATGTCCAAGATGAATGAATCTTCATCAAAGCTTGTGGGTCTTTCAACGAGGTAATGATGTCAGCATTCCAGACTCTTCTGTACTGTTCTATCAAGAGATGAATCCCAACCAGAACAGTAGCAGCTGTTCAAGGGAACCATTGAAACATTTAAAAAGTACCTTGCAGTTGAAGTGTTTGGCAAATTATCAGGTAAAATGGTGCAACACGGCAGGCTATGTGCGAATAGTGTGTGTGTCCTGTGATGGATTAGCACTCCTTCCTGGGTTGTTCCCTGCCTTGTGCCCATTGCTTCCTGGATAGACTCCGGACCCCCGTAACCCTGCATAGTACGCAAGTAGGTGTGAGAAATGATGAATGAAGCATTAATAGGTGTTACAGGTATTACTTCCCCAAAGTCAATAATTGTGTTGATTTTAAAAATTAAATTCATTATTTTTCTACTGGGCTGTTTTAATAGAAATTAAAAACAATAAAATTTGAATTGGTATTCAATACCAATTTATTTTAGAATATTTGAAAAAAATATATGTATAATTTGTAAAATGAATTTGGCTGATACCGTACTGAATATTTACTCAGTTAAATGTCTGATATTGTTTATTTTTAAAATTTCCTAGTTATTCTCTTAGTACTTTCAACATTTGTATTTCTTTTTCTGTTGAGATGCATATTTTAATATGACTATTTTCCAAAAGGGTTTTCAAGATTAAACATAAGTTATATATAATGTATACATTTAGCATTCCTCAGATAATCACAACAAACACCTTGAAATGTAAATCATCACAGCAATTGGCTGGTCTCTTGCACTCCTCCATAATTTCCGTTCATTATCTGGAGTTCACAAAGGAACAATAGATCTGATTGAATTCTCAAAATGCTCTGAGCTCCATGCTGCAAAGGAAGGTGACAGTGATATTAAGTTGGTGAGCTTGTTAAGTCTCCCTTCTTACCTGTCAAGACCAAAGTGCATTTTGTCTCGGCTGCCAAGGCAGACATGGTGAACATTTTAGGTCTGGAATCTTATATGCACTTGGATCTCTGTAACGGATGTGTTCTGTAACCTTTTTCACCAGTGCTAATTTGCTTAAAACCAGACCTTTACGATCAGTAGATAAAGCAGTACTTTGACCCATATCCTTTACTAACAGCTCCATAGGTACCTAAAGAGAAGATATATAATGAAGTTGCAGCCCTAAAGAACTGAGATTTTAGACAGATAAGATGAATCTCAGTCCAAAGCAAAGATATTTGCAATGTGTGCATAAACACTTTTTATGGTCAATGAAATTTCCATAAAGAGAAATATGACCAATAAGATGATCATAGACAGTTGATTCAGCCAATATGATTTCCCCACACATGCATAATGATTCCTCAGCAAGAAGGTTTTTAATAAGGAGATAACGTCTGTTGATTAGCAAGCAGGTATACAGCTTAAATAAATTAATAAATGCCCATTTTGATTAACTATAATTCCAGTGCTTCATTCAGTCCATGTCACTGCTTCACGATGTTTCATTTCTCACAGGAAGGGCTGAAATGAAGCTTAAAACTTTTGAAAACAAGATTAATATGCAGAATTGTGGAAGGTCAAACCATTTCTTATAGGCATTTAATAATTGGTTTAATTTGCATAAGAAAATTGGTTCTATGTATCTTCAAACATCAGAGGGCTACCCCTAATTACCTCACAATACTGTTTTGCACTATATTTACCACTTAATTTGCATATGTTAATTATCGAAATCAACCATTTGTGTGGAGAAATTCTTTATTATTATTATTATTATTATTATTATTATTATTATTATTATTATTAGCAACTGTGTACTGGATAAGTGGTTGGGGAAGATGGATGGGTGGACTATTATTATTTTATTATTGTTATTTTTGTTGCTGTTTAATTGATACTAGGTGCATTTTTGTGGGGTACATACTTTCTACCATACATTGATTCCCCGTCACCATATTCTGGTTAGGTTTGTCAGTTGAGAATAAGAAATAAAATCGTATCCCTTATGACATGTGTATAACATAAACATTCATGTGAAAAATAAACTGCAGGCAGCGCCAGGGACATGTGGGAGGAAGAGCCCCCACAGAAGGTGGCCGTGGCGTCCGAATGGTGCAGGGCTAGAGGCTTGGGGCTGATTAAAAGCTAGATATAGGGCTGAGAAATGCACACTCCCTATGGTGAGGCTCGTGCTGCATCGGGGTTAATTCCAATGAACATAAGGCACTGGGAGGGCGGTGTGGTGGCTCTGCGGGTAGTGCCATGGACCCCCACAGCTCAACTGGGGATTGTGGGTTTCATTCATGGCTCCATGTGTATGCCTTGCGAAGTGCATGATCACCCTGTGTTTGGGCGGGTTTTTCCTCATAGGCCAAAAAATACGGGATTAGAGGAATTGGTCTTCTGTCAGTCACACTTGGTGTGTATCTGTGTGTGAGTGCATGCCCCACACTGGCTTGGCATCTGTGCTTTCTGGGATGGGCTCCAAACACATTGCAACCGAGTAGCAATAAGTGTCTGTGGAAGATGGATGGATAAGCTACCTGATTTGCAATAGGAATTGTGGGGGAGTGGAATGATTTACACCGGGAATTGTGGGAGAGTTCCTCTGGTAATATGGCAATATGGGGACAAATTCTGTCTCGCTCAGCAATGTGGGCACATTCTCTCTAATTGAAATGGTTGTGCTATTTTGTCAGCGCTTGCAGAAGTTAATAATGTTTTGCCAAAAACTCAGAAATATTTAAGCAATGATTTACATAAATCAAGACTTTAGAGACTTTGTTTACACATCTTATTCAGTATCTGTTGGGCGATTGACATTTCTGAGCCATTACAAGTTTTAGGTCCCTTAAGATTTTATGAGAGACAGTAATAGTGTCTATAATATTTACATCCCATTACCTCACCAACATTTCCTGTCACCATGGTGATGACTTATTCACAGGTAAATAGCACTCCTTGAGCTTTTGCCATGAACACAATCTGTGGAGAGTGTTTCTGTGTGTAGGTTTCGACTTTTCAGGTGCCTGGTAATAAATGTTTGATCTGAGAATTCATATTGTACATACAAATACATATTTTGTGAAATACAGTGGTACCTTAGGACATGAACTTAATTCCGGAAGACTGGTTGAGTTGTGATTTGGTCGAGGTCTAGTCGAATTTTCCCATAAGAAATTATGTAGATGAATTTAGTCCATTCCAGACCTCCAAATGATTGCCTACTTAAACTTATGTACTTATCTAGCTAATGATAAAAAGCATTAACAATCAATATAAAACTAATACACACATGAAAATGCACACATAGAAAAGCAGTAATAAGTAAATAAATGACAATCCCATACTCTGAAGCGAGAGCAGACACACACGCACTATCTTCAAGTCTGGCTATAATTTCCTTTTTAAGCTCTACAGTTACTTTCAGCTTTGGTTTGCTGCTATCAATGCTCACTTTCTTAAGGGCCATGATTACTGTATTACTAAATATACTGTAGCCAAAGTACAAGAAAATTCACATCGAACATAGGAACAGCTTTTGCATGTCAAACTCAGTCGAGAGGTACTGCGAGGCTGAGTTATTCATAGGCATAAGCATCCCAGTAGGTCTCTTTGCCTTTGTTTCAGCCCATCAGTGATGCGTCTCAATCCATACAAGTTTTAGCAGGTCTGTTTTGTTTTGTCGAGTCTTTGGTTCTGAATTTTGTCAACCGAACCGTTTGAAATCTGAATTGGTAGAGTTGAACGCATCTTGACCCATAGAAGTTTTAGCAGGAACGTTGAAGTTCGTTGGTTCGGAAATGATTTTAACCCTTATTCATAGTGCATTCTCATTTCTGTGGCATTAGGAAAACTTTACATTCAGTACCAGTTAAAAGTTGGGTACACCTACCCTAATTTGTACTACTTGGGGGGGTGGGGCAGCTCTGGGGGTTGCCAGGTCAAAACTTCAGGTGGACAGTGTAATCCCACCATTGGGCCCTTGAGCAAGGCCCTTAACCCCAATTGTTCTAAGTACTGGCTGACCTTACATTCTCCTCAACGGCATTTTCATGGTCTCCTGGGACACTTTTCCTGGTGTCTGCAGACTCACTGCCACTTTTCCTTCCCTCTCATGTCAAATTCCTCCAAAACCATTTCTGCTGTGTCTAGGTCTGACGCCCAGGTCATGTGATGGAACACTATTGCTCTCCTTTGTAGGCAGCTTGGCAAGTCCATACATTTGGCCGACACTCTATGTATACTTTACATACACACACTCTCAATATAAGTGATGAACTTGGGATGGGAGACCAACAACACAGTAAGAATTCCTCAGGTTTTAACATGAAAGAAAAACCAGTACCTGTCAAAGACCTACTCATGCAATACCAGTTTTAATAAAACATCATCCCTCTAAGAATGAGAAAACTGACTTCAGCTAAAAAAAAAAAAAAACATCATTGGTCTGGAGGAGTATCTTACAGTGAAGGAGATGATACATTTGAGGATGGTCAGGTTAAGGAGATTCTTCATAGTCTAGTTAATAGGTGTGCTCTGCCTTTCATCTCCGCTGTTTGATTAAGGGTGGAGGGATATTCATTAAAGTAAGCTTTGAAGGTTTATACTCCAGCTAATTCCTTAAGTCTTCCTTCTGATTTAGCCCTAGTAATCCCTCCCGAGGTTTACAAGTGACAGACCATTCTACAATACCAACAATCTATTTAAAGTATTGTGATATTTCTGCGGAATAAAAAAACCACAGCCCAACTCATCTTTACTGGAATTATTGTCGACAGGTCCAGCAGCAGCCCTGACACATGCAACATGTTGGCAAGCAATTGAATGGGGAGTCTCAGTAAATCCATCCTTTAGAAGTAGTTCAGAACAACCATGCCAATTGACCTAATTATGTTCTGTCCAAATTCTGCTTTTTACCTTAAACTGGGTTCAGGACAGTGATCCGTTGTCACCTAAAGATGCATTATTTTAAGGATACTCCAATAGCTTCAACTAAAGTAATGAAGGATCTGACGGCCAGTTTGACTGAAATTCCAGGCTAGGACATGATGGGAAATATGAATGGAAGTTTTTCTTTATGGTTGTCTCTTTGTGTTACATCTTGAAGATTTTGCATTTTGGAAGCTTCTTAAATGTCCAACGAGTAATTTATTTGAAAATGCATTATTATGTCTGTGTTGTCTAAGGGTAATTGCCAGGAGAGTCATAACTTTTCAGCAAAGGATTAGAAACATCTTTTAATCTTTTGCTCCACTCTAATCTGCCGCTGTTACTTTTACCATGTCAAAGGCAAAATTGGGCAGGCAATTATTTATAGTCCATTTATGAACATGGCCATGTGCTCATGATAAGCCTTGTATGATTATTTCGCAACAGGTAAGAACATTTTGGGATAAACAGAAAATGGTAAAAAGATAATTTTTTAAAAGTGTCGCAGTATATACTTTAAATGTTAAGCCTGAAAATAGCCAGCACCTGAAAAATCTAAATATGACTGCAAAACAATTACCCAATTAAAGCAATTTATAGATTACAACCATCAGTCAATGCAATTTACACATTAATTACATATAATTATGCCTGATTTTGGTTATCTCCATAAATCAATCAACAGTCCCTAAATTTCCATAAATCAATCAACAATGAATAACAATAATATTTTCTGTATTGTTAATCATTTAAATCTAAATCGTTACACATTTTTTAGTTATAAAATAAGCAAATTTAATTTATAAATCTGCGGTGCACTGGTGTGTGTGTGTGTGTGTGTGTGTGTGTGTATTTCGCTGTGAATTTGAGGATAATTGCCAGACCAATTGTAACTTTTCAGAAAAGGATTATACAGTCTTTAATCTTGCTATCTGCTGTGCCTTCTTTTCTTGTGTCAAAAAGAAAATTGGTTTGGCAATTATTTCGTGTGGGCAGCACGGAGCCCAGCGGGCAGCATGGTTGACTCACACCTTGTTGCTGGGGTTGGGGGTTTAAGTATCTTCTGTGTGGAGTTTTCATGTTCTCCCAATGTTATGCGGGTTTCCTCCCACAGTCCAAAAACATGCAGTTCAACAAACTGGCATCTTTAAACTGCCTGTAATGTGTGTGTTTGCCCTGGCATCGTGTTTAGGGCGCCCCCTGCCTTGTGCCCTATGATGCCTGGGATAGGCTCCAGATTCACTATCACCCTGTACTAGATGAGCGATTAGAAGATGCTGGATGGATAGAGTTATTAAGTCTCGATCCATGATATCCATCATCGTTTTCTTATTTTTAACTGTTTTGCATCAATTAGATAAAATCCCAGTATATTAAATGTGTGCTTTTTGACTTTATGAATAGGTCTATCTAATATTATTACTATTAATATATTACTTTATGAATAGGTCTATCTAATATAATAAAAAGGCAAATTATGCTTCGGGACCATATCGGACTTGCCCATAAACATAGCAAGTTCAGAAAGTATAAAAAAATATACAGTCACTCCTACGCATTTGGGAGGGTTAGGGGGCGGATGAAAATTCATGAATAGTTCTTGCCCCCCCCCTCCCCCCAACCTCAACCCATAACAGTCCTTTTATTACCAATTTCTAAACAAACGGTACTGTACACTTTGCATGTCAAATTGCTTTGTCATGTCCTATGTAGATCTTTTTATACAAGATACAAACCATATCAATGATGTCCCTGTATGTTCAAAGTTAATACTGTATGCACTGGGTTTTTAGTACCATTATTAACATTGCAAAATTAAAGAACAGAAAAGCTTGAAAGTTGCAACTTACAGAGATAGCTAACACATGAAGATGTGCAGCGTACTCAAGTCTTTTAATAAGTGCAGTATGCACTAAAAATATTATGTTATATATATA
>JAODJW010000036.1:12792147-12804457 GCA_026777045.1 Hyperopisus bebe | reverse complement strand
GATGGGGTAAATATGACATGTGCCAGATGGGCGTGTCTGCTGGGGTAAATATGACATGTGCCAGATGGGCGTGTCTGATGGGGTAAATATGACATGTGCCAGATGGGCGTGTCTGCTGGGGTAAATATGACATGTGCCAGATGGGCGTGTCTGCTGGGGTAAATATGACATGTGCCAGATGGGCGTGTCAGATGGGGTAAATATGACATGTGCCAGATGGGCGTGTCAGATGGGGTAAATATGACATGTGCCAGATGGGCGTGTCTGATGGGGTAAATATGACATGTGCCAGATGGGCGTATTGGCTGGAATAACCCAAGCACCTGTATTTTGCTGTGTCTCAAACAGCTCTTCATTTTATCTTAAACATACGTTTCATATATTGGAAGAATGGATGTGAAAATGGATGTTTCTATGGGGCCCTGGAAATAATGTGTCCTTTTAATTTGTGGTTACAAAGCTTGACAAACATGATCAACTCTTTTAATAGCATGCATTGATTTTCAGATCTCTACTCCTCCCCGATAAACGGCTTGCTTTCACCTACTGGATGGGAGACGCCTGTAGGGATAAATAAATGTGCCTTTTCCAAATACTCCTGTTAGTCAGACTGGTAAAGAACAATTTTATAGACAGATTTTGCAGGCCAAAACTCCAAAGTGTGAGCTTCTGAAAAACACGCGAGGCCGGCTCCGTCAGAGACGAGGGGACCATCTGTCGTCCCTGTCACACCAGCGCCACATTCCCCGTTTGCTTAGGCTGAACTTCCCATGTCCCTGCCTGTGCCAGAAAACGACACTACGTCATTTATAAATTTTAATTCGTTTCTTAGTTTCGCTTGTCTGCAGTTTTTCACACATGGGCTGTTTTACTCGTGTGCGCCATCAGACACACGCTCCCCCCGCTGGGGTCCCTCTACTGCCTGAAGCTGATTCTTAACCATCTGCTGCCTGGGGCCTGGTGAAGTGATGCAGTCAGAGCAGCATCTCTGTGCATGCTTACACTGCATGTTACTGCAACTCTCCGCAGTCCTTGTTTGGGAAACACAGCAGAATTTCTTGCCGATTACAGGCTTCAGTCTCGGCAAAACAGCTACCAGCTATTCCTCTCCTGTTTCGCTTTTATTTTGAAATGAAAATGGCATCGCAATTTGCATTCGATGAATAAACCATCAGGTCTGCAGAATTAACACTTGAATAAAAACTGGAAAGCTTTGTTTAAGAGCTTAACATTTGAATTTGGAGGTCTTCCAGAGATGATCAGATCTCCTGTTTTGCATAGAAAAAGTCAAACCAGAGAACATGGGCTTAGTCTGGTCAGTAGACCATTGGTGGAAACTCTGGAGCTCTTTTTTGAAAACTTTTTTGCTTTGATTTCTGCACCTAAGTCCATTTTGGGGGCATTGGGTTGTGATAGAGATGCTTTAATACACTGTATGAGTATATATTGTTATAAAATGCATGCATCCATCCATCCATCCATCCAAGCTTCCCTCACCATACTGTATAGTCTCAAACTCCTTCCCTGTGTATCATCCGCCATGTTATGTCTAATCCCCAGGTTTTAGGAGTCCTGAGTGTGAATCATGTCGGCAGTACAGAACACAGGTGTACTTTCCTCCATTCTACAGGTAGCTCCTTCTGATGACCTCCTCATACATCAGAAAGGGCAAACTGGCTCCACTGGAGCCTCATACAGAAACATGTAAAAGGCAAAAATATATATATTTTGGAACCCATTTTATAAAAAGCCCTGAGGCATAAGGCCTTGGATAATAGTTAATAATAGTTATTCCTTTAGGCAGTAGGGGATTTTTATTCAAAATGTATCAAATAAATGGTAGGTGATGGATTTACTAACAAAGAGGGACATTTTTACATCAGGCTTGATGATAGTGGAAGTGAATGATCTTTTTCTGAGGTCTCGTAAGCAGACAGTTGCCTTTCAGCTTTTAAGCTTTAAGGATTAGCTTTCAGTAATCGGACCTTCAAGAATACTTCATACCTGACTAGGAAAATCTTTAAGGAAAGACCAAAAAGATGTCTGTTACAATAAGGCATATCCTCATAGATGGAAAGGAAAAAACATTAGAAAACAAGATACAGGCATATAGAACAGAAAATATAATGTCCTTCTAATAAGGTATTTGTTTTAACAGAATGAAAAAATGGGGCAAAAACAAATTTCTGTCTCAAGGTACAGAGAAACGAGGTGAACCAACAACTTGAATCAGAACTAGATATCATAACTTGTACCCAGGGTAGAATAAATTTAGCTCAATACAGTTTGATTCACTGGCTGAGATGGATTCTTTCCAGAAAGATCAAAGGGGGTTTAAAAAAATTCAGAGTACCAACTTAAAGTTTCTGTGTCTGGGTATGGCTCACTGAGGTAATCGCAACAGTCAAATCAAACGCACGGTAAAATGGGCAATGCTTGTCTTTAGTCTTTCTCATTAAGACATCACTGGCAAAGGCAAATGTTGACCTGAAAGGAAATCCGAGTGCTTTCTATTTTTAACAACCATGTTTGCCACACTGCTGTTCGGTCATCGTCAGAGCTGACAGGAAGCAGGGTGGGTAGCACCGCCAGCAAGCACAGATGTTAGACCAAACAAGAAGCCCGTAGCCCGAGCCAACCCGATCATCGCTCAGAGCAAAAGAGCTTCATGACAACTAAGAATGTGCTCTGCAGGTTGATGGGATCTCCTCAGCGCTGCCACCTCTGTTTTACCTTTACTTAGGGTTCACCCCCAGCCTCCTTCCTGCCATTTCATCACTGTTATGTCAAGGCCAGAATCACGCCTCTGAGGCACTGGCAAGTTCAAAACGGTCAGACTGTCAGCAGGCATCGCATTGAGGAAGTGCAGTGAGGGCTAGACACGACGCAGCCTGCTTGGCTGAAAGCTATTGGCTACCACTGGCACTTCTGCCTGGGCCCCGTTTCCAAAGATGGCATCGCAGGGAAGAAGCGTCAAGGCATTGGGGCTCAAGGTTAGGCTTTAGGACACTGCCTCCCAGCTGAAGGTCCTTTCAGCATTTGAGAATTTAGATGTATGACCACATCTTAATCACGGTAACGGAGATGCCATCCGCCCACCAGGAGCTGATACCACGGCCATAGTACAAAGCTCAGTCATTAAATTACAGCAGCCTTGACTCTGCTCTCTCTGGGACTGTCCCAAGGAGACACTTCAGTAATCGGAGAGCGGCAATCAATGGCTCAAGGACATGGAACTGCACTACTTTGCTCAGTGTGCTGTAATTAACTCATATGTCCAATAATGATTTAAAGGTTTCTGATATTTAAACATACTACACAGCATTAGATACATACAGATATTTATTCATCTACGCAGTTGTATAGTAGAAGTTTTATCTAAGGAAACTTTTACAGCAGTTATAAAGCTTGGTGTTTTCACTGGAGCATTTAGGTCACACTGACTATTCCAAATTTTTGCTTACAGATTTTTTTTTTTTTTATTACAGATTGCCAGGGACACCTGGGCGGGCAGGAAAAGTCAACTCACAAAGACAGCCGAGGGTCTGAACCATACTGGCGGGGCTGGATCTCTCTGGCCACACAGCCACTATATTCCAAGAATCTTTCCGTAGTTATTCTGGTTTTTGTTTTTAATAGACTGCATGGTTATAACACCGATCCAGCTTCCCACCACTTATCCCAGAGCCTACCTGAGGCAGCATAGGGCATAATGCAGGGGTATAACCGGAACAGGATCCCAGCCCATCTCGATTCACATACACACACTACAGGCAATTCAGAGGCAGCACTCTTCCTAAGTGACACATGGAGAACATGCAAATCCCTCACACACAGACATAGGAGGCAGGATTTGAACCCCCATCCATGGAGGTGTGAGACAACAGTTACCCAATGAGCTGCTGTGCAACCCAATGGCTGTGATACGTGTTGTGTAAACACATATGTGTTGCCTATGATAATTCAAAAGCCTAAAAAACATATATTCACAGTTTAGTTGGTGTGAGTTGCAACCCTTTCCGTGTGAGCAAATCATGTGTTGCACTGGTGTTAAATATATCTCTCAGATAAAGTGAGAAATCTGACAGACAGGCATTGAAATCTTTAATAACTCATTTCATATGTATTAGTGAGCAGTTTGGGGTTTTGGCATAATTCTTTAAAATTTAAATGCATGAAACTTTCAAAGTTAAGATTCAGTGTAAGGCTTGAATTGTATGTCAGTATGTATTTTATTTTTACCTTTACCTTGATGAGAAATGTTACTTGGACTGTGCCAAATTCCCTTCATACAGGAGGCAATGTTGGCTTGTTTATCATTTTGAATCAAATCATTGCTGAAACCATAAATTGAAACAAATCGTCTTGCAGTTCCTATTTGTCTAGTTCAGGTTTATTAGAATAGGTGTACATATCTGTCAGAACTGATACTTTACATTTCTGTACTTGAGGCTGTTTATTAAATAAGTTCATTTCTTTTTACCACTGAGCCAAGCAGCACTGATATACTTGTGAACCGCTGGTTTGACGTCTAATACTAATTCGATTTCATGTACATCACAACGATACGACACGTCTGACACGCAAGTGTTTAATATACATATGGATGTAAAACATATAATTAATATTTATATGTGCATGAACATTATATAAATATTCATAGCTATCAGCTTGCCCTGCTTTTCTCAAAGCATTTACATTTAACAACTTCTTGGGTGCTTTCTGTCATTTCTGTGTATTTTCTCTTAAACTCACTCCATGGTCAAGGCTGCAGCGACTAATAGTGCATCAGCATAATAAGAGTGACAATAGCAGGACCACGGTGTCCACGTCACGCTTTAGCGCCACTGACATGTGGACAAAGAGAAACACAGGCCCAATAATGACGCAGAAACACTCTTCGCCAAGAGAGGATTCGGTGATTGAATGGCTGAGTCATTTTTTTTCTTCTTAGTACAAAGAGCAAAGCACTCCTTTCACCAATGCAAAAGTAAAATTAATTTTGTCATTTGCAAAATCTAATATCCCATATGTTATACCACCCATGCCACTTCTCTGTTTGTTATATAACCTTTAAATGTAATATGCACTTATATCTTACCTAAAAAATAAACACATAGAACTGCCACGAGCAATACCACATTAGCGAATCCCTCAAGCTCAACGTGTCCCCGGCGATTTTCTAGCTTGATATCAATGCCAGGCCATCAGTGGTAATGACTGTCGGCACAGTTAAACTGGCTTCTGTGCTTGTAAGCGCTGTTAGCAGGTGCCTAACTGGAGGTCTCCCTGTAATTACTCCCTCTCTCACTTTGCAGGTGCGGCTGGTAGGTTAGGCAGGGTTTGGTTTAGCAAGTAGGCAGGGTGAGAGGGTTAGGTTTAGGGCTGTGATAAAATCTAACCTTTTTTTGGGCTTTAATCTTGAACAAGAGTATGAAGTGGAAGCTGTGAATCCTTCCAGTACAAGATTATGTGACAGTAAATAATTCCCGTTTTCAGTTAAATCAAAGCCAACCACATGTGGTAGCATTCAGATGGAAGGACTCCACCTGGACGTGGCAAATTTGACTCTCCAAATCCCCATGAAGAACAATGCACCTTAGCAATGTTTTTGACCTTCTTGTGTTTCCCTCCATCATAAGCTCTGTTCTGCTGGTGATTCACACGGGCACGGCTGTCAGTCACCCAGCTGTCAAACCAGATGTCGCCATCTCGAACCTCCTTAACGTGTGCAAATCAAAACTTTTACTCGTCTGCCCCTTAACATGTGGAAACCTTTGTCACGACCACTCGCAAAACTAAAGTACCAATTAGTCTGTGAGAGAGAACTCCCACCATAACTTAGCTTAAAAGACCTGTCTGTTTTTTTGACATTTATGTGACAGAGCCAGAAGCATTCTGACAGCTATAGACCCTGAGAGAACAGAGGTTTTTTTTAGCATAAAAGTGCCTTCTGACTTCCTGAATTATCGCTCCCTATTGCTCTAAACGATCCATTGTTGAGTCTGAAGTGGTTTACCTGTGGTTTACTGTTCTCTTGTGTGGTATTTGCCAGATACGTCTTATCTAATTCCTGTAAATGTGGTGTAAATGCTTATTTTCCTTTTTAAAATCTCTTTTATTTATCCAGGCTGCTGTGAACCAGAGCAGTGTTTTTCCATTCGGGGCACACTGGGCACATCATTGTGCTTCTGCCCTGAAAGTCCAGCATCTTGTTTACATTCCAGGATCCTCAGTACATCTCAGAAATGCTTGAGGGACACAGAAAAAGCCGCTCCATGCCAGCCCTCCCTGACCTGGATCTTCAGCGGGTGGTTTTCGTTCTGATAGCATCCTAGCAGGAATTCTGTGGGGTTTGTGGAGACTCTGCCATACATGTGTCTTTATACCATTTTCAATGACATGATACTGAAAAGTTATTCTCCTTTGAAATAACAAATTACTGGGCCGAATGACTGCACGATCATGCAATCTTTTCCATTTTAACTTTTCCATTTCCACTTTGTTCTTTGTTTTGCTGATATCATTTCACTGGCTGATCAAAGTTTAATTTAGCCTCTGGTATTACTTCAGATGCTATTGATCGAAAATCCCTTATGAATTTTAATCATTAATAAAATACAACATTACATGACCAAATTAGGTCTGAAGTATGCTTCTCAGCAGTTAACTAATGCAATGAAGTTTTCCCTAAAAAAAGTTACAAAGTAACTGAAAACATTAATTATTAAATCAACAGTTACATATGCTTCACCTTAGTTTCAGAACAAAATAAAGTGCTCAACACACATAAGGAATTGTCCATGGTATAATATTGACTGGGTATCTTAGTTGGTTCTTACGTTCCCCCTCATTTAAAAGATTAACTGCTGATTTAATGAGTTCCTTATTGCCACAATGTCAGAAAAAGAAGATGGGAGGATACTGCTGCAATTTTCAAACGCACCAGTGTACATTCATCAGCCAGCACACGGCAGAATGCGGCTGATGGCCCGATAGCGACTGAGTTCTGAACATGACAATCCCGTTTCATCCTGCTTCCCACACAAGCCTGAAGGAAACGGGACAGGACTGGATTAATGCAGGGTGACCCATCAGCTTGCTAAAGCTGCCTTTGGATGACAGCCTTCCGTGGGTGCAGGATTCAGACGCAGTCTTCACGGAACAGAGGTGTCCTGGAGTTGCCTGTGTGATAAGCGATCCTCCTGCAGCTTAGTGTCTTGGAAGTTTACAGCTCAGGATTATGGGAAACTGCAGGTTTTACATTGTCTTTGTGCTGACTGTTGTTCCACATGGTTTTATATATACAGTATATACACACACAGTGTATCCCTTACAGACATATACTGTATGTGTGTGTGTGTGTGTTTTGAGGCTATTTGCTGGGCATTGTGCGATAATAAATAGGCATCAGTATTTATCCCAGAAGGCCCTGTTGCAGCAGGAAATGTGTCAGGCGTCTCAGCGTCCCCTCTCTTACTTACCCCAACAAAAACGAACTTCACCCCAGGGATCTCCCTGTGCCCCTAACGAGTCCCTGGTCCTGTGCAGGTGCTCGTTAATCAGCAGTAGCACACAGGGGTGAGAAGGGGCAGCTTGGCGCTATCGCTGTACCCCAGGATGGGCTATCCGGTGGCATGCTGTAATTAATCTCGTGGGAACTGCTGTTGGATCTTCCGTGCCTCGGCTGGTTGTCCTCCACCCCCAGCAGACCTGGGCTGTGGTGCTCTGTTAGGAAAGCAGATAATATCTAAATTATAAACGAGAGTCTCGATGTTATACATCAAGTTTCGGCAGTTCTCTCAAAAAAGTTAAATGTGGAATCTGGGATTATGGTTTGTTTCTTGCAAAGGAAGGAGAAACACGTTTTAATTTACACAGACGAGTGGGATGACTTGGCCAAGAAAAGTGTAAAAGTCAACATAACAGGTTGTGTGGCTGAGATCATGCCTGGTACCCAGACAGAATTTTATCATTCAAGTGCATTATCTAACAAAAGCACATCCTTACTGTCCTCATTCGCTGTGCTGTGGGAACCAGCATCCCAGAGGGGAATGTACAAAGGAGTAGTGTTTATTAAGGGGTTAAAGCATTTCAGGGTTACGATCACCATGACACAGATTTGAATAAGGCAGCAGTCAGAGCCATCAGACATGCGACGTGAGGTTTGTCTGCTAACGTGCATAATGAACCAGATCAAATGGCTTGACAGGTGTGGAAGCCATTAGCCTGGCCACTACTGAGGAGGTAAAAGGTTTCACGTCCCACACCTTTGCACAAATGGGATGATTGATTACAGGTTTCCAGATCTTTCCCGTTTCTCCCAGATCGCTTCTCTCAGTCGTGAGCTGTTTGCTCTTGTGGCAAAGCAACCACTGAAAGGGCTGAATTAGCTTCCATTAGGGGAAGGCCTCAGTGCCAGCCCTGTTGTGTTCAGCCATAACACCAGGCGTCAGCTGCTATTTCGCACAGCCGCTGGACTTATTTCCGCAACGGCTCGCCAGATGGCTTCCGGAGCTTAGAGAAATAAAACGTTTGTCTTGTTTTGATGCATTATGAGGTTAATTGAATTTGTCAAATTCTGAAGTGGGGCACCTGCAGAGGAAAAGACAGATCGGCCCTAATTAATTAGGACTTTGGAAGCCGACAGTGTCACAGTGTCCTTCAAACTGAGATGACATGAAGCAGGAGTGATGTAGCTAAAGAAACATGTTGCACCCTGAAATCCTCTTTTGATTCATTGCCGTTGAATGATTATTATATCCATATATGCAGTCTCTAAACACTTCAGTTCTAAAGTCCTATACAATTAAAATTCTAACTCACATGCATCCCTCAGTCCAGGGGTTCCCAGCGTCGCAGAACACTGGGAGTTTGGGGGAGGGATCGGTTCATTTCCAAAAATAAACTGTAAGGTTTCAAGCCATACCTTTTTCTACGACCCCTGACTTTTGCTCATTCTGATCCACGACCCCTGATTTTTTGCTCATCCACCTCTGAAGAAAAATGGAAATTAAATTTTCTAAAACGGAAGTTTAAATTTTTAAAATCTGGCCCGGCAATTGATCCGAGCTCCTCTATGTATGCCAGATTGCGATCGTCAAATAAAGCAATAAAAAAGACCAGTGTAGGTAAACACTCATAAATGCTCAAACATAAACAGGCACTTCATTTACTTTTGTAAGGTGATATAAGTAAAGTTCAAATATGATCTGTTTAAGTGAGGTTGAGGTCAAGGGTTTGACCAATACACACAGGTCACCAGGGGAAAACCAGTAGCTGCCTGCTTGCGTCTCTCCATAACTCTGACAGGACCTCAGAATTACATGGTCGGTTAAATAGCACTTCTATACCTCCTTCTCTGTCCTGAAGAGGGTCTTTAAACTCTCAACAGTCCATGCCAGGGCAGTCTGTAGCATAGCAGAGAGGGATGTGAATGTAAGTCCTTCTAGATTGGTTCTTGTCCTGTTGAGTATTTAAAGTTCCAGCTCTGTAAAGCAGAGAGAGCTGTAAGTCACTTTAAATAATACTATCGGTTGTGAAATGCAGTAAAAATAGCAGTTGTAAGAAGCCAGCCGTGATATTTCACTGTACTATTCTACGTTATTTCTTTTTTAACATTATCTCTGTTATAAGAGTTACCCAGCATAAAATCTGCTTGATTAATGGAGGAGCAGTTCTCCAGTTTATAAATATATGCCTCTAATGGACTGCATGGGGGGGTGAATCACACACACAATCACACCAATGCATCGTTTACACACGGAGTGCACTTTGAATGTTTACCATTTACCATTCTGAGAGCACTCTAGGACTATGGAATGGTATGAGAGCCTGATTATCTGAAAGGTGGTGGGGGCCCGTGTCATTGGCTGATCAATGAAACCCGTCACCCCCTGAGTGGCCCTAACCTCTGACCCCTAGACCAAGCTGTCAACACCTCCAGGTGTTTCGTTTTTCACGCCTCCAGAAACCGAGCCCAGGGCTGCTGTCACAGGATCATCTATTGGCTTGATCCATAAAAAACAAAATGTACCCCTGTCAACAGAGTTCTTGCAAAAAAGTTACATACAAAGCAGCCAATTACTGTTTTTTTAAGAAGATAAATAGTTTCAGGGGTTTCATTAAATGTGACAGTATGTAATATCGTCTCTCAACAAATTCGCAACTTATCCCGTAAAAAATCTGAATAATTTATACATGAATGCTGTCAGCATCAACAAACCTCAAAAAAAAAACTCCAGCTGAGTAATTATTTAAAATACCTGCTGCCCTAATTAGGCAGCAGCTAAATTTGTACAGAAAGACATTCTTTCAACTTATATTGGTTTCTTTTCCTGAAAAAATATATACAAATCTCTAACCTGTGACTGCTACACATGTTTATCTTGCTAAGCATTTAAACAATGAAGGACGTGGTAATCTCTGTTACAAAATAGGTCAGAATAAATGTAAATCAGAAGAACGGATGATGAAATGAAGTGAAATCCAGCACCAGGAGGATATGAATCATAATTCGCTGTAACATGTATCCAGATTTCATGCATCATTATTAAAGCCGTGAGGTGTGACTGAAAGCTCAATGACTGAGTACAGAATCAGACGCCGGAATGATAGCAATAGGGTTAGCAGTGCAGTTAGCAGCATTCAGATGGTTACAATTCGAGGTGACTAGTCCCATGTCCCTGAATGGCTTTCTGAAGCTTGGAGCAGATCTAACATAACAGTTATGGCAAGTTCCTGATCTTTGGTAGTTTGTCATCAAGGCTAAGACTAATCTGCCACTGCCAGTGCTATCCCTCTATCATCAGATCTTCAATCGTGTCACTGAGTGCAGCTTGTGACTATCAGTCTGTCATCAGGACTAAGGATAGCTCTTTACTACCAGTCTGTCATCAGGAATAAGGATACCTTTTTACCATCAGTCTTTCATCAGGACTAAGGATAGCTCTTTACTACCAGTCTGTCATCAGGAAGAAGGATACCTTTTCACCATCAGTCTATCATCAGGACTAAGGATAGCTCTTTACTACCAGTCTGTCATCAGGAATAAGGATACCTTTTCACCATCAGTCTATCATCAGGACTAAGGATAGCTCTTTACTACCAGTCTGTCATCAGGAATAAGGATACCTTTTCACCATCAGTCTTTCATCAGGACTAAGGATAGCTCTTTACTACCAGTCTGTCATCAGGAATAAGGATACCTTTTCACCATCAGTCTATCATCAGGACTAAGGATAGCTCTTCACTACCAGTCTGTTTTCAGGAATAAGGATACCTTTTCACCATCAGTCTATCATCAGGACTAAGGATAGCTCTTCAATATCAGTCTGTCATCAGGACTAAGGATAGCTCTTCACTACCAGTCTGTTTTCAGGACTAAGGATAGCTCTTCACCATTAGTCACCAGGACTATGGCTAATCCTTCACTATCAGTTTGTCATCAGGACTAAGGATAGCTCTTCAATATCAGTTTGTCATCGGGACTAAGGATAGCTCTTCGCTACCTGTCTGTCGTCAGGAATAAGGATACCTCTTCACCATCAGTCTGTCATCAAGACTAAGGATAGCTCTTCACCATCAGTCTGTCACCAGGTATATGGCTAATCCTTCACTATCAGTTTGTCATCAGAACTAAGGATAGTTCTCCACTATCAGTTTCTCATCAGAACTAAGGATAGCTCTTCAATATCAGCTTGTCATCAGGACTAAGGCTAGCTCTTCAATATCAATTTGTTATCAGGACTAAGGATAGCTCTTCACCATCACTCTGTCATCAGGACAAAGGATAGCTCTTCACCATCAGTCTGTCACCAGGACCACGAATAGCTCTTCAATATCAGTCTGTCATCAGGACTAAGGATAGCTCTTCACTGCCAGTCTGCTGTCAGGACTAAGGACAGCTCTTCACCATCAGTCTGTCACCAGGACTAAGGATAGCTCTTCACTACCAGTCTGTTGTCAGGATTAAGGATAGCTCTTCACCATCATTCTGTCATCAGGACTAAGGATAGCTCTTCACCATCAGTCTGTCACCAGGAATAAGGATAGCTCTTCACTACCAGTCTGTTGTCAGGATTAAGGATAGCTCTTCACCATCATTCTGTCATCAGGATTAAGGATAGCTCTTCACCATCAGTCTGTCACCAGGACTAAGGATAGCTCTTCACCATCAGTCTGTCACCAGGACTAAGGATAGCTCTTCAATATCAGTCTGCTGTCAGGACTAGGGATAGCTCTTCACCATCATTCTGTCATCAGGATTAAGGATAGCTCTTCACCATCAGTCTGTCACCAGGACTAAGGA
>JAODJW010000036.1:12765254-12792047 GCA_026777045.1 Hyperopisus bebe | reverse complement strand
TAGCTCTTCACCATCAGTCTGTCACCAGGACTAAGGATAGCTCTTCACTACCATTCTGTTATCAGGAATAAGGCTAGGTCCTCAATGACAGTTTTTCATCAGGACTAAGGCTTAGTCTTCACTGTTATTCTGTCGTCAGTGCTAGCTCCTCAGCACTAACAGTCTGTTGTCTGGACTAAGGCTAGCTCCTCACTGCCATCAGTCTGTTGTTGGCATTAAGTCCAGATCCACACGGCTGTCAGTCTGTCGTCAGCACTGAGGCTAGCTGCTGACTCTTGGCAAGCTGTCATAAAGGCTAAGGCTGGATCCTTACTGCTACCAGTCAATCATCAGGACTAAGGCTAGCTCCTCTTCACCATCATCAGAGTTAACACTAACTCAACCTTCTTTAAGTTGACTTCCATGTTTGCAAGATGAGAATTCAGATTGTAATTTGGGGGGTTTGGGCATGGCAATACCACATCCCCACGGAGGGAGAAAGCAGAGCAGCACAGGCTTTAATTTCCCAGGAGACCTCTGTGCTTAACGCTGCCTCCACCAATCTTGCTTGACTCCTTCGCCCACCGACAAGCCCAGTAGCACAAGCTCAGTCAGGCCAAGTTGGTGAGGTAGAAGAGCTGCACAAACAAAAAATGAGGCACACATAAAACATGCCCCACTGCTAATGCTGCTGTCCACCCAGAAATTATCCATCCATTCATCTCCCATAACCACTTATCCAGTACTGGGTCATAGTGAGCCTGGAGCCTGTCCCAGGAAGCACAGAGCATGAGAGGCCCCAGACGGGATGCCGGTCCATCTCTGGGCACAGAATCGCGCACATTATGGGCAATTTAGAGACACCAATTTGCTTAACCACATGTTTTTGGACTGTGGGAGGAAACCCACACAAACATGGAGAGAACATGCTAACGTCACACAGCCCCAGAGCCAAGTGAGGGGATGAAACCACCAGCATACGTGAGGCTAGAGTGCAGGCCACCAAGCCACCATGCTGCCCATAGCCAGGAATTAGCAAGGCCAATTTTATATTGCTGTTATTGTCCGACGCCCAGCGTCATTAGTTTTCATATGCTACTTTATTTATATTTCATGTGTTACTGCTCCATCTCGATGCCCTCGTCAATTAACGCCCTATGCAGTGACGTGAATCGATGTACATTAAAGCAAGGCCTGCGGTAACACCCAGCCATGGGACTGAGGAGCCCACAAATTAACAAAAGCCCGAGGCACGCTCCGAGACAATATTCTAGCATTAATTAAACATGGCAGCATCCGTTTGTGTTGCATCGTATGATATACATTATTTTGCTTCTGTTGGTAATATTTGCCATTTATCATGTGTACGCGGTACCGATTTTGTTGCTCCTTCATTCGCGGCAAATGATAATGATTTCCAGGATGTTCTAATGCAGTCAGATACAGGGAGCATATTCGCTAATGAAGCGGAGGTGAGGATCGTCAAACCCACATCCAGTCAGCTTCACAGCTTTTGAAGCTGACCAGGGCCACCTCAGTTCTCAAGGGGCGCAGTCTTACAAAGCTGTTTTACAGCCGACTCTCCAGCTGAAGTCAATATCCAAATAATTAGTTAAATCGATTACGACTAAGAGCAAGAAACACACTAACATCCAATGCTGGCAACCCTCCACAAACCATTTTCCTATATCGGTTTCTTACTTTGTAAAGTTATATTCATTCCTAGGGAATAAAGTCATGTGCCAGGCACCCTGGGTATATGTCTAAAAACTTCAAAGAATAAAATATGTACTGGGGTGATGTGGAGACTCAGACAGTGGCAGTGTGATTGTTGGTTTGATTCCCAGTTTGGCTCGGTGAATGTAAGGATTTTGGATGAACTATTCCCTCTGTTTACATGAGTTTCCTCCTGCTTCCTTTTGAAATCCAAATGTGGTTATTAAGGTGGACTGATGTCTCTGAATGTCTCTGTGTGGGCCTGGTTATGGACCGGCTCCTGCCGAACAACAGCGGGAGTGCGTCTCACACCCTGTGCTTCTCGGAATGGGCTCGCCACCCTGCACTGAATTAACACTTCTGGGGAAAGTATAATGTAAAGATTTATCATTAATTAGCTGTTTGTTTTTGCAAATTTCCTGAGCTGGGAAAAAATGCTGATAATTATTATGCATCTGGAGTCATTTGTAAGTGAATAGCAATGAATAGCTAATAGTCTCTGATGTTTAAGCACAGATATTATTAGCCCTTTATGCCTCACAGCTGATGTGCATCACATGACTATGTGATTCCTGGTTTCCATTCCAGCCCATTTCTCTGGCTTAATTTTCTCAGTTGCCGCTTAAGTTTCTGTATTCTGCATACCTACGTTTTTTTTTTTTTCCTAAGAAAGGCACTTTATCATTTAAAAAGGTAAAACGTCAAAATTAAGACTGTAATTGAGAGAAAAGGCTGAAGTTCACCCTTGCGTTCACTTTACCCCGGAGCTGTTGAGTTTGAGACTCTCGGTCACATATTAATTGGACCTTTGTTAAAGCTTGACAGCCATTTTTTTTCTTCTGATTAAGTTTTAAAATGCCGCAATTAGTCTGTTCTGTTGGTTTATTAGGGTCATGGTTGAAATGCGGCCAAATCAAATTTATTGGAATTTAATGTCACTTTATGGGAATTTGAGATATTCTTTGCGATTTGCCTCCCTTGGTTCACTGGTCTGGGCTGTTTAGAGGTGGTCTGCTGTAATCTCTGTCATGCTTTATATATTTTAATGTGTCCATTCGTTGCAGGAATTTATGGAGCTCAGACGAAGGAGTTATACTTCCATTTATTTTTCAAATTCCTCTTTTTTATACCGATCACTGTTCAATCTAACTTGCTTTTTTTCTTGTTTTAATATGATGATGATTAGCCCGTTTAATGAGAAGATGAAGGAAAAGCAGTAACAGTGAACCACCAACATGGAGCAGCACCTCCTGGTGGCTGGAACTGGACCAGCACCTATATAATCAGTATTAACAGCTTCATAGGTTATCAGAGCACTGTTTCTTAGCTTCCAATCTGCAAGGGTCATCTGGCATGAAACATATTAGTCATGTGTCCTAAACCATTCAGTGAATTTATTCTTTTGTCAACATGATAAATATTTAATTCTTTATGGCTCTCATTCTTATTCTTCACTTCTATCATTCCTCACTGACCACCTCCTGAAGGTCAGACACACCACAGTGTCTACGCAGCTTGACATAGCTGAACCACTGCTCTTCCTTCAGGTTCCATCATCATGGGTTCTCAGATGGACAAGCCCAAGTTATCTGGGTTCAAACCATCAGTAATAAAATTATTAAATCATATAGCAACTTCTCTCAAGCTGTCTTTGAGTTTTCTGAGTCAGCCAGAAGTTCTACGATTTTAATTTTATACTGTATGTAGAATTTCTTGTTCGTCTACCTCTTGAAAAAGTTTGTGTCAGTTCTCTAACGCTAGAATTTCCCACTCTTCAGAAAACTATCGGGACTTCCGAAATGGTGACTTTTCAAGGTGTATCACTTGAATCCAGGATGTATCACTTAAGGCTATATATAACACTTCCAGCTAAGAGAACCTCCCTGCCATTGAGTGCAAGTGTGGAGCAGTTTCCTTGTCGTCTCTGAGGCGTGGACATCTCTATAAGGTGGTCGCCATGATTACAGAGAGGGTGGTTTTGTTCCTTGTGAGGGCTGAGGCTTGTGACACGGCCAACAGAGGTTTCGTCCTTGCCTGCGTCCCTGAAAACCTTGTCTTTCCAGTCCCACAACCCCACATGCAGCTGGTCCCGTGCAGCTCTTTCTGAGCCTGCGCAACTGGGCTGCACATCTCTCTGAATACCGCGTCGCATTCTGTTATGTCATGCTTCAGAGCCCAATACACTAGATGGATGGATTGTTTTTGCACTGCTTCTTTCATTCTTAAGAGCTTTAAAAGCTAATTGCCAGCTTTATTAATAAATAGCAGTGCACCACTTCTGAGTGCGGCCGTTCGTATTGCATCCGTCTGCAGCGCCGACATTCAGTGTCTCCGTGGCAAATAAAATATACAAATGAATACATTATTGCAGCATCCCTGCCTCCAGTACAGGAGTACAACAGTGCAGTGTCCACATATCACACATACTCTCTGTCAATATGTAGCGCACGTATAGCAGAGCACACCCGTGGTTCATATATAATGCAGTCTCCCACCACATTTGCAGTAGCAGCACTGCTTGACATGGCCTGTTCTTGTCAATATGACGGCTGGCCCCTCGAAGCCGGTTCCACCTTAAGCCCCTGCCTGTCAGCTGCTGCCCCAGTCCCCCCATCCCACCACCCACATTTAATACAAGTTGCCGTACTTCAGAAAACAGTGTTCATGCCCACTAACAGAAACAGTAGTATCTTCAAGCAACCAAAAGCAGTGAGAAAGCTCCGCAAACTTAAGCCTACCTGTGCAGCTGGTCTGTATGGGATTTTCAAGTATAATACCCTGAACGATAGATTGTCCATTAATTATGGTTTATATGCCATTAGGTCTGCAAAGTCTAAATATGACCATATGTCATCTAGAATTCTTAATTAAAGGCTACATTTTAACCGTATAACCATTAAAGTCTTTGTAGCTGCATGATTGTTTTTAAACACATTGCGAGCTCAACATACCTTGCAGAAAGAAGATGGAAATGAAAAAAAAAGAAAAATCATCACAAATCAAAAGAAATGAAATATCCTGCCATATTGTCATTAAAACAGTTTACTAATAATTTAATAACATGGAGGCAGTTTCTGGTTTAAACAAACTTAGAAATCGATTGAGTCAAAATGTGCAAATAACGATGCAAATGAAATTATACTACATTTCCAGCTGGCTCCTGCGGCTTTACATCCCTACATCTTTTCAAATGATCAGTATTGTGTTCAGACAAGAGAATGATCAGGTGGTTGGACACAATCATCAGTCCCAATCAAATTAAGATGGAATGGTGTCATTGTCAGAGGAGCACTTGGGGGGCCGGGGGGCAGTTCTGTGACAATAATTATTTCTGTCTCACCAATCTCTCTCTTCTTTGATGTCATGCCTATTACTCGCCCTTTAATGAATGTTTCATTCCTTCCATACCGTCGCTGTTTATTTCTGAGGAATCGATACAGAGAAAGCAAAGGATCTTCTGGCAGTTCGTCACCAGGCACTCCATCACGTCTCTCTGCTTTCTTCAGACTATCGACGTCCACTTCCACCCACAGCCACAGCAAAGTGAGATCTATCACAACTGCCACCCCAGCTCATCCCAGCACCGTCCTTTCGGATGGTGCGGGGAACTTAGATGCTCTTCTTTTGGGAGAGAAATTTGCATCAGGGTCAAATGCCTTCTGAGCACGTATCCTCGATTCTGTCAAAATCAGTTGTGAAATCTCTCGGAGGAGAATCAAGCAAGTCGTCTTCGGTCATGGATGCGCAAGCTGTTGCCGGAGAGGGTCATTTTCACTGTTGCTAAGTGAGGTTAGCGGTCACGGTTGTCAGGGAACCACGGGGTGCGTGCCGCCTCTCTCGTTCCGCCTGAGCCTCGATGGAGGCGCAGAAGGGTGCACATTACATGGCCCAGATTGCTTATCTACCAACTGGGGATACCGACCCGCTTTCTGTCAGCTTACACCACCTGTGTCAAAGCTCTACCCAATAGAACTGGGAACAGTAGCACTTTGAATAAAGACATGTGCATAAGACCTTTGTAATGCCGCTGTAAGCTACAGTATGTCTCTCTGAATGTTTACATCTAACTTACAAAGGGCCCGACACAGAGGACTTTCTTGCAGTCTGCAGGATTTGACATATGATATTGATGCATCTTACACTCTCTTACACATGATACATCTCAGATGCTTATGAAGCGTCTTAGACTGCTAATGAAGGTGCGATCCCTGATTGATGAAGGCGTTAGAGGTTGCTGTGTATCTAATTGGTTAATGTTAGAATCTGATCTACCAAGAATATTGTGAAGGTGGAAGAATATTTGAGGTATGAGTCAGGTGGCCATTCCAGGGTGTTTTGTTTACTGGTGTCTCATTGGTCTTTGGTGTATCTTGTGTCCCTCTGTGCCAGAAATGTTATCCTGCAGACCTCACCCCCTCCCCAACATTTATACAGACACTGAAAGGGGGCTTATGTAAATAACCCTCCTCTGAACTCCCTAGCTCAAGTGGTTCTATGTTTTTAAATATGCATTTCAAAATATGAAGTTGCTTATAAAGAACTCATATGTAGGAGACAAATGACAGTTTGAGAAGCTGGTGGCCAGCCAACCGTGGCCCAAAGAGGTTTTTCCATTTCTTTAACATCAAACGAGTATTTTTGCCTCCCCTGTGGAGGACATGTATTGAACTTAAATTCCATTATTACTCACTCAAAACAAAATACATCTGCTTTCCTTTCATTTATGAGGAACGTGGCTCCAAATTTGACTTTGTGTACAAAAAGGGAATGTGAACTTGTGAAGGCCCCCGCCGTTGCGGTAATTGGACGGCCAAGGAGTGTTCACTGTTTACCAGGGGAGTGATCCGCGTTTCATTAGGCTGCTGCTAAAGAAGACCAATGCCACGCCATCAAAGAAGCTGCCAGAACATACGACGGGGGAGCTGAGGGCCCGCGTTCCTGAGAAGATGAAAGAGGAGGGTTTGCGGCGAGCCTTTAGAGACTACCTTCAGTGCTCCCGTCCTGTCCTGTCAATTATTAAGGAACACGCTGCAGCTCTGTGCCAACACCAGGAAAAAGCTTGCGTTGTGTCCAGCAGGATTCCTTACAAAAAGGCTTGAACGCTGTGAAACACTGCATGTTTATATATTTAGTTTTCAAATTTATTGTTAATATTCAGCAGCACAGTTGTCAGCAAATACCACTGCTGCCTCATACCTGCAGTGTTGAGGGTTTGAATCTGGCCTCCCCTGTGTGTGTGCAGTTTGCATGTCCTCCCTGTGCTGTGTGGATCGTCCCATACTCTGGTTTTCTCTCAAGGTCCCAAATTGCATGTTTTGTCAACTGGCTTGGTGAACTCTGCCATGTGCCATTTGATGGACCAGCATCCTGTCCAGGGTGTCCCCCGCCTTGTGCCCTGAGATGGAGGAGCATCCTGTCCAGGGTGTCCCCCGCCTTGTGCCTTGAGATGGACTGGCATCCTGTCCAGGGTGTCCCCCGAGTTGTGTCCTGAGATGGACGAGCATCCTGTCCAGGGTGTCCCCCGAGTTGTGTGCTGAGATGGACGAACATCCTGTCCAGGGTGTCCCCCGCCCTGTGTTTCCTGGGATAGACTCCAAGTTCGCCACAGTCCCCTACTGATAAGCAGTTGAAGATAGATGGTGGGTTTTTTCTACTAATTGCCACCACTGGAGCCATTGAAAGTGAACTGTGAGTAAAAGCTGAGAGATTTACAATGATGTCAAGAAGAAAGTACCCTTCTTCAATTCACCATTCAATTCTACATATCAGGGCATAAATAACAATCGTCTGACTTCTAAAATAAGATAAATCGAGACTCAGATAACAGACAACATATAACAGATTTCACTATGTCATTATTTATTCAACAAAAAGTAAGCCAAAATACAAAAGCCCTGTGGGAAGGGTTATTAAGCCATTTTCATACACTTTGAAATCCATCATTCTACAGTGAGAAGATTTATTTACAAATGGAGAACATTCTAGACAGTTGCTTGTCTTCCCAGAAAGGTTTGTCCTAGCAAATTGGGCCCAGGGTCAGACTGTGCGATGCTTAGGGAAATGGCAGAGAACCCAGGAGCTACATCTGGGGATCTACAGGCCTCGTTGACATGTTCCTAACAAGTTAATGGCTCTAGATAAGAAAAAGACAGAGCAAGTGGCGCTAATGATTAGGCAGAAAATATGCTGGTTTCCATGGGACAGAGAACAGCAAAGCACTGAGCGAAAGCAGGAGCCCACTGAAGAAGGGTGCGTGAAGGTGCAACGGTGAAGCAGATCAGAGCAACAGCACGCCTGCCGCCGACAGCAGGTGGCCATTAGAGGGACAGCGACTGCTCTGCCGCTGTATTTCTCCCACACACAAGGAAACATCTAGCACAGGGTCGCATCTGCCACTGCCCCCCCCCCATTCCCCTTCCTCCCCCCATCAGGGCCCAGGTGGATTCACATGTTGCATTTACATCTGAATCCAGCTTTTTGCCTCATGTGAAATACGTGTACGTTATCCCGAACAACAGTGAACGTGGAGGGTTTTTTTCCGTCCTTTTTTATCGGGTTCATGAAACCCCGGAAAGGATCCTGTTGGATGTAATTACGCTGCTAAACAGAGGAATCTGCAACAGCATGTTTATGAATCTCGCATAATAATATAATAACCCTCCTCGTCCTGAAACATGTTTTGACAGACAGGGCGAGCTGAAGATGCATAATTTCCCAGCGCGGAACATCTGACAGCTGTTTGCCGGCGTGCCGAGGACACACTTAGCCAGGTAATTTAGCCGTGTGCCGCCTCTTCGGGCAGGAGGAAGTTCTCCGCAAGCTGATGCCGCACGGCTGGCAGCGATACGACCGGCTTTGACGCATTAAAGGAGTCAAAGCGCCTCTGCCATGCTTGGCTCCACGATTCGCCCCCCACCCGCCCTTTCGGGGGGGGCTGGGGGCTAGGTCGTCCAGGATGCCCGTCCCACTGAGTTGATATTTATTTACTGCTGGCTCTACAGGACAGCGTAGCCTTCCAGAAAAAAAAATGATGGATTAGTGAATGGCTGGTGCCGAATTAAAAGCTCGTTAACAGCAAGAAAAAAGCATAGATATTCTGAATAAACATTTGTATGTGGTTATTTTTGCTTTAATACTGGCCTGTGTACATATTTATTTTATAGCTGACACCATAAAGTGCCCTAGTTTGTATTTTTACAATATTTTGCATTCAAGCACACTCACACATACACCATTAGTACACACACACCATATCACAAGGCTCTCCATGCCGTATTCCAAAACATGAACTATTTATTATGTACTTATAAGCATATTATTATTATTCATATTCTCGGAGCATTCAAATTGGTAATAATTTAACAACAGCTACAGCCCACCTGTCAGATTCGTTCTTCAGAATACTAAGAGGTTTTGTTATATATTTTTTTTCCGCAGTTAAACATAGAAATCTAGTAAGAAAAAAAAAATTGTGCATTTTGAATTGCACGTAGTCCCAGTTCATTATGCTGCTACAAAACATCGATCTGTGGGGTATGAAAACAGGTGGTGAGGAGTTGAGTGTATGTGTTTCTGGGGATCTCCTGAAAGCTGTTTTTTCCCCCCAATCAAGCTCTTAATTAATTCAGGCTGATTGTCACACCTGTCAACAGGTATAGGCAGCTGGGCCTTTAAGACAAGTGTCAAGGGTGTGATGAATCAGTCAAAAGAGAAAAAAAATCAATGCGAAACAGCAGGATGGGAATGAAAACGTATGAAAGGGCAATATTTAGTTCAGTGGGTAGCGTACATTCAGTATACGCCGGTTCAGTGGGTTGCACTGTTGCCTCTAGCTTTGGAGGGAATCGAATCTCTGTTTGTGGGGAGCTTGCATGCTGTCCTCCTGCTGTGCAGGCTTCCTTCTTGTACTTCCTCAAGCAGTCCAAAAATGCATAGTTGGGTGAAGTAGCATCTATGAATTCTCCAGTGTGTGTGCAAATGTTTGTGCTCTCGGGTGGACTGGGATGCCCTCTGTGGCGCTCCCCTGCCCTGTGCTGCCTTGGATTGGCTCTTGTGACCCTATACTGGATAAGCGGGCAAAGGAGCTGGATAAATGCATGGTTGGCATTTATCTACCAGTAATGAGAAAGAGTGATGCTACAAATGCTTGCCTAAGTTTCTCCCAAATCTAAAATGAAACTACAATCCATCAACTGCCCAGTAAAGTAAACAGAGAGGCATGTTCATCATTGCTAATGGCCTCATTGAGTGTTGCTGCAGGGTGCCGACCTTTGAACATCTAGAGCAGAAGAGGCCTTAGCATCTGCAACAGTGTCATTCTGGAGGACATGACGAGGCTGGCTGGACACAGTATTGTTTAACCTGTCCCTTGGGCATCAAAGGACCATACCAAATGTCCTCTTCCACCTCAGATTAAAAAAAAGCCTTTCTGTCTTTAATTGCTTTTTAATACTTCAGTGTAAGCTAGTTTGCCAGAGTTACCAGTCCTGTTACCAGGCACCTTGCATTTTTCACAATACTCTAGTGAAGGCTAAAGCTAGCAGCTACCCTGCTATAATGAAGGCTAAAGCTAGCAGCTAGTCTTCTGTAATGAATGCTAAAGCTAGCAGCTACCCATCTGTAATGAATGTTAAAGCTAGTGGCTACCCATCTGTAATGAATGCTAAAGCTAGCGGCTACCCTGCTGTAATGAATGCTGAAGTTGGTAGCCCCACTACTGTAACAAATGCTACAGCTAGGGGCCACATTGTTGTAATGAATGCTAAAGCTAGCGGCCACACTGCTGTAATGAATGCTACGGCTAGCAGCTGCATGTTATCCCTCAGTGCTGGCAAGCTAATGGCAGGGTGCCTGAGGCCCGCCATGTCTCCTGCTCTTTCGCAGATTTGGACACTATTCCACCCCCGCACCACCTCGTCGACCCCTTGGAGCATTGGCCTGTCACCACTCTCCGTCGTCCATTCCCCCTTCTGCTGTGACGGGCCTCAGCCCAGTCCACCCCTCACCGGCATCCCTGCTGCTGACAGGGAGGGAAGCCACATATTTTTAGAGCTGGGGCACGATTGACGCCAGCGGACTGTCCTGTCTGTTTGGCAGAGCCGTATGGTTGTTTGCTCTGGGATTTTTACAGCCATTTTCTCACTTTCCTTTTCCCCCATGCAATTCTCCTAGAATTAGTCCTTTTCCAGACGGGGCTGCTCAGCTCCGGAAGGCTCTATTTACAACAATTTTACTCGGGGCCATCTTTTCCTGCCTGAGCGAGCAGCCGCGAGTGAAACCGTTTTGACTATGGCTTTCAAGTGTGGAATTATTCATAGTAAAATCAGACTGGCAAAACACTATATTTTACACAAAAATGCTTTCAAACCCGATAAAGGCTATCAGTGCATTTTAGGGTCCTGTCTGTAACACACTGAAATAGTTTTAGAAACAGTGACCCCTACTGAAACATGCAGGAAGGACAAATCGTTGAAGTGTTTAGTCGTATGCTGTGGTGCTGTATATGAGATACGTTTCCATTTATGAAAAAAGGCCATCAGTAGCACACACAAAAGCTGTGTTGAATATTAAGGATCGCTGTAAATAAATATTTTCCACTGTCTGTGGTCTTGCCAGGCAGTTGCATCATACCCTCTCTACTCTAATGTTTCTTGAGGTAGAAATATTATGCTCAATATTTCAGGTATGTGCCATGATTTCGTTTGTTCCCTCCACTGGAAAAAATGTAATATTTTCTTTGAACATCCCTAACATCGCTTCAGATTAAAGTATTTATGGTGTATGTTCATAAATAAATAAATCTCTACATAAGCCATGAATAAAGGATGTTATAGAATTAAAACGTCTGTAAAAGTGTCAAGCATAAATAGAGTTTAAGAGATTAAACTCCAGCGTCTAACCATGTTTTTAAAGTATGCACACTCTAGTCTATTTAAGTCTATTTAAACTCCTGGATTTTGCACTGTTTCTAATACTCCAATGAATCCGATCACTGAATAGGCACAAGCATGACCATTCCTGCTGCCCCATAGTGTCCACATTTGGCATACTTCTGAATCCACTGGGCATACCTATCGTAATTGGATTTTATGCACACTTTAAAGCACATGGCATCAACATGGATTCTTAACTGTGCACGCAATGATATAGCAAAGAGGAGAAGGCAATCTGGTGGTTGAAATGGAAAGGGCGAGCTTTATGCACATGGATGTATTTACATATCCCTGAACTCACTGGCACAGAGAGTGCTCTTATTTACTGTCCAAAGAATATGCATGATAACAAATTCATGGCAAAGGCATCTGAATCCGGTAATATATTCGTCGTGGCTTCCAAGTATCCTGTTCCGTGACCAAGTGTTTGGCTGTCTTCTCTCCTTTTAAATGAAGCCAGATAAGATTCACTGATGCACGGAGAAGTCTGAAGTAACTGGAGCTGCCGCAATGTTTCCCTTTATAAGTCCTTATCTAGCTGTTAGGTCTCCGCGGCAGCAGGCAGTCCCAGTGGAGGACGCTGAGGAGTCCCCCTCTCTACGTACTGCTGTCTCTTTAATCAAATGTGCACCGAACCATTTTCACCAGTCTGCTGCAAATCCAATTATGAAAATAAAAGTTATTTCGGGAAATCCAGGGACCACTGAAACTAAATGAACAAGAGGAAGCCATGGCGAAACTGTTTCATGTGAAAGAGGTATTTTGGAATTCTCTGAGTTAGGGTTAGGGTTTTAACGATTATTATTATAAATTTTCGCTGGCATAAAATGAAAAGGGTTTTTGAAGAGTAGCCGTGAAGGACATGATATCTTCTGTCCTTCAGGTGGTCATACCTGGATGGAGCTTCTGGTAGAGTTAAAAAAATTTTCATAAGCTGACAGACAGGCTGAGCGAGACAGAGAGAGAGAGAGAGAGAGAGAGAGAGAGATACAGGGCTCCACATTGGTAAGCACTGAGGAGGAAGTGATAAGGAAGAAAGAGAGGAGAGAGACAGAGGACCACTCTGGTAAGTACTGAGGAGGAAGTGAGGAGAGAGACAAAGAGAGACAGAGGACTATTCTGGTAAGCACTTAGGAGGAAGCGATGAGAAAGAAGGAGATGAGAGAGACAGAGGAGGAAGTGAGGAGAGAGACAGAGAGAGGAGAAAGGCAGAGGACCATCCTGCTCAGTACTGAGGAGCACGTGAGGAGAGACAGGGAGAGGAGATAGACGGAGAGAGGAAAGAGACAGGGAGAGGAGAGAGACAGAGAGAGGAGAGAGACTGGGAAAGGAGAGAGACAGAGAGAGGAGAGAGACAGGGAGAGGAGAGAGACAGAGAGGGGAGAGACTGGGAGAGGAGAGAGACAGAGAGAGGAGAGAGACAGAGAGAGGAGAGAGACAGAGAGAGGAAAGGGACAGGGAGAGGAGAGAGACAGAGAGGGGAGAGAGACAGAGAGAAGGAAACTGAAAGGTTTTCGCTTGAAATAGAAGGGATTCTTTTGTTTTGTTCAAAAAAAGGTTAAAATATAAAAACCTGAAAATGACATTCCCTTTTCCCCTTGGTATCATGCTGGGGTATTTTCTCCAGCTTATTTGTATTGTTATTAGATGATTTGTTTGACATTTTGTTCAGTTGGGGACCTACTCAGGTGTGCAAAATGGGGCCAATTTTGCAGCATTTACCCTGTAAACATTTAAAAACTGCTCCCTATTATTTGGAGTGTTGGTCACCTGATCTCCTTGTCACCGAGGGCGCACCATTTCCAAACTCCCTCTCCCAGCGCCCACTGTCCTCCTACTGGTCACCCGCCTTTTCTCACCATTATTCTGAGGCCTCAGATCACAAATACCAATTGGAGGTCTGGTGTTGGAAGGGTAATCGATTGGAAAATGAATTGCGAAATTCTATGATGTTGGTAAAGTGGGAGTGAAATACAAATACTTTGGCCATATACAAATACGTCATTAGAGGCTGACAGCTGAGCACACCAACTGCAGAGAGTGTTATGAGTTCATGATTTTTTATTTCTAACTATATTTTTGGGATTAGTCTGCATAACAAAAACAAATACATCTACATGATTAATATTTATTCTTAACGGGGAATTGTTCAGTCCAATTCATTGCAGTCATATTTTCATCTAAACGTAATTCCCATAATATTTACCTGCTTAGCCTCTATTGTTCGAAACTGTTGCTGGGAGGTGCATTACCTTTTCCTGGAATTGCAAGCCATTACCTCGCAAAGTTAATTCACGTGCAAAAGACACGTGATTTATTGTGGAACAAAATTGTTTAAGGTGAACATGAACTGTACCCACCATAAGGGCCTTATCTCTCAATGAACCCCAGAGCTGAGAAAGGCTGTTTTCCTTCTCTATGGGTGACAGAGGATGAGCCAAAATTGTGTCAGGGTCAGTAATAAATTACTACCATTTTCCAATTTTATTCTTCATGTTCTAGCCCAGAGCCAGATTCATATACTTGCTTGTGAATTATAAGACTCTGTTTTGGATTTTTTTTAAGGATGGGTCATGATAAATGGGCTAAGACACTGAGTATGAACACATTTATCAAATTCCTCAAAAAAAAAAAAAAAAAAAAAAGCTCCCTCCCTGAAGAAGCCAAGCCATGGAAGGTCTTTGTGTCTTCGTGTCTCATCCTCATTGGAGGATGGCACAGCCCCAATGCACAGCCAAGGTCGCCCGGCCCTGCTTTATGTAAGGGTCATGCCCTGCAGCATCTGTAACAGCTTCATATGATTAACCGCATGGTGGCATTCAGGATGCTGACCTACTTTGGTTTGTCTTCTTTGTGTTCACCATGATCTACTTGGATTTCACTTCCTTTTCAGTAAGCTGCTCCTAACCAACTGGAATATCTTCCAGGGAGCCCCCTGCCTTGTCCCCTGTACTTCTCCACAACCCTGTACTGCAAAGAGGTTAGAAGACAGATGGATGGATGGATGCTCCTGACCAAATTAAATCCCATAACTTCATTCAGGAGCCAGCATCTTCCCGCTACGTACAGCCACGCACAACGGAGTTATATCCCAAGAAGTACAGGAGACCAGGCAAGGCACTGCCATGATAGGGTGCCAGTTCTCCCAGATGACTGAATTGAACTTTCCAGCTGTAAATCATCAGTCATGCTTTCAAAGTGACAGGTCCTGCATCAAAGTAGCAAACTGGAAAGACTGGTCTCTTGCTCCACGTTTATCTAGCTCCGGAATCATCATCCAATCACTCCTTTCATCCTGCCCTTTTTTTTCCAGCTGTTCTTTTCAAAGAGGTGATTCAGAGCGCTTGTCTTCCTTTTTTCACTCTGTCTATGCTCCAGATGGCCTTTTTGGTTTTGAATAAGAGCCTGATTTGGACGCAAGTGTGTATTTGTGTTTGCAGTAAGTCTGCGAACTAGCTGGGCGCGATGCATCTCCATGACAACGAAGAGATACAGTGCCTAATATGTGTGAACTCATCAGAGCGCACAACTGGGAGAGGGAGATGGAGTGAGGATGCTCATAGTAAGCTGAACTAGCTTAGCCCCACACAGAGCACTGTAACAGGGATGGGGAGATCAAATCCTCAAAGCTCAGGCTACAGCTCTGTGGATTTTCATTGTAGTTTGGCTTTAAACTGCTTCCTTAAAAAGCCACTTTTGGGATAGAATGGATGGCTTCATCAATCAGCAAATTTGAATGGTTTACTGTCTGAATGTTTATAATTCCTGTGGGTGGTTTGCGTGACTGAGACTGTGATGGACTGGCATCGCTTCTAGGGCGTCTGCTGCCTTGTGCCCGGTTTTATCATGGGATAGACCACAGGCTCACAGTGACTCTGTTGGTTAGAAGATCGTTGTTTGGATAAGATGTTAAATTAGCCTTAGTAATACTCAAAAACGCAGGTAGTAAATGGGTGAAATTGCTTAGTTCTCCAAATACCGTGTCATCAGTGACCAACACACCAGGATTTGCAGCTCGATCGAAATTTGCCGGCATAGCACAACTGTAGTGACCCACTTGGGAAGAATCCCACTCAGATAGACCCTGGCTGAGCTGGGATAACTTCTCATCCACTGTCAACTGATGAAGAGAGAGAGAGTAAATGAAAATAAGGAATAGAGGGAACAGGTTGAGTATGGTGTGCCAAGGCCATCAACTGCCGTAGCTCACCCATGGCTCGATGTGGACTAATTAATGCAGAAAAGGAAACTGGTTATTTACACAAGTGTCAGCCTCCTGATATCCATCAATCTTCCGACATCTTATTAGTAAACGATCACAGGGGGGCCTGGAACCTATCGCAGACAAAATAGGACATAAGGCAGGGATACCCTGGGCGGGATACCAGTGACCAGCAGAGAGCTTCCTTTTAGATTATAGGTCTTAAAGCAAAGGGCTGTGAAAGTGATGTATAAATGTATAAGGACAGCACAGCCCTCCGTAGGTGCAACATGATTCTCAGCATTGCATTATGGGGGATTTTGTGAGGTGTCGTCTTGAAGAAGGAATCGATATTTTCACCCCGCAGGAATTCTTCAGAAATCTGCATGGGTTTCCATGACAACCCTGTCCTCACTGCCCTCGGTGCCTGTGCTTGACTTTTCAGGATGTGTGTTTAAACTGGAGTGGGTTCAAGCTGTCGAGTGCTGTCCTTCCAGCTCCACGCCTTCCTGTATGGAATCACTCCTGAAAATATCGGGTGTCCTTTGGTGATTTCTGTGAGGTGGTCCTTTTGAACCTACCGTTGAAAATCCCTTGAAGACTGTCCACATCTCGTGTGTTTCGGCAGTTAAGAACACCGTGTCCTTTATGGGTAATTTGAGGCAAACATTTGCCGTCATCATTCTACGCACTCTAGGTCTTTTGTACAGTTTTCACCTCCAGACAGGTGAACATACTGATAGTTTGTCAGCATGCTGGTGAATTACCTCATTTTTTACCTTGACAGTGGGGTGGGGCTGTGCAATCCAAGCCGCCCCAAGAGTTTAACCTGCTGTGGCTGGCAGGGGTAAACAAATTATACAACAAGCAGCAACACCTCACTGTGCCACATGTACTGTATGTGTGAATGTTTTCAGGCAAAGAACAGTGGTCCCCGTGTCAAGGAGAAGGAACAGCATGTCGTAATGGTGAAATTTAATGAATTTATTGATTCTCTCCCATAATTAAACAGAAGCCTGGGTCAGATATGTCTGTGTAAATTTCAGGCATACAGAAAGCACAAGGCTCTTTTCTGGTCCAAATGTTCCCTGACGTTAGTCAGCTGAAATCTTATTCTGTCAAAATTCATCCTCCAATGTGTGACACACAGTAACATCTATGCATGTTTGCATATTTATTCTTTATGCAAATGTTTATTTAGCGTGTCATCAACATGTAACGTTCACATGCATGTGGGATAATTAGTAGTTTGCGTTTTTGCAAGATTGGCCCTGGATTTCTGCTGGATGTTAAAGAAGCAATTGCCATGGTCCCTGTGGATCTTTTTCTGCTGTCATTGTCTGAACCTGTGAGGTTTTTAGTCCCAAGTTCCCTCTAATTGAACTAATCTCAAGCAAAGCATCAGTCTATCCGAGGATTTAAATCTGAGTCTGTTGACATGCAGTGTCATGCAAGAGCTTCGGAGAAATTCCCTCTAACATAAATTCATCGGGGAAAATAACAGGAGCTTAAGTTCCCAGCACTTTATTTGTTCAGATTACTGTCCTTGGGCAAGATTTTGTAAGATTTGTAATACAGACAGTAGACACAAGTTTAATAGTTTGAAACCTAGTGCTTGTTATATTTTTTATTGTGTAAGTTGGGATTTATTTCCTGGCAATATATTTTTATTAGTTGACATCCTGGCTGTGTTTGAATTTTTAATATGGCCGTCTACCCGTAAGTGTCCCTACCTGCATGTGTCTGAATGTGGCACTAGGTGTGGGTTTTCAGAGAAGTAGAACGCATTATTAATGAGCATAGCTCTGGTCAGCATCCATACCACTTCAGTCCCAGCAAGCCTGCAATCTATCACTGGAGGTGGAGGACAAGGGACACAGTTAGGGTTACATCACATGTTATCATGCAGAGAACATGCAAACAAGCAAAGACACAGGCATAGGATTCAAAGCCTCAGTTTTGGACTGTCAGGCTACAATACTGTAAACACCCATGAACGTGTCTTTCTATATGTTACTGTATCTTTGCTCTTCACAGCGTCTTCAGTCTACCCAGTGTAATCCTTCCCTCTACTGCTCACCTTGACCCCGTGACCTCGCTCCACTGCACCACAGAACCTGGGTGGCGTTTGTCAAATGCCACCGGCGCCGGAGACGCCGACACGTCTTATGGGAAAAGATCAAAGGGAGATGTTTCCACAGAGTGAGGCTCTCTCGTCACCGTCCCATAAGCGGATTTACTCCCGATAATTCCAAACACGCTGTCAACAAGTCATAATTTGCATACATTTATTTTTTAATAAATAACTTCAAAGGAACAAAGCATCAGGCTAAGGTGTGTAATTTGCCGGAGACTGGAATTACGTGGCCCAATCACGCTCATGTTGTTTGAATACCCCGCTGTGGTGTCACACACCTCCCCCGGCCTTCTCAGGGAGCGTCTCCTCTAATGGAAGCCAGGAGAGCTGGATGGAGGGAGGCCTGCTGAAGGAAATCAGGAGCATCTTTGAATGTTACCTGAACTTTATGAAAAGGTTAGGAGGACCTGAAAATGGGATTATGTCAATCAAAACGAGATTATGTAAAAAACAGAAATTAGACCGCATCGGCCTGGAAATGAGATTATATCCAACTGGATATGAGATCAGATCAAACCGAAAACAAGACTGCATCAAACTGGAAAAGAGACTGTACCAGTCTGAAACCAAGAATGGAAATGGGAGAGCCAACAGGAAATGGGATTATAAAAATCAGAAATTATAATATATCACACTGGAAATGAACTGTAAGCCAAGATGAAAATACGACTATCACCAGGAACCGGAAGTTATTTTATAACCGAACAAATTGACGTACAAAATAAATAGAATTGTCATAATATGTGATATATATTAAACCAGAAGAAAACTGAAAAACCAATTACTGATAGGAAATGATCAGACATCTCATGGACCCATGTATTAAGCTACAGAAGCTACACTCTCCTTCATCATGTAGCATTTGCCTCTGTGATGCTTCGTAAGCGTTAGAAATCTGTGGCCAGACTGGTGTAACCTGGCTCTCTGTGCAGTGTCTGTTACTGTGAATGAGTCAGCTAGCACACTGCGAAAGGGCTGCCAACGAAACGCTCGCGCTCGTGTGATCTCTGCTCGGATCTGGCCCACAGAGCGTTCCATCGCCGTGGTGATTAGAGCCCGCAGAGGAAAGAGGAGTCTATTCATCTGCTCGCCTCTTCAGAAGAACACAATCTTGATTCAAGTATTCAAGTTTGGAAGGATTTCAATGGTTTAGACAATTGGTTGTTCATTGACTTATGTTTTAATAAGCACTGTAATGAGATTCATTACCCAAAGTCAGATTTTATACACAACACAAGGTATTTATGAAGTTATTCAGTATTCCATCCATCCAGTTAGAATTCTGATGCTTATTCATTAATTAATTATAATTATATAATAATTATAATAATAACATTGCTAAGTTTATTAAATAATATTACATAGCAATTAAGTAAACATTGATGTGTTATTTTGGCTTATGTTGGCTCATGGGCACCCTCTACTGGTCCCTAAAGTAACTCCCCAACTGTTTTTGACCTGCTATGCAGGGTCATGCTAAAGCTGGTCTTGAGTGCAAAAAAAGTGCTCAAATTTCTTTTTGTTTCAATATTCTGCTTTATATATATATAAGACATAGACACACACACAAACACATTAAGATTGTTTGACTGCATAAATTGCAGTTCATACGGCCTGAGTAGACAGCCAGGCTGGGTGATCCGGCCAACTGCTAAAGGGTCATCCAGTGAGATGAAATTTGGTGCAACACTTGGTCATTTATGGAAGCTGTATCACACATACACGTTAGACGTAGGTGAGGGAACGTGGTGATCCCAGGATGGAGGTAGCTCCAGGCATTGTTCTGGAGGAGAGTCGGTGCTAATGCAGTTCCTTTGCTAGCAGAGGCAACTGGGTTCCCCAAGGTTTGGGGCCATAGCCAGGAAAAGTCATCAAGGGGGCAGCCATAAGGGTTACTCTGGCCGTAACTGTAATTGCTAACTCTGCCTTCCAACATGAGAGACAGGTTGCTCTACGTGGTGCTGTACAGCTAGGTCTGGGAGCTGGGGAACCTGGCAGCCCTCTGCAGTCTTCAGGGGAAAATCGGGAGCCAGAAAGCTGGGTAAGAAGGTAGGCCAAGAATAATGCTCCACTGCAATCTTATACCAGGTATTTATCACATGATTGAGGAAGGTTTTCTTTGTTAGATGGACCTTTTCACAAACGCATACAAGCCACAATATCTGATCCCCTCCTATGAACAGCTGATGCAACATCCAGAGCAAAACACTACGTGAACCTACACTGACGAGATGGAAGCAATATTAGCATCAGCTCAAGCCTGATATAAAACAGCCTAGCGGTAGGTTTTATATGAATGTAAATTCATGGGGGCGTTACGCTCATTTGCTGTAAACTATAATCAGTACAGATGTAAAACAAGAACCCTGAGATAAAAGTGACCCCAATTAAACAATGATAAGCGCCTATATGATGGAAAAAAAATCATTAGGAAGATAAGGGCTTTTAGCTTTAACACTGGACATCTTCACATCCTTATTTCACTGTCAGAAGAGACAATATACAGCAATTGAAATGCAAATTACACACCGGTTGTTGTTTTTCATTTTAGACCAAAGTGACCAACAAATATAATCCAGCCTTTCATCAGTTTTTTTGTTCAGTTATATGGGCTCACAGGCATGTAACCCTGCTTTTTACGGTATTATATATATTTTTATCATTATATTAAAATGTCCTGTGCTTCATTTAAATAGGCAACATCCTGTATCACTTACATGGCCAACATTAATCAGTCCTCCTGTGACTGTTACAGATTATTAAAGGGCCGTATGGACACGGGAGATGCAAGAGCCGTTGTGTGTAATAAAGCAGAGGAAATTAGCTACCGTAGATGTTCATTTCGCTTATCTGATTCAGAGAGTTGCGTCAGTCCTTAGATCCCCTATGTCATAGTATCACAGAGTAACACAAAAAGCCATAATATACAGAACAGGCACTAATCTAAACACAAATCACAGAGTTTCCGACCACAATAATAGTGCCACATTATTGCTGCTATTATTGAGTGGAAGTGTATAAAAGCTTCATTATGAAGTTACAAATGTGCTTCACAAAGATATATTATTGAATTCTTCTGAGAAACATGCTATTAATATTAATGTCCAGGGTTATATGTCTGGGAGTGGCCAGCGGCTGTGCATGTCTACTCTTCCTGTATAGGGGCCCTCTTGTGAGAATGAAGTGCAGTGAAGGGTTTGGAAGTCCTCTGAATTTATACAACTGGGACTGGTATTCTTTTTGTGTGTATTTAGACAGATAGATAGATAGATAGATAGATTAGATAGATAGATAGATAGATAGATAGATAGATAGATAGATAGATAGATAGATATAACTCTAGATCTATTATACACACAAAATAACTGCTGGTATTTGTCTGTTGTATGTAACTTTGTGTCAATGCCATGAAGGCTTGTATCAGTATATTTTGTGAGAACGTGCATTTATTGTGCATTTTGCCCACCACAGGTAGACTGTCAGGAATGTTGACTCCAGGCAGTGGCAGAATTTTGTCAGAACATGAGATCTGGGACCAATGCTCAGCGTGAGCTTAGTTTACATGTTTGTCAAGTGATCCGGAGAAGCGTCTCCTTTCAGCTGCTCTCCGAGTCCCACCGGTGTGCTGCCTACACAGAGTCGTCACACTAAGCTGCCTGAAAATATACCTCAGCACATTTCAGCTGGAGCCACAGACATGAGGATTGATGGCCCAGAATTGTCCTTCGCTCGTTCTGATGTTCTGTGCACGTCCTTTGATATACATCCTGTCCAAGGACAAACCCCGGCTTCCCGGGCTTCCGGGGACAGGCTGCAAGGTCAATGGCACCTTGCACTGGATAAGTGTTTATGGAAGATGGATGGATGGATGGATACCAGTGAATTAGGTTTTCAGTCAGTGCTCTTTCTGAGACTCTTATCTGAGGTGAGAGACTGAATGGGAAGAGCACTGAACATCTCTTCATAGGCATGCAGCACTTTGAGTGCCTCTAGATTGATGCAGCTCTGTGGAATTATTTCAAAAAGCAGGCCTTTCAGGGTTGAGGGGGGACTGGTTTTATGCTAACTGAAATTATAACTTGCGGTATGCAAGTGTTCCAGCTATTCATTACAATTATTGCTTATGCAAGCAATTATACAAAAGAGCAAAAAGGGTGCCAGATAACACTCCTGCTTTGTAATATGGAAATGGAAATGTGCTGTTCTGACCCCTTTAACCTACTGGAAATAAACAATGGAAATAGGTCTATTCGCTAAAAAAAAAAAAAAAATCTTCTTTGTGATATCTGTTGCACTGTTCTGTCATTGAAAAGACACACCCTCAGTCAAAATCTGCTTGGCTCTTTGCCCAGGGAGAGGTCTTAAATCTTTTAAGCTCACTATTTGTCAGGATCATTGTTCGCATTTCGCTGTTAACATTTCTTGTCTTCTACATAGACGCAGCGCTTTTACTTAAACTTAACCTTTATTGCACTCAGGTGACCCCTGGTGGTAGTTGCGGTATTACGGCGTCCAAGACGTGCCTGGCATTGTTTCGTAGCAGCGCCGTCGCATGTCGGCAGGACAAAAATGATACGTTAATGCGCCATGTCTGCAGTAGGAGCGAGTTTTACTGCACCAATATCTTTACATGACCACCTGCCCCATATGTCCCTCTTATTCAAATAGAGTATTGCAAATCCATTTATGCCTACTGTATTGTTTCCCGCCAAGCTACAAAATTAGCAAGTAGACGCTGGGCCTTATTAAAACATTGATCTGTACAGATACCTTATAGTTATAATCGCACATTAATTCTGCACCTTTACCTGGCTGCCTGTCCTTCCTGTGAGCAAACAGGTCAAGACTGACATCTGAATATCATTAAGGTGATAAGAGATCTCTTATTAAGTCTATTAATTAGGAGCTTATTTTTCAACTACGTTTACATCTGCATACATCATTATGATAATTTTTGAATAATTATTCCTCGTTCGTAAGGGGTTTCCTCCGTGATGCATTTAAGTAGGCATGGCTGTAAACAGACTTGCTGCGATTGATTGTTTCTGGGAGAGATTTAAGCCGTATTAAGTTTTTTTCTCCAATTATAAGCAGATTTCCCCTCTAAAACACATTTTTGCCAAAGTAATACATATAAATGTCATTCATTTATGCCAGTGATTCAGAAGGACGCTTGGCGTGAAGCGCCATGATGTTTCATAAGTGACTTTGAATTTCCTGATGTTTCACCAGTGACTGGATCTCCAGAGAGCATAACCCTTCATTGCATACAAGTTACTTCATAAACACTCCCCATCTTCAGTGCCCAATTCCCGCAAGACGGGTATGCGCCTCTGATCCACGTTGGGTTTCCATAAAATTCCAAAAACCTTTTCCTTTTCCCCAAACCGTAGCTGCTTAGAGCACCTGAAATTTCGCTTAACGTTAAACTGAACGTTTAAAACTCTGTACAATTATCTGGTAGCAGACTATAAAAATGAATAAGGCGAATAATAAAACCAAACAGAGACCACATGTAAGATCGTCTGGCGCACAAGAAGTCCACGGGGGCAATAATAACTGTGAATGATCAAATAAAAACTGCGCATGATATGTTAGCAGTCAAAGAGGATTTTCTGCTTTGCTTATATGTCTTGGAACAAGGTACCTTATATCTGGTCTCTTGTGTAGTTCTTTCAAAGACCTGATCTTAAATCACACGTTAAAAGGGATGTAATTATAATCAGATCCAGAGTTTATTTTGAGAGCTGCACATAAAGTGTACAATAAATGAAGGAAGCATTAAGTCACCATTATACTTGAATTACCGGCAAATAGGACTTGAATTTGGTTATTTACAAACTAATTTAGAAACGATGGAAATTAGGTCCTTGCCAAGCCTTACTGTTTACAACACTTTCATTTTATTTAAACAGCCTAGTTAAGGCAGTTTCACAACGAGATACCTTTCGTCACAGTTAATGTGACATGTGGCAGCTCTATAGGATGTGTGACGCACGTGTTGTGACGACTGTCATAATCTCTGATGACCTATGACGAAACATCCGTGCGTGGTGAGTAATAAAATGCCATTAAGGCATTATGACACTTACGACATGACGCTCCAATCTAGTGTCAAATGAACATACCTGACAAAGGGATTCTGGCTGATTGTAGTGCAATTAACTTTCTATTATGTTCATAGACAGTAAACGAAGCGGATAGCATGTAAAACATTACTGACTCAATGCAGATTTGGAGAAGCAAAGCATAAAAAAACGACTTTGGATTTTTGGGTAATGCGCAGGCTGTAATACCTAGCCGAGTTGGGATCAAACAAATGCATTAAATACACGGGAATTACTGTATATAAAATGGATGCAAGGAAAAAATCATGTTGAGAACCGTCTTAGTGAAGAGGACTTCCTCTTTCTGTCATGCAGTCTTTGTGTTGCATACAGACGCATGCACAATGGGAATAATAGCTTTTTAAAAATGGAGCGGCGCACAGTACAATACGTCTAGTCTTTAACGCCATTCACAGCGCATTTGGCGCAGTCCTGGTTTGTATTTTGCCTCCTTTCCTGTGCATGGAGCTCGGAGATCGTGTGTCTGAAAGGCACTCGCTAATCCCAGTGAATAGCACGGCCTCTCACGTTAAAAAGGTTTGAGAAAATCGCATGTGGCAACACAGAAGACGGCACCTGCCAGGATAATTAAACGGTGAGTCAATGTGTGTTCAGGCAGTGTAAACCATTTTAATTGTTCAAGACACAACACCCAGAGAATAAATCTCATTTGTTTTCTTTATTTCCCAAATGGGTCTTAACGATCTAAATAGGGAAGCACAGCATGCTACTTTAAAATAATTTTGTAAGATTCCTCAGGGAATGTTTTATTTAAAGCCTAAAAAACTAGACATGAGCCGGCAAAGTTTCCACCCCATAGGACAAATCTTTACGGCTGAAATCCTGCTGTCAAAATAAACGTTTATTTATTTATTTCCTAATGAGCAATTCACATTTGATGTGTTTGTTAGACGCAGGAACGCGCTGCATTTCGTAGGCAAATTCGTAAGTAATTTGTTCCGCATTCAAGATTCATGCGTTAGAAAAAAATGAATGTTTTACCAGCGGCTGCCTGAACAATAACGTAAAGGCATGTATATGTATATATGAGCCAGTTTCATTAAAGTATTTCAGCACATTTCAGAAACAGAACATGAATTTGCAGTGTGCTCTGATGAATCAAACAAAATAATAATAGGCCTAATAAAAACCGTATAAACTTGAAACCGAATGAAATAAGAGGCAAAGAGGTATTAAGCTGATTCCCACATCTTACAGTATGCGAGGAATAGTCTTTCTACATCACTAACAGTATTTACCTAATTATCTGATTTTCTCAAGTTAGCAGTGTATGTATGTATTTCTGTCGGGTTGACAGTCCACAATGTAGCCTTAAAGCTCAGGGAAATTTATTACAAACTTAGAAACAAAAGTGACCACAAGTGGTCTAAACAAAGACAGATAAATAATTCAGGAACTACCACTGACTAAAAGTGAATATGAGAAAATGAAGAATACAGATTCTCAACAGTGGTTACAACGGGGACCATCTAACCTCAGATACATTCAACAGCCAATAAGGGAACAGAATAGGAAGAGATACTTATACACAAGTAGCAAGACTTAAACAAGAGACAGGTATGGACCATTAACAATCATTCAAGCACTAGGAACTCAAATATCAGGAAATACAAGGAACACGTGACGTAGAGAAAAACTGGGCAGAGGCAGGGCTAACCAGGAACAGAGACAAGCATCAAAGCAGAGTACATAAACGCAAGGAACATGATTCACACTTATGGTTGACAAAAAAATGCACAAATTACTAAAAATGTCCAATGCTGTCCAGGCTGGCATCGAACCAGCTTTGAAGTAGTCTGGGCTAACTGGTTGTCAGCCTTACATGCTCAGCCCATTCAGTTCCGGTCTGTTCTGCCTTTCCATGTTCTCCCTGTGGTGTGGGTTTTCTGTGGGTGCCCCGATTTCCACCAAGTTAACTGAGTTGACCACTAAATTGCATGGTGTGTGAATGTTTGTGCCCTACAATGGACTGGCATCACACCCAGGGTGTGCCCCTGCACCTGAAGCTGCTTTGTACTGGCTCTACACAAATCCCTCCAATGATTCTGTACTAGATCAGTGAATAGAAGATAGAGTGGTGAACTGGTTTAGTACAGGGGACAGAAGGTAACCCATGTTGCTGTCAGGAGCAAGTTAACACCTGGAAATTAACACCTTGCTTCCAGAACTGTGAAGACTAGTGTTTTTTTCACACAGCAAACCTCACCAGATTATATTGTCTCAGGTGGGACATTTAAACCACATTTGTTTTTATAGTCTTATAGTGGTCCAGCTTCAGACAGAGAGACCATGTGCATCACAACCAGCTCTTTTCAGCAGAACGCACTTACCGAAGAGCTTGTGGCAGGCGGTTAGCATCTTGTGTTTCACATTACCATGGCCTGCTGTCACTGAGGCGCTCTTAGAGCTGGCTTGTCTGTGGCCTTTTACACCAAGCCCTGCCCTAGAGGTCTCTGACAGACCTCAGCGAGACAAGCAAGGAAAAGGGCAGAGCCTGGGGCATAGGCATGGACACATTAACACGATCTTCAGGAAAGGCACAGACACAGTCCACATTAACACAGTGACAGGGGAAAGGCAGAGACACAGTCCACATTAACACAGTGACAGGGGAAAGGCAGAGACACAGTCCACATTAACACAGTGACAGGGGAAAGGCAGAGACACAGTCCACATTAACACAGTGACAGGGGAAAGGCA
>JAODJW010000036.1:12718976-12746630 GCA_026777045.1 Hyperopisus bebe | reverse complement strand
AGTCCCAAATGCCTTTATAAGTAGGTTTATTGTACAATAATCACATTGTTCGCACCTGATTAAAATTTGTGCTGGTGACTCAGGTGTCATGGTGTACAGGAGGATCCATGCTTCCGGGAACACGTGTGCATGATCACACAAGCTAACTAGGGTTTGGGTTAGTGCTGGGGTCCGAGGTTGCCTGGGAATACTGGGTTCCAAAGGCATATACTGGTCAGGGGTGTCAGAAGCATTTTGAATGTGGGGGGACAAACTGGCAGGGGGTCTGCGTACCCCCCCCCCAGAAATTATTTCATGAATTAGATGCCGCATGTGTATTCTCATATCGATCAAGCAATTTTCGAAGCAATGGAACCAGTGCTGGGTGAACTAATATTTTATGTTAAATGGGGGGGGTCCAAACGAATAATTATGAAATGTGAGGGGGGGACGTACCCCTCAGATTAAATAGCAGCGACACCCATGATACTGGTTCCCATTTCTTCCTGTTGGATGGAGGTCAACATTGTTCGCAAATCATTTATTTTCTCAATTTGTCATGAATTCAAATTTGTGGACACTCCACATGAAATGTGAGTAATTGTAATTTGACAGTAGTAATTAATGTAATTCCCCTTAGAACATTAAATAAATTAGCAGATTGTTTAGCACGCAGCATATGAGGCATCTTGCCGGCCTCTGCTTTGGTGTTTGTTATTATCCTCTTATTTTCATTTGCCCACATATTGTGCATATAATATCTCAGGCATCTGTGGATTTAAAACAGATATTGCTGCAGACCTCAAACCCCTTTCGGGCAGATTTTTTGCTTTTGCTTTGCCTGACCTGGTTTAGATGTGCCTTTTTTTGCAGTGTATTGTTTATGAAGAAAAAAGCTGAAATGTATTGTACCCCCTGCTGGGGGGGGTCAGCTCCAGGTGCCCCCAGATCCAGTACAAGCAGCTGGAAGAGGGGTGGGTGGATGAATGGGCGGATGGATGGACGGAGGGAAAGTCTGAAATGAGAGGCCAGCTGGACAGACAGCCTACCCACATGCAGTACACTCCCTTATTCTTTCTCTTCCTGTCCTCCTCATCCTCTGATTGCTCCTTAACTGCTTATCTGAGAGGCGCCCTGAGATTCCTTCCAGGCAGAGAAGGCAGTGGACATACAGCATCCCTGCCAGAAGCCTGCCCACCTGCAGCGATGACACATCAGGAAACATCATCTCTTAGCCGTAGCAAAAGTCCAACACTAACCGTTTGCACATAAAATTGCACATATACCTTCCGTTAAGTCATTTTGTAATTTATATTTATTTCGTTAACATTCTTTTTTAGGATGTCCAGTTTGTACACGGTGTACTATTTTCTTTATTTCTTTGCACTATGTGCATTGTCTTTGCCTTGTCCTGTGTTTTGCATTATAAGTTCTTTAATCTGCACATTAAGTACCTTGCCGCTGTATGCAATCCGATTTTCCTCTGCGATAATTAAAGTTCATTCTATCTTAATTTCAGCCTTATAACAGGTCAAAAAAATTCATCACTGTAGCTTTTTTGTTTAATACCAGAGACAGATATTTAAAATGGCGTTGGCAATAAACATTCAGAACAATAGTTCCAAAGCCTAGGTCAGTGGGGAGTGGTAAGGCACAATGTCTGCGGGCTCAGAGCAATGACAGACCGAACAACACAACATGATAAATCAGGGATGCGTCCTTCATGAGACAAGAGCGCCACTCTCCCCTCTCTCTCCTGCTCAGTCCAGCCAGGCCGCCTTGAACAGCAGGGTTCTTATGAAGCCAGTGCAGTAATCGCCGCATCTAGCTGTGATGAGCACGCCTATCCCCTAGGCTTGGGGCCCATCCATCCTAAGATGCAGCTCTATGTCACAGTCCAAGTAATGGCTGAACAAGACCCCTAGCGAGCTGAGCTGACGGGGTCAGGGCAGTCGTGGCCCCTTACAATCCACGGTTAGGAAGAGATGCAGAGAAAACTGGCTTACGAGCACTCTGCGCAAACCCCACCCCAAGCCTGTAACCTCATACCCACATGGTGCTGTGCTCTGAGCACCGCTATGATTACAGGAATCTCCAGATCCCAAAGGAGAACTCTCTGTATTTAAATGCAGCAGTGTTACAGAAATCTGAAGTTTTTGTTCCATTGATCTAGTGAGAAATTTTTATAGTGATTTGTAAACAAAACTTCACAGCATGATGAAACATAACTATCGATTCAAAGAAATGCACTGGTAAAGTCCGATGATGAAACAACTGTTGTCTGCATCTGTGCATACTTTCAAAAAAGCGAAAAACCGTTGTAATGGGGACCATTACATAATAAAGACATGCGTTAATTAACACGCAAGTGTAATTCTCACACTGGAAACTCTTGTACGTGACATAACCAACCCACAGTGCCTGTGTATAAATCACACAAGCAAAACAAATAGATTAACGTAATTATTTTGGGGATTTTTAGCTTTTGTCAGTAATTGCGATTCTTCTTTTTGCTACTATATTCAATAATTTTAACACGATGTAATATGGCATTTACTTGTGTCGCAGAGAACACGCGGACTGTGCTGCTAAGTAAACCGGTAATTTAATCTTTTATACCTTAATTACAGTGTTGTCTCTGCTCACTGGGCACCACTGAATAACCGAATTCGTTAATATGATTATATGGCACTGCTGGTGCGGCGATTAATAGTCGGGACAATTTAAAAAGCGGAGCGTTGGGTGTTAGCCTCCTAACAGCGTCGCGACTGAAAAACCCAGCAGTCTGTGGAGAGGACTCGGGTTCGGTCGCGCGCAGCCTAGGTTGTGACAGCTCGTGACAGGGTTACTCCGCGGTGCGCGCGAGCACGCGCGAGTCTGTCAGCATCACTACAGCGCTGAGGACCGAGCCGCATAAAATGTCATGGAAACCAGATGGCGGAAAAGTGAGATTACGTCGTTATACTGTTATATGGTAAGTAATTATTTTCCGTCATTTCAAGCAGTCGTTAATTCGACGGTTTTCCATAACATTTGATCAAACGTAGGGTCACCTGCGGCTTGAATACTATCCCAGGGAGCTCAGAGCATAAAAGCACATCCACACGCCATTATTCATTTTACTATCCATTATTAATGGTATTTTTGCTTTTGTTATGACTTTCCGCTTACTATGCAAATGGTATTTGGAAGTTTAGCGCAGTATATGATTCTGAATAATGTTATCTAATTAAAAAACAGTCTCGCGAAAGCCCCGGCCTGTTACACATTTGAGGTCTTAGACGTGCCCCTAGTTGAATTATTCATTAAAGAATGACATCATGTTTACCGATGGTGGCATCGAGGCAAGCTTCCCAGTAAGCCCAATATGCAGATGGGATTACGCCTGACGGGGTCAGAAGGGGAAACAGACAAGAGAAGCTGGCAGGATGGCAAAAAGAGCAGGCAAAGAGGGCACCCGCAGCCCTTTGTTCATGAGATGAGGTACATAACAGCCACGCTCCTCTGCCCGTGAGCATCTCTGGGATGGGGTCACGCCAAGGGCACAGTCTCTCTGTGTGCGCTGGACCATGTGGCTCGTGTGAGAGGAGGTCCTCTTGGGTCCAACGCAACAATAAAAGCCCCATTTCCCCTCGGGGTGGAGTGGGGCAACAGCAGCGGTGGTTTAATTCAAAAGGGGAACATTTTCCTGCCATTTATAGTATTGCAGGTGGTAGAACCAAGCTTTTTCTTTTCTGCTATATTTCTAAAGATTTAGATGTGCAGGCAATGTTATTTACCGTCCCGTTTTTAGTAGTGGGTCAATGTGATGCCTTTATCAGTGGGATTTAAACCTGCCACATTCTGGCTGCAACTGTCATGATCACACCACTGCTTTGCTAAGCCTTTCTTGTTTTGGTCCCATATTGGGTTACACTCAGTAGGAAATAAACCGCACACATGTACCACAGGCAGAAACAGGGTTCTGCTCCATCCCGCTCTCCTTGCTCTGCCCTGGAATGTGGGTTTAACCACATAAAGCATCCAGGGGGAACAGACTTCACCTGTCTGTGGGCACGGTTAGCACGTAACAGAGCAATAAGGGTCAGGCTACCCACAGGGGAGCAGTGCAGACCAGAGTGTGAAACGGAGACCTGAGATCGGCTGAACTGATGGATTGCTGGCTCAGACAGTGGGGGTGAGCAGGAGATGGAGAAGCCATCTCTGTGTAGGCTCTAAGGGTGTTAGTGTGCCGTGGACTGAAAGCGAACAGCCTCCTCACTTTAAAGTGGAAATCCATCAACATCTCCATACCCAGAAACACTCATTGCGTATTCCTCCTCTACTCCATTTCCTGCCGTGCAGGTCACGGCCGGTTCACAACACTGTTAGCAAGCATTTAGCCATCATCTAGATCACAGTTTATATGACCCTTTATAATAACAGGGATTCTTGGGTAGCTAAGGTTCTGAAACCATAAAAAAGGGGGAGGGGTTCTCTCTTTTATTCTGCATTGTGGTTTCAAAGGTCATATTGATGGGAGACAATCAGGAACACATGAATGGCAGTGTCCAGAACAAAGGTGATTGTCCAAGTTTTAGCCCTCAAAAACCCCACAGGCCAGGAAAAATCAGGATAAAAAGTCTGAAGGCATTCTGGTGGGTTTTTGGGAAGACAAAGCCAGTTTTCTCTCAAAGGTTCACACTTTTGCACAGATTTTATTTGCACATTTTCATTTCAATTTGTCAGACACTGTCTGGGGATAAACCTTTTTGGGGGAGAATGGGCAGTGAACAGCTTGATGTGTAAGGACCTAGCTGGCGAATGATCATCCATCCCTGAGGCCAGAAGGGGGGCGTACGCACACTGCGCCTCATTTCGGAAATTTCTCAACAAAAGGGCTATTTTATTAGGATTGTTTCGTACTTTTAGGGGCTTGCTCGACATTTGTGCCATAAAGGAATGCGGAGCTGACTTCTTAGATGCTGTTATTGATGCATTGGGGGTGTGGGGGGTGAGGTTGGAAGGAGCTGACACTAACTGCCTCAGAGAGAGAAGCAAGGCAGGCTTCAGGGAATTAAAGACCTCCTTTGTTGTGCGAGCTTGCTGCGGGCGAGGGCACTGGAGCGGCCCCCCGGGGCAAACTGAAAGGAATTCACTCAGGAGGGATTCGGGGAGACAGGGAAATGAAGGTAAAGTCTCCTGCCGATAGATTGAGCTTCGGGAGAAGGATCTCACTTCAAAATTATGTATAAGTGGGAAATGGCGTGAAGGAGAGCTTTTGCTTATGAGAAAATACCCGATTATGCTAAACACAGCAGGGAGAGATGAAGAATATTACAGTGATTGGCGCTGGGTTTCATGTGAGCTTGAACACTCAGCACAGCCTGGCACTGTTCCTCAGTACTGGCTGAAGACCTGTGAGGTTTCCAGCTTCCACTTTCACATAGCCGTCAGGTCGCTAGCATCCCGCCATGCTAAATCCGCGGCCGTCTGTTAGCAATCACTAGGCCCCTCCAGTGTGTTCGAAGGCTCGTTTGTGTATCACTGGGACTTTCAACAAACCGTGCACGACCGTGCTATTCACACAGCTTTTTCTTGTAACATGCAACTCCTCATCAATGCAGTGTTGGGTCGATGGAGTGACGCTGTCGCAATTTTTACGTGTGAAGTGTGGGCGCTGCCAGTCATTCTGAAGTGAGTGAACCGAGATGCTGTGTTTGATTCTTTGCTGTGAATGTGGCTGATCCTATTTCCAGAGGCACTGGATAATGACGATAATCCATGCAGCACAAGAATGACTCGACTGTCAGTAAGGCGGTTCCAGCTGTGGCATCATTCCAAGTGCTTTCTTAGAGGATTTAGATGGGAACAGTGTCCTGCACACAGCTCAATAAGACTGGAGTCATGCTCCACCAGCCAATGGCAGAACGTAACACAGCGGTCGAGGCTCATGGGGCATCGTGACCACAGATCCATGCTCCCGAGATTTTATTGGATTTTTGAATTCTCTGTAAATGAGGGATAAAATGTGGCCTATCTACACTCCATCAATGCTGACTGGACCTGGGATAATTTCAGATTGTTGATATTATGGGTTACTCCTGTTTGGAAACAGATGGGGCAATGGAGACTCGCTCGTTTATGCTTCCTTCTAATTGGGCCATTTCCCGTTCTGCTTACCGGCCTCTTCAGCCATCATTCCTACTGGGTTTCTCTTCTCAAAGGGTGGGGCTCCACCTTTCTCAATAAGGTATTTATCTCTCCCCTTGGTGCCAACAGTTAAAGTATATCCACCATTCATTAGGTCACAGGATAAATATGACCCAAATATGATGAATTATACTGATCCACTTTTTCTCAAAATATGCCAGAATTTTGCGACATAATTACCATCGCTGGTGTTATACAATAATTTGGGGGGCTGTGTTCAGCACAAGGATAAAATGTCCGTGAATGGATTATTTAAAGAATATTGATACAGCCAAAGGGATTGAATAGCCTTTTTCTATGCACTGGAACTGCTTCCCCCATGAGCGTAATCGTGTAAGGCCCTTATTTCAGGCTCCACATCTGTCGGCTCCATATTTTCATTAGCTGGTAGCAAGAACGGACGATAAAGGAGTCTGGTTTCAGCCAGTCTGCTACAGAGAGGTGAGCACTATTCAGCCTAAAAGCATAGCCAACATATAAGGCTTTGTTATTCTCCTGCACGTGTCTTCACTTATAACAATTGTAAACATCAGTGAAAGTGTGAAAGCCTTTGCAACTTATGGAAGTTTTAAAAAGCCTTTAGTTATGATTATATAGATTAATATGAGCCATATGTGTTATGGGCATAGATTACTTGTTATAAAAACAGTTGCAAAAGTGAAAAGAGGTCTACTTAGCAGGGTATCTATCATAGCAGCCTCAAAACAACGTAAATTACACTTCAGCAGGCATCCTTTGCTGTTTAATAAAAGCATTACTTCAGCCAGTCTATTCCTGTTTATATTAAGGAGATGCTTCGGCACATATAGCTCTATTTCACAGAAAAAATAAGCAGCATAAATCTGCTGTGGGACAGATCTGTGCATATTTCCAACCCATAAAACCCTTTTCTTTAAAAACACTCGGTACATTAAGCACCCGCATCTCTCTGAGTGAAAAATTTGCATGATACTTTTTTCAATTATCAAGAAAAAAGGGGAAAGTTGTCCAGAATAGTTTGTTTTTTTTCCCCAAGGAATTTGTAGCCTGTAACAGTTGGTGCTCTGTCTGTGAAACGTGTGTTCGGCACTGACTTGAGCACCATTAATAACTGCACTTTATTCATGCCTGCGGTGACCCTGGATAGTTTTCACAGATGTATGTGCAGGTGAAAGCAAAGCTTGGGCTCAGAGCAGAGGATCAGCCAGTGACCAGCACCCCTGGAGCAGTTTGGGGTTAAAGGCCCAACGGTGTGATGAATCTTATAGCCAGATTTGAGTCCATGTCCCTCTGGACATAGGTACCCTATGTCCACAGTCCTAACCCACAGTGCTGCACACAGCTACACACTGCCACACACTGCCGCACACTGCAACACACTGCCGCTCACCGGCGCACACCATCGCACACTGCCACACACTGCCACACACCACCGCACACTGTCGCACACTGCCACACACCGCCGCGCACTGCTGCACACTGTTGCACACTGCCACACACTGTTGCACACTGTTCACTTGATAGTTCTTCAGCTGAGCCTTCAAATATCTCCACTTTTTCCTTTATTTCCTTGACATGCTCAGTGGTCTTCAACATGCCTGAAAAGGAACACGTGCAGGAGTGAACAAAACAGCAGACACATCTAACAATATATTCATATGAAGGATCTAATCAGTAACATGGTCTTGGCCTTCCGAACAGCTTAAGCCCTTGGAGTGCTGCCTAAGGAGTCCTGAACTGTCTGTAATTGGATATCAGACCATTTTTCAAAGGAGAAAAGCCTCCAGTTCTTTAAGGGATGAAGGAGGTGTTCATCTACTTCACACTGCGCTCCAGAACTTCCCATAAAAGTTCAATGATGCTTCGATCTGATGATTGGGAAGGCCACACAAGACCATCCTTCTCATTCGTCTTTGTAAAGCCTGGCTTTTTGTAGCTGTGTGTATGGGGGCATTATTGTCTGGGAGCATCTTAAGGGAAACTGTTTGCACCACAGGATACACCTGGTCCTGAAAAATGGTCTCATAGCCCTTGGCAGTTATACGACTGAGCAGAATAACCATCAGACCTAATGGCCACCACAAGATGGCTGCCCATACAATTTCATATCCCATACATTGTTGGTTGAAAGTATCCACCCAACATAAACCCATCCTGACATAGGGAAAAGGATGAACAATGACTTATCAAACCATAATATTCTTTTTCATTGCTCTGGAGTCCTGATTTTTTGCTCCTTACACCAGGTAATGTGTCTTTGTGTGTTGGCCTTGGATACAAGTTGTTCGCAAAATGGCAGGACTACCATAAATTTCACCTTTGTAAAGGGGGTGAGGCCATATTATTGTGGTGTTTAGTAACTGTCCTGTTCAGTGTCTGTCTATCCTTGCCAGTGAGCTTCAAACTTTGGAACACTGATACTTTTACAATATTGAGGGTGGAGATTCAGTGGTGTACATACTATCATAAAACTATTTGTGAATGCCAAGATCATTCAGTCATTACAGTTCAGTTCTGAGGAGCAGTGTTTCCCAAGCCGGTCCTCAGGGACCCACAGATAGAGTCCCCAAGGACTGAGTTTGGAAACACTGGTGTAGAGTTAGGACAATTGTGTTTGCAAGTAGAATCAGATGCCAAAACTCTCGCACTAACCTGGAAGCTATCCCATTAATGCAGCATCCAAAATAAAATCCAAATCTAACACACATGCCACACAAACGTCCAGAAATGTGGTTCCATGGCACTGAGCGAAGTCTTGGTCTAAAACATTTCTGTGGGTAACCATTTGATCCAACACTCACATTTCCCTGTGGCATTTTCTGCCAGACATCACACTCAGGTGTCAAGGCCACTTATGTGTGCGCAATTATCTAGCATTCCAAAAATGTTTTTAATTATTATTATTTATTCATCTTTACAACCAAAACCCAAGCTGCGTCGACATCAGGTTTGCCAGATGGACACTCATATTTAAAATCCCTGGTGTTGCTAAAAAACCTGCCAGATAAGCCAGGAGATGACATCATAATGCAAAAACTTAGGAGAAATGCAAAGGGGTGGAAACAGGCCTGCTGATTTCCAGTAATTAATTGGGAAAACACACAATGGTTAAGGAGCTATTTACTTCCTTTCAAGGAAAAGGTTCCTACTTTATTGTTTATAAGTATATCTTAATACTCTAAGAAACTGTTAATTATCTGTTGGATTCCATGAGACATCAAGACCCTGCCAGACAGATGTGTCTAGCATCACCCAGGTATTTGACAGTCTTTCCCACCCAGAATTCCCACTTCCTGTTCTCTATATCTGTCCTTCAGCAGTTGAATGAGGCATCCAGTCCAGGCTGTACACCTGCCTTGTTCCCTGTGCTGCCTGGGATAGGCCCCAGACTCCCCCGCCAGCACACACACACAGCCCTGTACTGGGTAAGTGCTTGGAAGATGGATGGATACTGGAATGAGCTCTCAACATGTCAGAGCTTCTGAATCATGTCCCCTATTCTAATACTGACTTTCCTTCTATCTCCATTAAGATGTAGCACTAATTAGCCACCAGTAATCTGTTTTACTCATCACAAATCGATCTTGTTTTGTGGAATTTCAGTAAACGGCAGATGCAAGTGCAGCCTTTTTCAATAAATGCACTTCTTTGACATCTCTAACACTCTTCCTTAGGGGAATCCATGAATTAAATGTCTTGTAGCATTAAGTATGATAGATTCTTGTTGGTCACCATGGCCAATCTGCTTGAAGATGCAAAATGTATCAACGGAATATTAACAAGCTGATTGGCTAAGGAAAACAGGAGCCGATGGCCTGAAAAGAACAGAGAGCTGATTGGCTAAAAGCACACCAGCTGACAGGCAAGCTAAACAAGGCCTGGGGTAAGTAAAATAAGGTTGGTACTAAATCAATACTTCGTTTTGAAGAGATGAAGACTGACATTGTGACACAAGCACTAAAACACTAGCATATTCTTCCACTTTTCTATTTTAAAAACACTATTGTAGTCACATAAGAGGGTTCTCTGTCTAATAAGATATCTTCAGCCATACTGCCTGCATTGTTTAAGACTTTGATTGTTTGTTCATTTACACATCTATCCTCATAGTGGAAACAGCAAAACTACTCAACCATTGCTTATCTATTTCTCCTCCTTTCTTATAGTTTCTAACAGTTTTGGAACTGTTTCCCTGTTCTATTTGCAGGTTGGCTTGAGATTCATTGTAATAATGGACTGATCTGCCACTTATTTGTAAATATAGTTGGACCTTTGGGTCTGTCAAGGATTATTGTATGGCGAAGAAAGCAATCCCCCATTTGATTTTGTAGTGTGAACATATACAACATAATAATGTAATTAAGCTTGATCTCAAAACCTGTGATACAGGAGGTTAATAGAAACCTAATTCATCAGGGTAATGTAGTTTCACATTTGCATAACAATAACACTGGCCAATCACCTGAAGACATTACACACTATAAAGGGCTTATACTTTGATGAACGCCCTGTGGGTATCATTTCCGTGTTCTCTTCTCGTTTTGCAGGCTTTAAAGACAAACGATGAAGCGATTTTTCCGTAAATATCATCGCCACAGCGTGTGGTGTTCAAAAGATCCGATTGCTCAGTTCTGTGGCTCTTCTCTCCAGGAAATGGAATTTGTCGTAGTCAGAGTAATTTCATAAATTATCTCTGCATAGTAATCTCCTTTTCTTTGGACTTGGACTAAAATTGTGCCAAGTGAGGTAGCACTTGCTTTCTTTCTCTTGACATGATTTTCTCCATTGTGAAGGCCTTACCTTTGGGCTGAGTAGGGTAGCCACTCTGGGCAGTTTGGTGAACAGATACATGTGACAGGTGTTTGGGGAGCTTATTGAATGATGTCTCCCTTTTCAGAGAGTGAAGAAAAAAATAAACAATTGAGTTTTGAAATTTGAGTTGGAGGAAAACAATTAAACTGCAGAAACTGCAGGAATTTAAGGGTCTGAGATGCTCTACGGAAGACAAAGCATCCATCCATCCATTGACCCATCCATGTTCCAAGCCCTTCTTTGCCACTTGGTTGTCGGACAAAAAAGAGCAGGTCACCACCGTGTTAAAGCAGTACACCCTAACATGGGGCATGTGTAGCAACATGTCATGTCACGTAGCCCCTTCTGGGTTGACATGCCACTGCACACCACCTGGGTCTTTGTTCGCATTGCTGAAGGTGGCGTCGTTTTAATTATCCACATGCAGCCATGCGACACCCATGCAATCACCTGCATGGATCCATGAGGAACCCTGACATCTGCGGTGGCGCATAATAGCATGCGTGTGTGAATTGCGTTCCGTTTAGAGTGCACGCACTTTCAGACTGGCAAGAATACACAAGTTTGTTTGCACTGAAATGCAGAGATTCCCCGGTTGGCCTAACAGATGGACGGGATCATGGGAAATACCAAAGCATCTCATTGCTTTATGTGTCTGTCAGGATACTTCATGCTTACAGCCAGGGGTCTACGAGACAGCATGTTACTGGAAACTGAGAGCAATGCCATGCAAAGATAAGGACCATCATTCAGTAATAACTCCTCAGCTGCGCCCACTACTAGCATGACCTGGAAACAGGACCACGGCCTGCTTTTTCTGAGCCATCGAAGTGCTCTCATTTCAAGCTGAAGAACCGGCCTACTGCAGCCGACAGGTGGGCTGGATCACATGACCCGCAGGTTGGAGCTCGGCGAGGATGCAGCAGGGCTAAAATGAGCCAAGGTGTGTGTGTCTGCTATTTTCAAGACTCTTTGAAAGCTAAGCTTTTATTTATCCTAATACAAAAAGGTGGAACAGTAGAACCCCTGTCAAAGAGCTGACACAGCTGAAACACAAAACCCATTGATCCCTTCATTGAGAGATGGAACATGAACACTGGCAGCCATTCTAATGAGAGATTACAGTTGGAGTGACGTGGAAGGACTGTGAACACTACCAGCCAATCTGGTGAGAGATTACAGTTGGAATGATGCTGCAAGAACACACACACTGCCAGCCAATCCAGTGACAGAATATAGTAGGAATAATACAGCAGGACCATGTTTCCTGCAGTGAGGGAATGTGTACAAGTTTGAAAGTAAGCTCTCAATACAAAGGACATTGTAAATCCAGGTAACCGGTCATAGGGATTATAAAAAAAAACACTAAGATATACTTAAGGCAGGCCGTATAATTTAATACGCATTAATAATTCATTTAAAAGTCCAGTGTTGTATGTCCTCACTGGGGTGTAGCTAGTATAATGTATTTACAATAAGTCCCTTTCGAAAAAGTACAAAATAACCATGCCTTGATATAAATCATGAGAGATTTTCAGCAGATAATTTTGTACTCATTTGCAAAACAAAAAGTTGAAACTTGAAGTGGAAAATGATGTTTATTACAGGACAAGGGAGACAATGACAAAGAGGGATCACGTGACATTCTGTCTGAAATGAAGACACTGATTTAAATAGTGGAGACACAATATCATATCTACATTGGTGTGTCACCACTGTCATTTTTAGCTGGCGTGTATTTCTGAAGGCTGTAACTGTTTCATAAAGCTGGATATGTCACAGGAGTAAATTTAGTGGCATATTGAGTTGCACTTTTGCCTCCCATCTCCAGGGTTGGAGGTCTTACTTCAGCTCCTGGCTGTCTCTGTGGACTTCGCTTTTTCTCCTCATTTAGTCTTGCATGTTTGTGGGGGCAAGTGTGTGCCCTGCAAGGGACTGGCATCAAGTCTATTGGGTTCCGTGCCTTGTGCTTCCAAGTATGGGCTTCAGACTCATCACAACCCTGCACTGCATGCAGTTTGACAAGATTGATGGGTGTATTAATGAAGTTACGAATTTCAGCAGGGTCCATAGATAGAGATCTTCCTGGGATTAGAACCCAGGTCATTTGTGCCCATTTCCAATATATCTACTCGCCTTTTCTACTGCAGGGGGTTTTCTGACAATTTGTGGACTCTCCATGCTACAAAATCTCCTGGCTCCTGCATTTACATTTGTGCCAGTTTCCCATTCTGACACGAAGATTCAAACACCTCTTTCTGTTTCTTGATGTATTATTTAACACTCTGTCAGGCACGGGATCTTATGCCAAATTCTTATGCTGCAAGAAGCAGTGCTTCGATGAGGATCAATTTGGATACAGAGGCTAATGGAAGCAGAATGAAAACATTTCATTTAACTTTTATATCCTAATTACTCAGGCATCATATTTAAGCAGCAAATGTAAATATGCTCGTTTATGCTGTACAGCTTAGAGCAATTTTTAAAATTATTCGGGATAATATGCTGCCATGCACATTACCATAGCAACAAATGGATTTCTCACATGGTGTTATGCAACAAGGAAATGTAAATGGAAGAGGACTACAAACGTCACAGGATGATTCCCGGGGTGTTACGTGCAAACAAGGCCAACAACTAGTAACACAATTTTACAAGTCAGAATTTTACAAGGGCTCCCAGGCAGCAGGGGGCGCAGTTCTTGAGGAACTAGCTTTGTAATTGAAATGCTGAATTCTTTATGTATGGAATTGCTAAGGCGGGACATGACAAAGGAGGGAAATGAGGGACGATCCATGGAGTAGCTGCAATGAAAAGGGGTTTATTAACAACACAGAGCATAAAGTAGAAACCAGAAAATAAAGGGACCACAATGGGTCAAAAAACAAAACAGAAAAATGAAGAACAAGCTAAAGAAACCACAAGTAAACACAACTAGGAAATAGAGCAAAACAAGGAGCAGGACTAGGAAACAACCACAGCTACTAATATATGGTATGAACTACAATGACTGACTGAGAAATACTGTAGAATAAAGGCAGGTACTTAAATACACTGATCACAACAACTAACAATTAGGGGTAGGTGTGGTTTTTGCAGAACTAGAGGCAATGAGGAGTAGGTGAAGTCAATTAATGGGTACAGGAGATTCAAACAGCAAGGCAAACGAAACAAGGAAAACAGACCATAATACAACCAGGAATCAGGGATCAAACACATGGGACTGTAACTGGAATACATACACAAATAAACCAAGAGAACATAATATAACAAATGGTAAACAAACTAAACCAACTAGTTAAGATTGGCCCAAAACCCACAACAAAATCAGTGGCAAACTGCTTAGCCCATTAAGCCAGGCGGCGGCCTGGGGAGCAGGCAAACACTAGGGTCTATGAGCTAAAAAACAGAGGCGAGAACAGGATGGCCAGTGACACCTGCTGGCCAAATGGGGACAAAACACTTGGGATAGGGTCAGAAGAGCACTAATTCTGATAGGGACATATACTGCTAGGTGCCTTGAGCAAGGTTAATAGAGAATTAATGATTATATGATTCCAATGACGATGATGATGGTGATGAAAATGACACTCCAAGTTGGTGTGATAGAAAGGCAGTGCTATCCCAAACCAACCCATTGCTCTGGGACAATTTAAGGGGCACAGAATGATGTGCTTTTCCAAGGCTTGCCTACAATGGATGTCTTCCTTTGAGTGGGATTGGTGAGGTCCAATTGAGCAGCTCACATAAAGGCAACCTGGTCTGTGTCTTGCATATGATTGGTACACATCAATAGGTAGAATCTGCATTTTTTAAAATGAAAGTTTGATCACAGAAACCCTTTCAGTTTATACCGATTTGTTTTAATTTACTGCGGCTCACCTACCCTCACCCGCCCACCGAACTGGCTTTGATACCTTTGATTCTCGTGGTTGGTCATTAATGTTGCAACGGGTTTTCCCTTTAATTATTCACAAATCAAGTTAAAAACAAAAGCATACGAGGACACGTGAATATCACACTATCCAGCTGTTAACACTTTAATAACGAAGTCGATACAGTTCAAGATAGACGTTAAGGTTATTGGTTAGAAAGAATGCTGCCTATATTATATTTAAAAACGCATCGCTGCCATTATTAGCAATTTCCAAGCTGCAACCCATTAAACGACATAAACCTATCACTAAAAATTAAAGTATATATCTATGGGGGGCACTATACTGGAAATCTGAGTTGAACGAGCTGCAAGTAGTCCGTCTCATTTTACTGATATGTAATCGTTTTTATGCGTGCTTTCAGCGCGCGTCCACTATGTATAATAATAATAATAACAACAACAATTATTATCATTATTATTATTGTTATTGTTGTTATTATTATTATAAACTGCATTCTCTTCTATTGCAAGTATAATCACTGAAAAACACGTGCCAAAAATACCAAAAGAGGCACAATGAAATATCATCAGTGTTACTTAAAAACACGCTAAATAGAGCAATTTTTAAAACGCTACCTTCAAGCTGTGACAGACACGGATACTCAATACGAGGACAGAAGGTTCATCAGTAACGTCTGAACATGGGATTGTAGCAGTTTGTCCCCCTAAGCCTTCGTGAAAATCCCCGCGGCTGCTTTAACAAACAGCGCGGACAAAAGCACATAGATTTTGCCTGTGGCTTAAGCCTAATGTATCTGTCAATAGCCTGTTTGTTTGTGTCTCCTAATAATGTGTGTTTTGTAAAATTCTTTTTTTCCTGGTGATAGGCGCAGGCAAGCTTAATTTAAAAACGCTATAGGCCGTGTGTGGTGAATTTTGCTCCTACTAAACTTCTGTCCTACATATTTCACTAAATCCCACATGTAGCAAAGTAACATTAAATCGATGTTAATTCTAACATGCTTATTCAAACTGAAAGTCTTCTTAAGATAAGGTGATACTATTGTTATCGCAAACAATGTATTTCGACAAAGCTTTGTTTTTTTCAGATATCAGCATTACTGTTATATATATATATGGTCAATTCAACTTCGAGCGTCTTCGGACTGAACCATTACGCTGCACACATGAAAATAAAATTCATATATTTTTTTGTACGACAGTTATTTCGATGACATGCAACAGACAAATAATAGTCTAAATGTATTTCAGTAGTCCCTTTCCTTTTCTGGTGATTTGTATTATAGGCTGTAGTATAGTATAAATTGCTCCTGTTCATGGGACGGGAGCATTTTATTACAATACGCAGGAGCAAACGCATCGAGGGGAAATCCAGTTTAATTTGAGACGTCAAATCCAAGTTTGGAAAGACTCCATGCCAAGATTTTCCAAAGACACATCTGCTGTTTCCAAGGTTTCCAAGGTACAGCGGTGAGGAGCTATCGATTTCGTTGCAGAGCAGATAATTTAAGGTGTTTGGTGTAGGTATAACCCAGAGGACGTCGGAGTGCCAGCGCGATTGCTCGGGCGCATCACTCCGTATTCTGAGCCCATTTACAGCCGCTCGTGCGCTCAGCTGCGTTTGCTCTTCGGGCTTTTTAAGAGGTCATATCAAGAAAACCTAATTGCCGTCTGAAAACATCTCGGAAATCGGTGAGAACTGAATAGGCACCCGCCAACTCAATCAACGCATTATCCCACGGATATTCGTCAATAAAGCAGAGGGGAAAATTCACTGATTAAAATCACGCAGCTGTTTGCAATGCTTCACACCAAGACGTTCATCTGGACATTGATATTCTTCGGCGCTGCAGGTAAGAATAATATTTTTGAGTGTGTGTGGGTATCATTTACGGCAAGTTTTGATGTTTCAGCTGTAACGTGGCCTGTATTAAGGTTGATAAATAGCTGTCTAAAACCCCACCAGAGCAGCCATTTGAATACTATGAAGTTAACTGTTGCTAGTGAAAACGGCATTCGACGTAGATATGATCATCTGGTCATTTACGGGGGATACATCAGCGATATATGAAGGGGACGCATTTCAGAAGATACTTTTCTGATTATTATTTTCCCTGTTTTACATTTTACCTTTATTTTCAGGGTGATTTGTGATTGAATAAAACACGTGTATCAGATCTTAGTTGCCTTGTTGGTTGCGTAGTGCATTACATATGTATTCCTTTCCTTATTTAGTATGACTGTACTTAGTCAGGGGATAACGGTCATCCGAAAGCATGTATCTACATTAAAGCAAAGTTTTTGTCAACAAGTTCCTCCGGTATTTAAGAGATCTTTTGGCCAGGCTCGCGGAATTTTACCAGCAAGACACGCATATTGTGGTTTCTGTTATCATCACAACTATTCAGTTTCACAAAACATCGCTGTTTTATTTATTATGAGTATTGTCTAACATGTGATGGAGAGACCGTATAAAGAACAGCGTACAGATGGAATTTTAATTTGTATTGCTGTAAGGGGTTTGTCGCATTATAGGGGTAAGAAAAAAAAAGTCCAAGTGTCTAATTATGTCCCAAAATAATAGACTTAATTTCATGACATGATTCGTTCTTTCACTGTGAAACAGCTTCCTTAATAATGGCGGGTAATGATTACATCCAGAGACGGACGGAAAACCTGCGTGCCGAGGATGATCTCGCTTTATCGAAATACAAAATGAGAGCGCCGTCCCCCTCCCGCCCCCTTCCCCGCATGTCTTGTTTTTGTCCTGCGTGGCACCTGCATATGACAGATCAATGCGTGCGAAGGTCGCTAGAAATTTTTACACATCCATTTCGACGATCTGTCTGTCCCAGTTTCAGATTGGGGTAGCTTGTTAAAATTTCAAGGATTTAAAATGAACGCTTCCAGTGACTCGTGTCATTGTGGGTCGACTGGGAGCCTTTGTCTTCACGGAGCTAATTAAGAATAAAAATATTTGCTGTTGTTAAAGAAGATCGCATGATGCTGGTTGCAAACATGTCAAAGCAACAGTGACTCGGTTGTGCCCTCTTTGTAGACGGCCATATGTAAAGATACAGTATCTTGATTGACCGTATTAAAGTGAATAGGGCTATTCAGATACGGCGGACACGGGCTGTGCAAACGCATTTGGACAATTGCTTCAAATATAAAATAAGGGCAGGGTATTATAACCTATATTGAAAGAAATGTTACAGCTGATGCGATCGGGACATACACATTAATGGTCTTTTCACTACCTGAGTCTGAAAGTAGGTCATAGACAGTCGGTCCAATCAGAAGGCTGGGATCTTACGCGGGAACACTCCCTCAGTTTTATTCTAAGGCACAGAATATACTAAGCAGTGCTCAAGGAGTTGGGGAGGAAAATAAAAATAACAAACTAGCAGTTAATGTGCAAAACCACAGAGGATACACGCTGTTTTGTTTGTTTTTTTTTCCCATTCAAAAATATAAAGGTATGTTTAGCTCAAACTGATACTAGATTAACTAAATAAAATATGAATGAAAGGAATGAAAAAAATGAAAAGCCCAAACCACAATTAGATAAGTGGTTTTGCAAAATGGATCGATTGACAGATTGATTGAAGCCCGCAGCATTTTTGGACAGCGGTTGGTAACAGTGGATACAGTAGGTCCTCCATTTTAGCAGTACTTTGTTAATTGTTAGTAATTTAGCGGTTTTATAATGTACCTTTCAAATCCAAAAGGATGACCACATATATTTTTGAAAGTAGAAGTGCAACCTTATCATATCACGTATTTGGTTTTTTGGAACGCATGAAGAACACAATCTGAATATCAGCCTGGGAATGATGCTTGACAAAGAGATTGGAATGCACAGTGGTATTTCTGTAGGCCAATAACTGGAGAACAGAAAGAATGCTGCGAAAAAGTTAGGACTTTTAAAAAGGAGCATTGAAATTTGTGATTGGTGGATATGACTATATTGTGCAGAAGTTACATTACCCAACTGGTGAATTGCAAAAAAAAAAAAAAAACAGAAAAAACCATTCTCTCTTTTTGTCAGATGTCTGCTATTCATTCCTCAGTGTGTGTTGCTTCAGCTCAGTGAGAATTCATTGCATGCCACTGGTGAGGGATTAGTGGTTACAGCATCATCTTGGCCCTTGTCCAAGATGTAAACTGTGAATATTTGATGGAGGACATCAAATGTTTCAAGACTGGAGCGTTTCATTAAAACATCTCACCAGTGTATGCCTTTCTGGGGGTCGTGGCTCGACCAGGCTTGGTGATTCTCAATAATCCAGGCTGGAAATTGAAGTGTGATGAATTTCAGGAGTCTAGTATACCCCTTGGGGGGGGGGGTTAAATGGATAAAAAGAATATTTTACGATATCTTTCAAAACTCATCACACATCATATTGTGATGTTTCAATTTCTCTTTTCTGGGCAACTTTTGAGTGTCTTCAGTTGGGTTTCTTATTACTGTTTTGGAGAAAAATCATCTGTGTTTTAATTTAAGACTTTTCCCAGTCGAGCTTTTGTTGGCTGAAAAGACCTGTTTGTGAGTCAACTGTCACTGTATTTACAGTCTGCAACTTCAAATGTGAGGTCATCACAGAAGTGATGTAATTTCTACTGAAAACTTATGGCAGGGAGCCATACTGGTCATAGCCAGTAACACGTGATGCTGCCGATATTTGCTGGGGCACTTCTGGTACTTGCGTGAGAGCCACGTGTAGCACGCTACCCAAGATGAAGCAGGTAGGCTAAGTTTTTGCATGTTAGCCAGGCTGCATTTTGTTAGTCATGCTTTTGCACATTAGGTAAGTCATGACATTCTAGGCAAGATGTAACGGGCTAGCTTAGTTCTAGCACATTAGCCAGGCCGTAGCATCCTAGCCAAGTCAAAGTGTGCCAGCCAACAAGTACCACATTAGCCATTGTTACTTTAGATTCACAAGGCATTGTGCATTCTCATTCCGCTTTTTCCAGAAAAATCCTGGCACAAGGTCAGAAGCTCTTTACTTTATTGGAGAACTAAAATCATATAAGGAGATTGATGTGAGGACATTGAATGGCCAGAAAATCCTATAGTATGCACTTTTTAAACTTGGCTCTCAAATGCATGGTTCTTTAAAAGGAGTAGCAAATTACATGTGAGTTTTGTGTTGTATGTTTCTCTTTAGTGCAAAGTGGAGTTTGTAACATGAAAAGCTGAACAGACTGAAACGGACAGGATACTCCCTTTTGTTTTGTAAATAGATGCTCAGAAGGAACGAATGAGATTGTAGAGGAGGTGGGCCCAAGCAATTAGAGGAGGTGGGACCAACCAATCAGATTTCTTGGTTCCGCCTCCTCTAGTTGTACAGACCCACCTCCTCTACAGCCTGACCTTTCCATATGCCTTGGGCTCTGGATTTGCTTGGGTAATGATCAGCCTCAGACTGGCACTTTAGAGGTCAGCTATAAGGAGGGATGCAGGAAGGCAGCATTACTGGCAGGTTCCTACTGCCGGCACTGCTCTGCTGGGTCCGGGCAGGCTGGCTAAGTTCCCTTTCATTTAACTAAATAGAGCCCTGACATTCAGCTGCCAATTTGCATGGTAGCTGTGCGACAAGTGGGGCCGGTGCAGAGATGACGGACAGCGCTCATCCTTCCCCTCATGGCATTAAAATGGGCCGCATTTCACAGGCAGCCTCCTGCTGGTGGCCCAGTCCTGTTTGTCTGGAAATATGTGGAAGGTTTGGCCCTTAAATGCATGTATTCATTTATTTAATGGATTTTTTTTTCATACAAGAGTTTCAGTAAACAAATTTAGGTATAATAGGTACAAGCACAACCTAACCTGAGCTACAATGTCAGTAGAGGAGTGTGGGCATGTGTGTGTGTGTGTGTGTGTGTGTTGTGTTTATAAATTTCCCCACACCGTTTTATGACAGTAGGAATGAGATTCTTAGCAGCAGTAAATATGGTGCAAAAGATTTGGTTGTGGCATGTTTATTTTTTAATGTCTGTTGCGTCAGTTGACTTTGTGAGTCGTTCTCTTTGTGAGTTGGTCTCCCTCTCCGTTACAGCAGCCCCCTCTTTCCTGTTTTGGAGGAGTGGAGAGTGGCATGTAAACTAGGCCAGCTCGTTCTGCATATGGGGCGTCTGAGGTGTGACAGGAGGAGCAGAGGGCATGCTGGGAAATCGCGGCACTTCGGCCTGGGAAGGGCGGGGCCTAACCATGCTCAGCCACAGCGGCTTTTTTTAGGAGCAGCTTGCTAAGAGACTGGGACACACGTTTTTCAAAATGTGATTATGTTTTAAAGCGTTCCGTTTCTCATTTTCCGTGCCTGAATGTGTGTCTTTCCACGAATGTTGGCACTAGGGCAGTTGAGGACATGGATGTTTCACCAGAATGTTGCTGGTTCGAGATCCACATCAGCGTGCCCTTGAGCGGTCATACTTCATTTGTTCCAGTTAAATACGTGGGTGCAACTGTGAGTCTTTGGATGTGTGTCAGAAAAGAAATAAATACCATCAGTACAACTAGGCAGCTCAGAAATCTATTCACTTTGACAAAACATTATTTTGACATTTTCTTTCTACTGTATTTGTGCATCTGCTATAGTTGCGGCCAGACATTTCAAAACATGCCTTTTATTTGAAGACTTGGATGAAAATACTATATGGGCTACCTTCACTTGAGCAGATGGCGATGAAAGCTTTGCAGTGAATCCTGACGAATGTTAAGTGGGTGAGGAATCGGGGCCGTTAGAATAAGCACACCTCAGTGTTCACGTGCTACTTCTGTCCTCTCATTTCAGAGCTCTTCTGATATTCCCGCTGGCCCATGTGACCTTAGTGAAGTTTTGTGTCAAATCGCAAACCCCCGTGCTGCTGGGTTCTCGCCGTGCTCCGTCCTTCCTCCGTCCATGTGTACCCATGGCTGTATCATACGTCTGCCATCCCTTTGATGGGGGGTCGTGGCCCCCCTCCCTTGCTAAGGCTGGCTCTTTACAAGGGTCATCGGTGGGCCTAGGTTAATCCCCGCCCCCCAGTGCAACAATGGGCCCGTTCAGTAATACTGAGAGGCCATTTAATTCCCTTTGTGAAATTGCCGTTAATGTGTCGCCCGCTTTTAAGGTGAATGTTCTGCAAAAGGCCATTGGCAAGTGGATGTTTTATGTAATCCTCATAAGCAGAGGCAGTTCCATGGTTTTATATAGAATTACTAACCCTCACTGACTGTTTTTACAAGAAGGTTCCACCTGCTGCAGCCTTGATTATCGCTATTGTTCACTTTGAAATTTTCTTGTCCCTGTTATGTTTTGCCTGTTATAAAGAGCGTTTTCTGTAGAAATGTTAAAGCTGCTCTAGTTATGGATCCTATAAGGTTATCGATCAAATGTCCCTCTGTCTTACCCCTGCCACTCTGCCTGGGGCAGTGATGGCTCGATGGTTAGGGAAACGCATTTGTAATTGAACAATTGCGGGTTCGAATCCCCGACCAGCAAGGCACCACTGAGGTACCCTGAGCCAGGTACTGCCCCCTAGCACTGCTCCCTGGGTGCTGAATTAGCTGCCCCCTGCTATGTCACGACGTCACATATGGGTTAAATGCAGACAACACATTTTGTTGTTGTGTGCTATGTGTGAGGCATTGATAGGTGTACACTTTGGATGTATTCAGTACCAGTCAACACTCTGGGGACACCATCTCATGGAAATGTTTGTTTGTACTATTCTCTACATTTTGGAATAATTATAAAGGCATCAAAACTGTGAAGTAACATATATGGAATTTTATACACTAACCAGAAAACACCAAAACTATTTGTTGGGGGAGCAGCTGTGTGGGTTGGGACTCAGAAGGTTGCTGGTTCAAAACCTTGGGTTGACAGTGTAATCCCACCGTTGGTCCCTTGAGCAAGGTTCTTAACCTCAATTGCTCCAGGGATTAGCTGACCTTACGGTCTCCTCAACACCACTTTCATGAGGTGGCCTCCTGGGATGCTTTTCCAGCTGTCCTGAAGGAGCTGCCACATATATGCTGAGCTCTCATTAGCTTCTTCAAAACCATCTCTACTGTGCCTCGGTCAGGTGACCTGGTCATGTGATACGACACTATCACTCTCCTTTGTAGGCAGCTTGGCATGTCCAAACCTTTGACTGGTACTGTATATCAGTGGGTTAGCGATCTGTGGCCAGAACTAGGTTGTGGGTTCTAATCACTTGGTCCACAGGACGGGATCATTATTGGGCCATTGCGGAAAGTTATTAATCCTAAGTGCTGCAATGGCTTTGGACAATAGCTCACCCTAATCTCTGGCTCCAAACTGCCCTCAGTGTCTGATAAATAAATGTCAACATTAAGGTTATGGTATGTCTTGTATTAGTATTTGTTTTGTGATGTTTCAGTATACAAATTATGCTGCATTGACCTGTACTCTGATGGTTTTATATATAATATGTTTGTTTGACATATACTCTGTGATGGGTAGGTGTCTGTGGTTTGACTCTGTGAGTGTGAGTCCACTCTGTACTGTTTCATTGCATTGCTTGATAATGAGAGTCCACTTCATGGTCAGGCGTCTTGTAAAGCTTTAAGATCTCCTCAGAGCTGCTCAGAATGGCATTTCTGTTTGAATAAACGTTTTGCCGGTGTTTGGTGATGGATAAGCCGTGTTGGACGTTCTGAGTGATACTGGACTCAAGGGTGTTGTTTCTCCACGAGTGGCTGTCCGTGATTTAAAATCTGCCTTGTATTGACAATTAACGACTTAATCCATTAGTATTTTGTTTTCTTTTCATCCCTTCCCCATTATTGTGTCCTTAGAGAATAGCAGGTAAGCTGGTGACTTTCTAAACGAATCATTCTCATTTTGCCAGCCCTCTACCCAGCCTGTAATATGACGCACGCCATTTGCAGGCCCAAGGCATGAGTCACTTCTCATTGGTCAGCCCTCTACCCAGCCAGTAATATGACACACGCCATTTGCAGGCCCAAGGCATGAGTCACTTCTCATTGGTCAGCCGTCGCTGTAATTTATTGACAGGTCCCTTCCCCAGGACAGATTAACTGGGCCGGTGGAAACTGCAGGGTCACGATAACATTTTGTTATTTGATTTCGATAGCGGGCGCATCTGCGAGACGGACGTCACTGCTGTGTCTTTGCGGCGAGCACGCCAGTAGCCAAAGTCTGATTTAGAGCTTATTAAACCTACATCGGGCAGCCAGCTGGAGGTCACTGTAGGCAAACTGAGGCCTTCTATCTGTTAGCCAGGACCTTCTCGATGGTTTATTGCTGAAGGCGACACCTATAAGTGAATTCATGCAATATATCTCTGTGTACTGCAAGAAATTATACAGGAATTAGCAGCTATGAGAGGAAGCGCGTTGTCATCAAGGTGCTCTGAATGGTTCCCTTCTGAGCATTTTTAATCATTTTAATAAGCAGCAATAACATTTACCTGCATTTGCAAATATGTCTGAAACATATTGTAGACATCTCCTGAAGCCAGCATACTAGTTTGTTCTCTGCTCCCAGTTTGGTGTTACTGGGAGCCTCTGCACATGATACTGGTTTACATGCCGAAGCAACAAATATGCTGTGGGAGACCAACGTTGGGCTGACGTGACCACAGCGCCGCCCTGGTGGCTGGGGTTCGTAAAGACAAATGGATCATTGAGCAAGCGGAATAAAATGAGCGGTAGCCCTGGTTTTTAGCCACTTTTACTCCTGGGAGGTAGGTGGTGCACACAGGTGGTGTGAACATGGGAGGTTCAAGCGCCTACATCATCTCACCGGCCATTGAAAACGCTTTCTGTGGATCAGTTGTCCGCAACACATCGCTCATGTTTATTGACGTTAGACCTCTCCCCCCCTCTACTCCAAACTTTTACATCAGCATTGCCCCCTATCCCCCCCCTTACCTGACAACTTTTACCATCTCCACCCCCTCAATTCCTAACCCTGCCCCTCAGTCACTGAATATTCAATTACGTCAAACACGTAGCTCCACACATTATTTTCTTTGGAGATGCAGCTCTCACTGTAAATAAGGTTGGAGACCCCAACTGTAGATAAATTGCCTGTTTATCTGAAAATCACACTATTGTGTGCTGACTGCAGTACTATGATAAGTTGATGAGCAGGTACTATGCTGTCAGGAAGTGATGTGCAGGCAGTGAATGGGAAGCACTGTACAGCTTCGCAAAGAAAACACATCTCTCGCACTAGGCACCGCGGCCAGCTTCTGAAGCAACCATTTTGTGCAGGAATTCTTGCATTCAGCCTGTTTTCTGTGCTTTAAAATTCCTGGTGACACATCTGAACAACACTGACCGAAACTGCAGTGCTCTTCCCGCGGGTGTTAATCTGTAACCATCCCGGAATGTCATATAAGGACGCAGCGTGTCGTCCCGAGGTGTGTCCCTGTCGCTGATGTGTGAAGAGGGCCCCCGAGGTCCCGGAAGCGCGTGGCCCGGCTGTGTGGCTGCAGGACCCAGCTGGCCACGCGTCTGGGAACGAGGGTCACAGCAGCAGGGTTGGGCTAATAATAAACCACTAAAGTCAAACCTGCTGTAAACTGGAACGGTCAGCATTTGGCCTCAGTCAGGGGCAGCATTTTTATTCAGGCTGGACGAATGTCTTGAGTTTCACAATCGTGACTTTAACACTGCATGAGCCGTGTGGTTACAGACATCGTCATTGGATGGTAATTCAGCCAATCGCATTTCAACGCAGTAGCCCATGAATCCATCTATTTTCTGTAACCGCTTGTCCAATTCAGGGTTGTGAGTTTTCGGAGACCACGGGCACAAGGCAGGGAACAGCCCTGTATGGGGTGCCAACCCATTGCAGAGCCCACTCACACACCATGCACTCACACCTACTGGGAATTTAGCAACTCCAGTTCACCTCAGCATGTTTTTATACTGTGGGGGGAAACTGGAGTACCTGGAGGAAACCCCATGACGACAGTGGGAGAACATGCAGGCTCTACACGCCTGGAGCCACGGCGGAGACTGAAACGCTGGTCCTAGAGGTATGAGGCAGCAGTGCTAACCATTAATGCAGTAGCCAATCACAAATTAATGCAGTGGCCAATCACAGTTTAACACAGTGGTCTCCGGTGATCCTCAACAGAACTCTCAGATGAGTGTGGACAGCGGCCGTTCTGCGTCACGTTGGCAGGCAAAGTGTTGATGCAGGACGAACCTCAAAGTATTATCAGAGGGTGTGGCTTTACAAATGGCATGTTCTGGATGTGCTTCTAAGGTTCTGTCATATTTTTATCAGCACTCACCTTATTTTAGATCATTTGTTTAATCACTTTCTCATTCTGAAACCAGATTGAGAGCTAAACTTCCAAATTTTCCATGGTGCCTAAAAGAGGAATTCTCCAAATGTTCCTTCAGTTGTCTGTGGTATTCCCATTGATCAGGGCACCAGGTGGACAAACTGAACCATTTCAGTTTAATCCTGAGAGTCTGCCACCTCTTTCATGAGAAGAATGGAGTGACTTTACTTCTTGTGGTAGTTATGGTTGGTATGGTCTACATTTCGTGACACCTATTGGTGAGAATCACAGTGCTCTCTTTTGCATTCGCCTTGCGGTCTTCAACATGACAGATTCTCAGCTGGGTTCCAGTGCCTGATTTGTGTGTGTGTGTGTGTGTGTGTGTGTGATGTTTGGCACTATGCGCGGTGGGTCTTCACGGAAATGAATCCACTTGTACTCCTCTCTTGCCCCCGATGTGTCACAGTTAATGGAAAGAATTCCAAAGCAGAGGTCTTCCGAGTGTCCCCGGGCTTTTAATGAGCGATGCTCTCCCGTCTGTCATTGGTGGTGACAATGACGATGCGGATCAGGAGCTACCTGCCCGGAATGGCTAATTGTTAATCCACTCAAACGCCATGGAAGAGATTAAATTGAGACAGAAATCAACATGAGGACAGTCACTGTTCGGAATAATAGATTTCTTCCTGGGAGCTCTCTCTCTCTCTTTCTCTCTCTCTCTCTCTCTCGGTCTCTCTTTCTGTCTCTTTTGTGTCCCTTCTGTCCCTTGGAATGGGCCACACTTCTTTTCACTGCAGGGACAGCTTTGGGATGGTAGGCAAAATCTGTTTGTCGGGAAGTAAAGGGTGATTCTTTCATTGCCAGAAGAACAGTAGAAGCTTCTGTAAAGTTGGCTAAATTGCCACTGTTGTCGGTATGTCCATGCCACTGACTGGCATTCCTCCCAGGGTGCACTCTGATTTCTGTTGATGGATGGGTAAATGTAAGATGTGCTGTAAAGTCTGAAATATCTGGCCTTTTCATGTGGTTCACTGGGGACTTCAGCGTCACTGGCTGATGTCTTGTCAGTGCTCCGTTTTCTAACTTCAGAGCGTCTGTCATTACTGAACCATTTCAATACAAACTGAGGCCTTTAGGGGGCGCCACCAGGGCAAACATGGCAGAGGTCCCCCAGGGGACAGTTTATGGAATTTCCTTCTAGAGTGGCTTTTGAGTTTGAAACTCCCTCCATCTCGTATGACAGATACCCCGGGGGTGTCTCTGTACTCCTCCCTACATTGAGCTGGTAGCCTCTCCATGGTTTGCTTCAGCACTTCGGCAGCCAGTGGGACCTCCACCCAGTTCCCATGACTCCAACCAAATCACTAACAGCCCTGCTAGATCTCCAGGGAAGAGCTGTAAGAAGGTGCACCCACCTGGAGAGCAGGGCTGTGCGACATTACGATATGTATCGAGTGACGAAATGCAAGCGTCTGTCATTTCTTATTATGCTCTATCGTTTATTTCGTGGTGTCGCA
>JAODJW010000036.1:12703437-12715941 GCA_026777045.1 Hyperopisus bebe | reverse complement strand
TTTAGTTTATGGCTATCAGAGGTGGGTGCTTCAAGTCCAGAGAGCAAGAATCTAGACCAAGGTTTTGTTTCAACCAGGCAATTGAGTACTGTATGACTGCGGCTCATTATACTCAACAAAATATTGGTCTGGACTTTTACTCTCTGGACCTGAATCACCCACCTCTAATGGCAATTTTTCAGGGGCATCGGAGGGGCATGAATTCCATGGCAGATTCAGAGGGGTCCAGCACTTCACAGGGGTCCTTGAATACCTAATATTGCATACATGAAATGGGAAGGGGGGCAAGGTAACATTTTGTCAGGGGGCCCAAGAATTTCTAGCCTCTGCTACTCTTCCTGTTCAGTAGCTGTTGCTGGCTTACAGGCACTGATGGTCAATGGACATGGTGCAGTTATTAATAGATATGTATGAAAATACAAAAACTGAAAATCAAGTGATGTGCATTTGTGGCCCATAGTCCATTGCTTGAGGCACACTTCACACGACACTTCACATTTCTCATTCAATTTTTTAGTTATTGACCATTTATTTATTCCATGCATTGTAAATGAAGACCATGTAATTGGTAATAAATATGTATAGGAATACAGGTTATGTACGTCTAATCTATGATTAAAAAGCACCTGGCTTGCTTTTCCTGGAAGATATTACAGCCAGAAAACTGCATTTCAGATATAAAGCTCACTTTACTACAGTATGTAGCTTCACGCTGTGCCAGCCATAAGCTGCAGTGAGAGGGAGATGTGGAAATTCCGGTTCTGTCCAAAATTACCTGAAAAGCAGGATACCCGGATATGGTTGCAATCCCTAACTGTAAACGACCAAGAGACTTCTTGTGCTGCCAGCGTGGCTGTTAATGTTGGGCACAATGATTGTTAAGCTTGCGTCAGCTAACTAAGAAAACTATCTGCAGTTTTGGTGGTTTTTGTTTTTTTTTTTTTTTTTTTTTTGGTGCACGATACAATAGCAAATCAATATTCCGTGAAAAGCTTGACAATGACTGTCTAATAGAAATCTCAGAGAAAGTGAACGAAGTAAACATGGTATCTGATTTCCCGTTTTTTTTTTTTTTCTGTCGTGACGATCTCCCCTCTGCAAGCCGCTTGCCTGTTGGGTTCATTGTCTCCAAATTGGCTGTATGTTTGGGAAATATGCCCTGATGATGAAGACAAGCAATGCACTCACATCATTTCTGTAATGTTTAAGGTCACAGATAAAGCCTTGGGGTAAACATGAACTTTCAAATTTGTGCAAACTCTGTTAAGTCGGTGAGTAGCCTAGGACACTGCATGCATACATACACACTGTGGTATTATTTCCTTGGTGCAGTAAATGACTACTTAATGCTGTGCACTGTCCCATAGTGAACTGCTTAAACATGTGTCTTATTTAGCATTATTAGCCCATTTATTTACTCCAATGTGCACTGAGTAATTAGTGATACAGTACGGTTATTGCACCATTTGTGTCATGAATGGATGCTCAGGGCACCTGACTTTAAGTGAACGGGAAGTGCACAAAGCAATAAAATGAATCAAAATTCACCTGTGAAGAAGTCTGGAATCGCAAGCTGAAATAGGCTGTTTTCGTAGCAATTAAAGACATGAAACACAAATGGTAAAAAGGCTTGAATCACATAAATGAGCGTGGCGTGTCACTATCTGTGTAATGGATATCAAGAATTTGTGGCATGCTTTTCTTAAAAGATCTTACGGCCAGAAGACCGAATATCGATTATGAGGTTTACTGTCTCGGTGTAACAAGAATGTCTCTGCGAGACATTCCAAGATTGAAGTAGAATTTTATGAGCTGCAGTCAACACTCCATGTTCACATACTGAATGAATAAATAAATGTTACATTTATATAGTGTTTTAAGAGACCCAAAGTGCTTTACAGTGTGCAAGTTTGTTTATTGTTTGCTCAAGATAATTCCTCGTGCGCATAATATAATCTCTTGTGTGCGCCGTATACAAAAATGTCTTGGCATTCCTGACCTTTTTTGCTCGCAGTTTAATTAAATCGTAGAGCTGTGCTATGAGACTATGATGCTTTACATGCTATGTGCAGTGTTCCATTTATGAAGGATTTTTCCTTGTTTTTGTGTTCTGAATTAAGTTTGAGTGAAAAAATCCCTAGAAGATTTGATGGATATTTCTTGTAGTCTGTAATGTTTGATGAGTACAGGTAGTTCTCCACTTCATAAGCTAATTCATTCCAAAGTATTGCTCGTTATTCGAGAACTCATAAAATGGGAGGTATTTTCCCATAGAAATGTTATAAAAAGTATGACTTTGGTTCCAGCCAAATTATGATTTAAAAATTTTAAAGAAACACAAATGTATTATTAACATTTCTTAAAAAAATATATGCACATTTAAACAAAAAAATCCTTGGAGAAAAACACAAAACACCCCTTTGCTAAAACTTTAACATTCACAGTCAGTTTTGGTCGCCTTGATTTTCTGCAGATGGGGTGTTTTTTTCGTCATGTATCCCACTCTGAGCTGGGGGAGACGCTCACAAACTGTAAGTAAAATTAACCTGCTGTATCAACGGGATCAGGTTGTGTCATGAAACAAAGTGGTAAAAATCGGGCACCATCGTAAAATATGCCGTAAAGAGTGATGCTGCATGTGCAATTATGAAAAATGAAATTCTCGTAAACATATAAACTCATAAATTGAGAGCTCAGAAAGTGAGAAATACCTGTATTAGAATGGCACAGTTAGGCTTTCGCCTATCTGTCATGTTTAATTTGGTCATCGGACTAACCGTTCAGCTATTTGCAACTTTGTTAATCAGCATGATGTATTTATATGTTACTACTTGAGTTTTGTCTATCCCTACCTTTACAGTTACATCAAAGGTCATAATAGGGAATGAAGATGAATTACTTTTACATATTATTTTGTCATATTCACTGCCACTGAGGACCTCGTAAGTATCATTAGTGTTGTATTATTTGTTGAATTGATAAATAAAAGCTATCAATACGAATCTGACTTCTTTATGTTCCTCGTTTTCTTATAAGTCATAAACTACAACAATGAAAATAATTTTTTGTATCTCCTGACAATGATTTTGCAGGTATGACATTTTGTTAGTTAGCTGACAATATGTAGCCCAGCATGTTAATGACCTTTTCTTCCCTACTGTCCCAAAGTGAATTTGTACCATTCTGGTTAGCTGAGCTGCTGTGCAATCGATTATGTACGCAGTTATATTCCTGATTCTAAAGAAGACAAGTCTGCGTTCATCTTAAGATGGACAACTACGAGAATAGTAAGGATACAACTGTCAAGAGATGGTAGCCCTAATGTTGTAACTAATTAAGGCTCTGAGTGGCATTAAAATGCTAAAAGAGTCATTTAAAAAGCTCCTAAAAGGCATTCAATTGATGCAAAAACCCTGTGTCACATGGTTGGCATTAACTTGTTTAAAAATTGTTTGTAATTACAGCATTAAAAAACAGGATCTTATTAACCTTGTGCTCACCTTGATTTTTTATTTTTTTTGTCCCTTTTGTGTCTGCAGCTATGGGGCATAATAATGCATCGATTCCCATCACCGCACAAAAGTAATGATTCACTCATGTTTTACTGTAAGACACATGGCTGACAGCATTTCCGGAATGGTCTGTGGACCCTCACCTGTGATGCGTGGAGGCAGATTATGAGTTTATGAACAATGGTTTTCTGTCTTAGTTAGTTTGGTCAATTTGTGACGACAGCTTGCATGCAGATTGTAGCAGTTTCCGGCCCATCTAGAGTCACATAGCATGTGTTGTTGTGTTTTCACTGGTAGAAGTGAAGGGTATGAGAAATGTTTTATTCTGGGTTGGTCGTCAAAGAAACTTCATGTGTATTTTAATCTATTTAAGAACCTTAAGATGTTTCTATTTTGTCCAAAGATTTTTATCGAGGCAGGGCTGTAACCTTGAGGGTTTGCGAAGAGCTCGTCCATCGCAGTGGACTTGGGAATGTCGGCTTTGCAGTTCTGACCCGGATGGCAGAAGCATGATTTCACATCTCGAGTGGGCGAGCTGTAAACGCGGAAGAAAGTGCCGGAGCGCAGGACCACGCAGCAGCTGAGCATGCCCGGACTCTGTGTCATGCGGGGCTGAGCATGAGGCCGTCGCACGCCTCGTCCCGTCAGACACAAATGCTGGCCGATGGCTCCCTTTGGCCGAGCGATGTACAGAAAGACCCAACAGTGCAATTTGACCAGCGCTGACGGTCTGGAAGACGCAGACTGAGCGCGCATTGTTCAGAGTAAACACTCTGCACATGCTAGCCCAGAACAGATTACAAATTCACATGGTTTGAGCCGGCGGACGTGGGTGGTAACATTTGTCTTGCGGAAATGCCTCTGCAGTCCCACGCGAGTCCACATGTGGAGTTGCGATCCCGTCACGGTGCGGAGCCAGGATCCACGAGACCCGGCGGAGTGACAGCGTCAGTGGTCGTCTGCCACTTGCTGTGAGCTGAGTAGCGAGGGATCCATCAGAGTCAGGAGTCAGGAACACGGGCGCGTTAACAGGGATTGGTGTCAACACACTGGCGCCTGGCACTCTGGTCCCCTGGTGCTCTCTGTTCTTGGGGCTTAAATGGTTTAAGAAGCTTAAATACGAGCATCATGAACCTGATGTAAGGTGCAGTAATGTCAGTAAACAGCGGAATTTCATTCTCCTGTTTTGGTCACTGGAAGATCTTTATGGTGATGATGTGGGGTGGGGAGGGAGGTGGAGTTAATATGGGGGGCGAATGAGGCGTCTCCTCTGGCGACCGGTGCGGTTTTGGCGCCAAAATGGAAGCCGCTGTTACGGCAGATGCCGACCGGTAACGGGATGTGGCTTTAATTCGTATCACGCCACAGCTGGCGATGGCTGCCTCGCACTGGCGGTAACGCTCTTGTTTCCTGCCGTTATTTTAGGAGCATGTCCTTGATTTTTATGCTTGTGCGCATCGCCTGCCCCTGTGAAAATCCCGTGTCGATTTGCACATTTTTATAGAGCTGTAAGATGAAGCTCTTAAAGAGAAAAGTCTGGACGGAAACGGCGAAAGAAATCCATTGGTAATGGAGAGGCTGATATCGTCTGTCATTGTATGTGTGGCTGTTTCCTCATAGGGGACATCAGCGGTGTTTGGAGGCTTTTTCTGAATAATAAGATTGCAGCATTAGGCAGCCATTCTTGGGGTGTTTGGTTAAACACTATGCTGGGAGTGCTTTGATGTGGTATGGAGGCTGGGACCACCAGGGATCATGCTTTTGGCTTCATCTTCCACACTCCTCACCCCACTAAGAGGACCAGGTGCTCGCATCACAAAACAGCGATTTCGTGCTTCCTGACAGTGTATTTCTCAAATTGCAGAGTAAATCTGCACAGCTTACTTTCCAGATGCTGCCTTTTTAGCACTGGACCCATTCATTTACTCATTAGGTTGTACAAGATTTATACAGATGGGAGAGTTTGGACTGTGCATCGCTGCGATCCATTGTGCCATCTTCATTGATTAGACGCTTAAGGGCAGAGTGGCCCCCCTTCCTGTGCTGAACATGGCTCCAGATTCCCCCCCCCCCCCACCTCCCAGTTTTCATTTCCCTCCAGTGTTTCTGGCGGGGGGGGGTCGCACACCTCTGTCTAATTAAGATAACAGGCTTTACGCGTGTATCTCCGGGTTCATTGCGGGGTGCCTGTCGCTTTAAGTGACAGCCGTGAAAATGCTGGTGGACTGAGCGTGCTCAGTTTCCCGGGGATGAGAGGAGCGCTTGGTGAAGCTGGGCTCTGGTTACTGCGGTGATTATTTTACGCTCTGATTCGTTTTCCGTCTCCTGGACATGGCGCCCCAGAGCTGGGGACCCTGCGACGTCTGCAGCTGGAGGCGCGTGCCATGTGCATTTTGCTGGGACGTACATGTGGGCATCCTTCCCACTTATCCCCATGTTTCAGCCATGTCCTGGTCCCACGTTTGTCGCCTACCATCACCTGCGTCCGGTGCACAGGTAACCCTACCTGAGACGCAAATGGACGTGGAGAGCTTTGATCACACGCCGTAATATATCACTACCTCAAATTATCGTGCAACTGTGATTCTGCCTGTACTGGTTCATCCTTCCCAGTTTAATGTAATAATACAGGTTTAGGACCCCAGAGCCCTCGTGGAAATTCACTTACGCAGCCCCAGTCGGCTGTGATTGGATTACGAGCTCGAACAGTTTGTCCAGAAGCTGCCGTTAATGACAGGCACCTGGCCGCTTCCTGCATGACCGCTCGCTACACATCAGCCTGTCCGGCGGTCCTGGGGATGAGTTTCTTTTCTGGGCGGCACCAACCAGCTGGTCCCTGTCGGAGGTGCCCTGGGCACCTCAGAGCCATCACTGATGCCCCCCCCCCCCCCCCCCCATCTTCTAGGAGTTAATGCAGGCCAGGTTTCAGGAGTGCTAATCAGGAATTTTAATAGCAGAAAAGACTGCGAGGCTTTTGTTTTTCATGTAATGTGAGATAATTGCTCGTTGAATTCACGTAATTGCTGACAGTTACAAACTATGAAGTATAATTTTCCTCTTATAATTTCCCTAATTTTCTAGCATCACTGATATAAGATGTTAATAAACCCTGTTTTGGCTTGAAATGTATGTTCCCTGGTGCTGTCAACTAATTTTAGACACCTTTAAAAAAAACATAATAACAGTACTGAACAAAGCAGAAGAACAAAGAGTTTCCTACTTGACGTACTTAACTTGGATGAAAGCAGCTTATGGTTGTTGCCTTTTAATCATACTGGAGGAAGGGGAGGGGTGATGCCACAGTGGGAAGCACCGCGAGTCCTGCCTCTTCTGTGTGTGTGTGTGTGTGTGTGTGTGTGTGTGTGTGATTTCCAGGTATACATTATGTTCTGGCAGCCAGATGTCCCCATAATGTGATTAAAACCTGTCATTTTCACATTGTGGGGACAAATTTCCTTGGTCCCCTCATAGGGAAATTCAGTTTAATAAAAATCTGAGACAAATCAAAAAACTTAAAATGCCAGTAGTCTCCTATTGTGTTTGGTTACTTATGGTTAAGGTTAAGGCTGGGTAGGGGTTAAGGTCGTCATGTTGAGATTAGAGTTTTCCCCATAGAAATGAATGGAGAGTCCCCACAAAGATATAACTACAAATGTGTGTGTGTGTGTGTGTGCACAATGCCCTGCCCTGCCTGGAATGGGCTTCCTGCCCCCACCCTCGTCACCCTGACCAGGATCAGTGGTTAGAACATGGATGGTGTGGCTATGAGTTAGTTGTCCATGAGTCTTTTTTGCATTAAATTAGCTCCAGTTGTCTCTTGTTCCCAGCAGGACTTCTTAATGGCTTTCTTGTTCCTGCCAGTAATCTCAGTTCTCAGCTGTGGGTTAGTAGCTTGTACCTAAATGCTCCCTGAATTCATACTTCTCCTTTGTACTTTTCCATACAACCATCCATGGTCCAGTACAGGGTCGCTATCCAAGGATGTGAAGCAGTGGTCGGCCTGGACGGGACACTGCTTTTAAAGTTAGGTTAAAAATAGCTGCATTAGTAAGGCTTTTTACTTCGGGGGTTTAGCTGTTCGGACAGGAACAGGACTTTCTGATCCGGACCTGGGGGAATACAGCAAGGGACGGGTACATGCCCAAAGGTTTGAATGGACCTTGTAATATTTGCCTGTACTTAAAACGTTTTAGGTTAAAGACAAATGCCTGGATTTAAAGAGACACACAGCGGCAAATAGTAATGCAAGGCAAGTGCTGTAGAATAATCCGGAATCCGCTGGATACGACCCATCGTACACGCAGTGATGCAACAAAGTGCAAGGTGCCAGGGGCGTGCTGGAAGCCTTAGCACTCTACCGGAATGAGCTGAGGATCGGTGAGAGAGAGAGAGAGAGAGAGAGAGAGAAGGGGGTGGACTTACTGTGACCTCATCAGAGAGGGAGTGAGAGATGCCCAGAGATCAGGCCCTGTATTGACCTTACCGGAAAGAATAAGGGAGACGGATTCGCAAATCATAAACATCACAATGGAGAAAGCCCTGAAAGGAGATCATCAGCAGAGCTGCCTGCAAGAACTGGTTTTGGAGGCGAAATAACTGGCAAATAAATGGGACAGAAAAGACACAAAGGCTGTTTTTGCTGATCCAGTAGTATAGTATTTCAGAGAGACTTCAAGGAAGACCTGCAGCTTAATTACATATCACATTTTTAAAATGAGAAATGTAAATTTGACTTGCACTTCATGAGAGGTTGCTGAGAGTCTGAAACTCGAGCCTGTTTAAGGGGATAGAATACATGTGGATGATTATGAACTCCATGAGTGCTGTGATTAATATCCCTGAATCTGATCGTTCTCCCTCACCGGACCGGTGCCCTTTCTTAGGTGATTAAAAAAGTAGTGAAAACTTTCCTTCATTCCCCATCTTTGATTTTGGATCTTGGAACTTTTCTTTTTGGCCCTTTAGACATAGCATTCGGTACAAGAAATTAACATAAATGTATTTCAGAGAAAAACAGTGTTAAAAAGGGAACCAGAGGAGGGCTGAAACATGCTGAGCACTGCATGAGCTGGCACTGATGAAGAGCTAAATCCTGACTAGTTCACAGTCAGATTTCCAGTGACTCGTTTACATTGGCAGTAGCCAATCATTGTGCCTGTCTCTGTGGCCCTTACCCATCGCCCTCACTTCCCATTGGCCCACAGTAGGACCAAGGAGATTAAGTGCACAGCCTCTGGCCCACAGTAGGACCAAGGAGATTAAGTGCACAGCCTCCATGGACCAATCCATTGTGAGGGCCTGAACATAATCATTGATGCTCACCAAGACATTTAAATAGTTAAAATATCAGTTTCCTTCTATGTAAAATGGCCTCTGAATTTGGATGGATGGATGGATGGATGGATGGATGGATGGATAGGCCTCTGTATAAAGTTGCCTTATGTTTCTGTATTTGTCTTCTGGTTTTTAATGCGTGAGATATTCTACTTCCTTCCCTCTCACCAGCAGCTGAGCGATGGAATGCTCTCCTGTGTGGTGTTATTGTTGTCTCTGTGCTTGTCCCGTTTGATTAATATCCATGAGACCTCAGCTGTCCTGATCCCATGGTGCACCAATGCTTCAAGACAGTGTAATGACAGCAGGGTTATATTATCAATTTATCTGTCTAATGGATTCTGTGTATTTGACTGTTCTGTGTGCTTTGTAAACCACTGCGCCCCCTACAGGTATAGTAACCGGATGCAGGAAAATCCCAGTGCAGCTACAGTGTGGAGGGGAATACTTCCTGAATCCTGAACGGGATGCTTTCTGTCCGGTGATATTACCTCCTGATGGACTCCAAGCTAAATGCTAACGCGGGTAACAGGCCTAACAGGGACATTATTGTAGACTCTCCAATGACAGATGCACAAATTATTTTATCATGTCGGTAACTTTTATCACACAAGGGCTTGATCAGTCGAAAGCCTGCAGTCAGAAAGCAGATGCATGATTTTGTCATATTACTCTTTATCTGGCTTTGACAATTTTTTGGAGGAGGAAGCGTCCTCTGAATCCAAATCCTTAAATTTAATTACCCAGATAAAAGCAATAAAAGCACATGCAGAGGCAGCTGTGAATGGACTTCAATCACGGTAAAAGCGGGATAAGGTTTTACTGAGTTTATGTGATAAGATACCGATTGCAAATAGGAATAATTCAGGGGGGGTAACAAAGGGGTCATTAATATTTCAATGTTTTCCATGACAGGTCATTTGAAAATCTATTGGCTTTAATCTTTAAAGTGCTCTTTGAAAGCGCTTTAAGTGTGCACTTATCAGTGATACTGTCCCTGATGCTGTTTTGGGTGGTTCTGCAGCCACCCCTCGTTTCAGGGGCTGTGGATATGATTCACGCCTCTGGCTCCGTGTCTGTTTATGTTCTCCTAGTGTCTGTGTGGGTTTCCTCCAGGTGCTCAAGTTTAGAGAAAAGAAAAAGGCAGAGTTTTGGGTAATCATTGTCTCTAAATTGCCCCAAGATGGACGATGTGTGTGTGTGTGTGTGTGTGTGTCTGTGTGTATGTGCCCTGATGGATTGACATCTCCTACAAGGTGGCTTCCTGCCTCGTGCCTTGTGCCTCCTGGAATGAGCTGCAGGCTCCTCCAGACCCTGTACTGGATAAATAGCTGAAGGAGATGGATGGGTGGCCTGGTGTGTTAGTGCTGCCACCAGTAAGAAGCACTATAAATGGTACCGTCACTGGGGTACCTTTCTCCCCCACCATGAAAACCGGCGAGCTGTGACGGGCATGTCAGTAAGAGGAGGGTGTTCCTGTCCAAACCCGAGTCTGTCTGTCCCTCTTAATTGGATCAGAGCCCCTCAGCCGCTGCACGTCTGGCAGGAGGTGGGAATTATTTAGATATTTGCAAAGAGGTATCCATGCCCAGCGGAGATAGTGTCCTCATCACCCGCTATCTTCTCTGCCAGCCGACGGGAGATGGTTTCAAAGACCAGCCTCTGCACCGTATTTACTGTGGTGGATGTTTTGCGACAAATAACTTGCCAGTTTACCCAAATGTCCCCCCCCCCCCACCTCCTTCAAGAGGTTTGCTCCTGTTTGCTTCAGCTCTTGGGAACGTATTCAGAGGACCTGTCACTTTGATACCTTTCTGGCCATACAGACTCCTCGCTTAAGAAAGGCTGCTGAAAACAGGCTTCGGTTGAGCTGCTCGTGCCCAAAGGATTCTGGGATTGCCCAGGCGTGGACAACGCGGCACTCCGCCACAATGTGCCCGTCGGTTTTTTTTTTTAGGTATACATTTCCCTCGGTGCCATTTACCTTTAACCCCATTTAGTGCACCTTTGATGTCAGTTATTCATAGTATCAGTTTAATTAAATTAGCTGCAGTTGAGAATGTAATAAGGAGCTTAACGTGGAGAGCTCAGGGGCATGTCACTTCCTGTCATGGCTGCCCCGTGCGACAAGGCTACAGTACGGGCTAGCCGGCCCTGGGTTGACTAGATAACTGCCGTTGCCTTAGTGTGATATCATCCTGGGAGGAACACTGGTGCCTGTTCTCATTCATTGGGTTTCAGTGTTGCTTTATTCATGTAGATACACTTGTACGAAGGATGACAGTCTTGTAAATGGTATTATCGTGTCGTTGTTACTCTCTGGTGTTTTTTTTTTTTCCCGACTGAAGAAATCAAAAGAAAGACCAAATAAAGAAATTCAATACGTATAATGAACAATACCCTCACTGGCTGACTCGTAACAAATGCTGTTTTTGTTGACTCGCTGTCACAAATGCTAAGAATTATGGAGACGCAGAGAGTGTTGGATTGAAGCGACTGAGGGGATCAGCCAGATGAGAATATCTCTGCGATGGAAAACAGCTGGTTGGGGACAGAACGACGAGAGGACCTGGGGGAAAATTAGGATCAGAACAAAGTAAATGTTTAATAAAAGCCTGTCTGACTGATTCCAGATCCTTTTAAACAAGTTCCATTGTGCATCTGTTGCAGTATCACCATAGAGGCGACTTATTAATTAATTAAAAATCAAAACTGTGGTATAACGCTTAGCAGACAAGCAGCTTTTGTGGACGTCCTGTGCATCAAAGATCTGAAGCATTAGCTCTGTTCTCCCAGTCAGCTTCTGTGAAGCCTACAAGAATCCGCTCTCCCTTAGCTGCTCTGGGCAGCGGCACGATGGCCTTCTGCTGGCTTTCGGGAGCTTGCTTGACTGACAGTAGCTTGACTGACAAGCTTCCTATAGAACTGTCACATAATCCTAGTGGGTCCACTTAAACTCGTTAAAGGAGAACGGCACCACAAAATGAGTAGCTTTCATCTCACTTTGTACAGCATCAGTCCATGTCTTATGTATATATGGATAAAACTATCTTACATGTACATTGAACGTGGCTGTTATATTAAACACCAAAAATGTAGCAGGGTTCGCTGCTGTTTGATCTAGGACTTTATTTATGGAATTTATGGATGCGCTGAGAGGATCTGCAGGCCCTCCTCCGCTCGTGTCCCCAGTCGCTCTTCCAGCCTCTGCATGTGTAACATCCCGAAACGTCGGCACTCTGTCGTCACCGTCTGCATTAATGGAACGTGCTCCCTGTGGCTTTGGGTGTTCAGATCCTCGGTTTTGCACGAACGCCCCCGCCAAGACATGAAAGACTGTGTGTGCGCGGCAGAGTCACGTGATGCCCGTGACTGCCAGCCGCGATCTTTACACTGGGAAACAAAACGTGAAAAAAGGTCGCATTTCATTCCTTGTGCATGCAAATTGGGGCCATTACCTACTGCTGCAAATGCATCTTCTGAAATTGTATTATTGGGTATATATCACTTTAACAAACAATTTACAATATCTTGCACTTCTCAACAATGAATGAACGTTGTATATAATATTTGTGTAGCACTTTTCAAGGCACCCAAAATGCTTTACAGAAGCAGTGAGGAGGCACTTCCACCACCCCCCCCCCCCCCCCCCCCCCCC
>JAODJW010000036.1:12686416-12701021 GCA_026777045.1 Hyperopisus bebe | reverse complement strand
GGACTGGCATCCTGTCCAGGGTGTCCCCTGCCTTGTGCCCTGTGATGGACTGGCATCCTGTCCAGGGTGTCCCCTGCGTTGTGCCCTGTGATGGACTGGCATCTCATCCAGGGTGTCCCCTGCCTTGTGTCCTTTGCTGACCAGTAGAGGCTCCAAGTTCTAGGAAGGTTTTCATGTATGCAGACAGTAGCCCTGATGTTTGCATGTAAGCACGGACATTCTGAATTATACACAGCACCTGTCCTACTCTGTTATTTTCCGTATGCTGCCATTCACTGTACTAGTGCTGTTTTTGTTGTAGTGCTCTTGTAACCGTTTTGTATTGTGATCAGAATGATAACCTTCAGCGCTTTTTTTTTTCTCTGGCTGTAGGCAGACAGAGGCGATAGCGCAGCACCCAAACAACAGGGATGGTGGGAGCTGGAGACAATGCATTTCTGAGGGCGGGGGGGGGGACAGTATAAGAGAAGATCCACAAAATACAGGGTGGGTTGCTTGAAGGAACATTTCTACATGTCTTCCTCATGAGACCTTCTTTTTCTTTAATTCTTAGGGAAGGAAAAGCTCTTTGGTTTCTGCAGAGGCCTATTTGACGTGATCTCAGCACCTCTCTGCTGAAAGGCTAGATGGGCACCTTGGATCCCTGTTGGCCCCTCCCCCACCCCCCTCTCTGTTTCCTGCCTGTCTAGACATGTGTTAGCGCAGGTCTCTTTGTGATCTGCATCAAGTGCCACCTGCTATTAGACGGGGGTGCGGGTCCCCAGGCGCCTCCAGCTGACAGCTGCCTTTTCTGGGCAGTGTTAGCAGAGACGGAGCCCCCCGGTGGGGAAAATGCAGTGCCTTTCACACACTGCCGTCATCTGGCCCATCATGAGCCCTCTATAGGTGGAAAATGGACGCCGCGTTCTCAATCCTGCTCCCGTGGATGGAGCAGTCACGTTTCGGCATGGCGGCAGGAAATAACACGCAACAAAAAAATCTGCCGCTAACTAGCAATAAGCCACCCTAGTTCTTCTGGAAGCGTGTGGCCCAGCGGGTTAAAATGCTGTACTTTGTGATTTGAGGGTCACTGGTTTAGGTCCCTCAGTTGGCAGAATGGAGCCTTTGACTGAGGTCCTTCTCCCCTAGTGGCTCCAGACACTGTTTGACCCCTGCTTGCACAAAAAAATGTACATCACTTTGGATGAAAGCATTTGCTAAATGATAAAAAGGATATAATGGGTTTAATCTATGAAAGATTTTGGCAAGTAAGAGCTATTCGTAATTTCTCTCTGTAGATTTTAGAGAGAAAATTGCATAAATTTTAAATAGCATAATACAACTGGGTGAGATCCTGCATAATTATAAGCGGAAGCCAGAAACCAGAAGAAAATTGCAGGTATAAATGCAAGAGGAAGAGTTGCTGCTATACTGTAAAGTCAGCTACTGATTTTCTTCCATAAAATGCGTTTTCATTGTATTCCGAAAGACAACTGTTTATTGTAAAATTCAACGACTGAAAATAAGAGTGGAATGGAACCAGAGCACAGGAAATGGCCTAGTATTATTCCCAATAAATGCAGTTATTAACATGAATTTATGGTGAAACACCAAAGTTATATTTCTGCATGTAAAATCAGATGTGAGTTTTTTTCCCATCCCAAGTTCTCATCCCCTGCTGGGTCAGGACTGAGATGCTACCTGATAAAGGAATTTTCCAGATGAATGTTACTTTTAAAAAACACTGAATTGTAATGAATTTCTTACACTAAACTGTTTTATAGACACACACATTATTGATTTATTGTACAATTAATTTAAGTTGGATGTCTCAGAAAATGGAAGGGATTGGCAAACTAAATAATAGGTGCTCTGTAGGCATGGTACTATTATTTATTACATATTGTTATTATTATTATTATTATTATTATTATTATTATTATTATTATTGATGATGATCATCATCATCATCAAATGGTGCCAGTTACTTGAGTGTGTTGGGTACTTGAATGCCAGATACCCACCACAGAACTTTCACTGCATATGCAGCTCGTTATAAGGGAACGGGACCAGTCTTAATCCGCCATGTGTAACGTCACGTTGCTTTTGCTGTGACAGTGCGAGCTGCTGCGAATCGCGTATCATGTCGCATTTTTGGGCTTCCCGAGACCCACTGGCCGATGAGAAACCGGCTAGAGGCGACTGACAGAAATGCGATGGGTGAAAGAGAGAATGCAGTGCATTGCTGAGGTTTGAGAGTGGCGCAGGGCCAGCTCCCACGTCTATAAAGATTGCAGCGGCAGCCTTCACTGTCGCCATGCGAGGAGTGCAGTTGGTGTTCACTGAATATGAGCTTTGAGTTGCCTCAATTGAAGGTCTATCGATTTTTTTATCAGACAGTGAATTTCAGCGACAGTTTGTAAGATGTCTGTTTAAAAAAAATGTTTACAGCACTTTGTAAAAGGCCAAGGAAGATGCGTAGAGTATGAGATGACAGCACTGTAGGGTCACTACTCTGTTTCAGCTATGGCAAGCTATAGAATTTCTTTGTATGTATTATAGGAAGGGATGATTCTTTTCCTCGACACTGTGCCATTGAGTGGCTCGATGTGATGCTGCAGTTGCTGTTTTTAAGGCTGTGCCATTCTTCTGTAGTGGGGAATATCGCACTGAACTCAGACAGTAACAGTGAACCCAGGGCAGAGTAGAGCATTGAGCTGGACGTTTAAAGATGTCTTGAAAGGGTGGTTGAACACTGAATGGTGTGATGAAGGACATCACAGACTCTGGTTCTCCTGCTGTATTTAGCTGAACTTTTACTCTGGAATTACAGCGGATCTAGGGGCCAACTGCTGGTCGAGTTATCCTGAGACCACCGTCCATGGCAGAATTAGCATCGCTGCAAGGTGTCCGACGTGATTTTATGTGAGGTAAGAGATTAAGAAGTGATGTGACCTTTTTAGCTACTGCTTCTAAGTAATGAGGGAAGCACAGAAAGGTCCTTCATTAAAATGAACAGTGTGGCTATTTATCCTGCTCATTTTGTCCGCTTTCGTCAGTTTTGCTCCGCGCCGAGAATTTACAGAGTGCGATGCAGCCATGGTAGTGAATTAGAACATATGCAATTAGTTGAAATCTAATGCATATTTTTCCTAAATAGTGCCAAAGAGCCCAAAGTACACCATAAATAACTGAAAGAACTGGAAGATTCAATCTCTAGCGTAACTGATGTGCATAACTAAACCTAGGAATTAAATCACTACCTGGGCACATGTCTTCCTGGTTGACTTCACAGGAGATAATTATCATCAGAGACCACAGGAGACTGATAGATCCCATTGTGCCGTTTTTGAATGACAGCGGAAGGAGCATAACAGCACACTGCTGATCTCTGTGCAAAATCCGATCCCCGTCGGTGGTGATTTTGTTCTGACTTATGCACCTTTTCACGAGAGACAATTTGCACACCTCTCTTGGCCCAGATGGGCTGCCTCGAGGCGACGGCCATGACTGTCATGATGGAGGAGGGTGCAAACAGAGTAGTACGAGAAGACGAGAAGACCCCCCCCCCCCACCTTGATCATTCAGGATCATCACCAACAGGAATTGTGACCATTATCCTCAGTGTTTATTCTAAATTGTGAGACAACACAGGCACCAGTTTGGCCAGTTTTTTATGGTACGTTGCTTTCAGTGTTAAGAGGCTTGTTGCTGTAAATAGATTCATAGACTTCAGGCAGCGAAGTCCTGGCGTCATCATTCTCGCAATGAATGACATAAGGGAATGGTCCTTTGCGAAAGCACCTGCAGCAATGTAAAAACAAATGTTCAGCGATTTTTTTGCTTGGCCTGATCTGGGAGGTCTTTTTGCGGTCCTGCAAATATTTTGCCCCAAGAAATCAGTATTATTCATTCATCTCTTTTTAGCCAGACAGAATGCCCAAAGCCTCATACAGTTTACATTCAGTCTATGCAAGGATTGGACCTCACTGTACACAGAGGTGGATAGTTCAGGTCCAGAAAGAAAAATCCAGACCAAGATTTTGTTCCAACCTACTGGTTGAATGTTCTGTGACTCTGACTCTTTATACTTATCTGGTTGGCTCAAAGAAATTGTTGGTCTGGATTTTTACTATACACCTCTAGCTGTACATCAGCATAAGACTCAGTGTAAAGCGAGTCAAAATTGGGGTAATCCCCGAACCCACAGTAATACAGCACAATAGCGCCGCCGATGCAAAAAAGATGATTCTGTATCTGTCATCTGGCAGATGGTCAGTGTGCCATTCCTAGCCGCTATCTCAGAAGGTCAGCTGTCTGCCGCATGTCTATCTGGAAATCTAAGTGCTTTTTGATTATATAGAGAAGTCCGGGCCTGCCAGTGCTGTGGACTGACCTGTGCCAGGCTTTCATGAAGACCTTAACAGCAGCAATACTGCGTGCGCAGTGAATGCACCCCAATCTCATTTTACTGCAACATCCATAGTTTTACGAATGATTTTTGCAATTCTGTAGCCATTCCACTGAAAATAGTAATAGTGCAGTAGATTACTCTAGAATTTGAGACATTTCTGTGTCAAGTATATGGGTTGGTGATTGTCTGAAGTGTACCTCCTTTATGATCAAATTTGCACTACAGCTGTGTGGCTTAAGTGTGCAGCATGGTTGAATAATATCATGAATGAATGGCTCCAAAGACAACAAACGCTGAGATGTCATGGCGGGTGCTGGAAATGAGTCAGATCAGCCTAGGTTTCCTCCGTTTAACTCCCACTCTTTATGTTTTATTTATATCTGTGTACAACACAATCCTGTGTATATAGTATCCTTGGGATGTCTGCTTGTTAGCCAAATTCAGGGCATGGCGTTTGTGAAACGGAACATGCCCTGATCACCCGACCTGCCGCCTGGAGTCACTTTCAGAAGCTCCGAGGCCATTTCATTTCCCACGCGGTTCGAAGGAATCCTGGGCTGCCCGTTGTGCGGAGGGATTCTGGGTGTGATTTGTAGGTGGGTGCAATGCTGCCTGGCCCGCTGGGCTCTGCAGAAGCGCGTTGGCTGACCGCGGAACATCGGAGGAGAACCCTGGCGACCCGTTGAGCCCCAGAGCACTATGACGGCTAACATTCTGAGGCCTGGGGAGCCTCGCCGGCCAACGGCGGAGTCCTGGGGGAGCCGGGAGAATCACCTTGGCTGCGGTACAGTAAGACGGTGGGCAGCCAGGACCTGGATTGATCCGGGCCAAAAGTCGGACCGTGCCAGCTCACTCTGAAGGTCAGATGAAACACACGGCATCCCGATTAAGAGCTGAACCAAGGAGAATCAGCAGAAACGGAGCCAGGCTGGGCCAGGCCTGGTGGGGCTGGTCCAACTATATAAACAAACCCTCTGGCTACGTCGTCCCAAGATGAAGAACAGAGGCGGGCGGGATGAAAAACAGTGCATTTCTCATGGATATTTATGTGTTTTTTTTGTTGACAGTGGTATGGGCTCCAGACGCCTGCTAAACACACAGGCCTGCCATCCCCGATCCTCAGATCCGATACAGATAATTACCGCCTAGTGGCTGCATGTCCGCGGGTCCTGCTCGGCGCTCCTCCCGTCAGGATCTGCTGACGCTTGCCGTTCCGCTTCCTTTTCGGGTTCCCAGTCTCTCACACCTGTTTTGTTTATTTATTTATGTTTTTCTTTATTCATTTATTTGAGCTCTATCAGTTAACACGGCTGCCGAATCAAAAGCTGCTTAATTTCAGGTATGCCACTTAGAATGGGGAATAACACGGAGATGAGTCAGTCAGGATCAGGTGTCGAGTTTCCGAAACGTACGCTAGGAATGCGCCCGCGCGTGCCTGTTGTGTGGAGGCGTGGGCTCGCGCGGCTCATCCTGACAGTTTTCTGCGTGCCGATACCGGGCGAGCGCGTCCCTTGTCGAGGCTGGGAGATGCTGGAAGCGTGACTGGTTTTCATCGCCGCCTCAGCCTGAGGTTTCGGGGCTTATCGGCCCGGTGCTAGTCTGTTGTGCGGATGCTTTCTCTGCCGCCCGGGTCCGTTTAAAACCCTCCGCCCTCCCCCCCTCACTCCCATGTTTGTCTTTCCCATCACACCAGGCCTGGCTTCGGGGAAACGGCGTCTTGAAAGCGAAATATTCTGCCCCCCCAAGTGCCAAACAGAGGCAAATATTTTGTTGACTTCAGAGAGCCCGCCTGTCTGCAAAATAGCCTCTTCAGATGAAATGTTTCTCCTGTTACCTGGATTTCTGTGAAACGTGCTGCAAAAATTTAATTCCTTTCATTAGGAAATATCCAGAATGCCCAGTAATGGCAAATATGACCTTGTTAATAAACTGGGGGGTGAGGATAATTCCCCATAACAAATTTGATAATTTTACATCAAGGAATTAATAATATCCACATAATTCACTGCATGTGATTTCTCTGTACAATTGTCTGCATTATAATAAAAACTGTTGCTGTTTATCCTTTCTGATGAACCAACGGACCATAACTTCTGGTATAATTTTTTCTGATTAATTTATCTTTTGAAGTGAGAAATTAGGAATCAGGCATTATAGACACACAGAAACCCAAAATAGGCCCATAACCAGCAGCAAGTCTGTAAGAAAGAAACGGGTTATATTATATAGAAAATCGTACCCGTAAAACTGGACTGCAAAAACAGGAACTTATGCGTACTTTTGCCACAAATGTAGCGTGTGCTGGCCAGTGTGGGTCAGTCATAATTCAGAAGCTGAAAATAAACAGTCCAGCTGTAGTCATTGTTTTTACAGCTGTCAGTCAAGCCGTTGGTAATTACAGGTATTTACAGGAGAGTTACAGCACAATATTACCAGATACTTACTGTGCACATAATGAAATGGCTGACAAACATACTGGGTGTGGGAAAAAGAAAAAGACGACTAATTTTGGATTTTACTGGAGGTCATCATGTTGGAGAATCAGCGCTGTTTTTTTTCCTTTAATTATAAGGCAGGACTAATAAGCTGACGTTAGACTGACATTAGAAGAAGCTGCAAGTTCTTTTAAAAATTATTTTTATTTCATTTGTGGCATTGTGTAAAGGAGGTGGTATTTAAATAAAAATTGGATGAAGAGTTTTCATAGCTGAAGGGTTTCCTCAAAGGAAGGCTTTGATCCATGCATTGTGGGAAAGCTTATCAGCTTCGTTTGAGGTGGGCCCCAGACCTAGCAAAAAGATAAACATCCCAGAAAAGGAGGTATAGTTATGTGAGCTAATATTGTATTCATATATTCAGTCAGTAGAAAACAAAACTGCAAATTCCTATATATAATATAAATAATGTGAAGCAATATTAGTGTTGGTTGTATATGAAGATTTCATATTTCACAAAAAGTAGCTGACCTCACAGATGTTCCCAGACCACAGTCTTCTGGAAGCGTCAGGCGTTTGTCACCTTTCCCATATTATAGTGACGCCTTTTTGTGATTTTCCCACTCGTACGCCTCGTCACGGAAGCTAAAATGGGGGTGAGGTATGTGCAGTGATAATCGGACACTATAGAATTGTGGGAATAATTACTATCATCTGAGAGAAATGTCCAGATTCACAGCCCATGGTGATAAATGGCCACAGTCTGCAGGGGGGCTTAGCGCATCCGTCCCAGGGACGCTGAGAGACAGTGCCCCGCAGCTGTTCCTGCATCCCAGCAGGGGGTTTTTGTTTCAGTGTGCTTTGATTAGACGAATATTCCGGAATTGATACCGTAGCGAGGAGTGTAGATGGGAAGGCCAACGTGGAAAGTGAACTTCATTAACAAGCTTGGCACTGAGTACTCAACTGGTGGGATGAAACAAAATCTCGGTCTGGATTTGTATTTTCTGAAGACGAACTTTCCGCCTCTGGTCACAACAACAATGAATGTTGCTCCTTCAGATTAGTGTCTCCCTACCTGATAGTCAGGGACCCCCAGACGGTCCATGTTTTTGCTTCCTCCCAGCTCCCTGAGAGACGGTACAAATTTTTGCAAAAGTGAGGACCGGTTTGCTTTTAGACTGTGGTTACAGTGCGTTCCTGAAGACTGGTTCACGCTTCTCTGCACGTGTACTAGCGGATGTGTCTGCTCCAATGCTTATGACGCCTTTGACGTTATTGTTTGATGTCTCCGCGGAGGAACACCTACTGCATTCCAAATTTGCGTCCGCGCAGCTCTGGACCCACTGCTCATGATTGATTTGCTAATATCCACTTTAAATTCCAACATGGATGCTTTTGACGAGCATTGGGGCAGTTTGCAAGCCCTACAGACAATTTACAAGGTAAAAGTGTTACATACTGTACATGTAAATGCATGTATGTGTGAGTGCAGTCTTGTCTCGAATTGAAAATCTCACGCTATCCAGCTGACCAAAGTTGGCAACCCTGTAAGCTGGCTCTCTGAGTTTGTAAATCATAGAGAAACGGACACAGACCTCACTGCTGTGTGGTGTGCGTGCAGGGAATATGAGAATAACAATTCATATTATTAATTAAAAATATAAATACAGCACGTTGTGAGCGTGTGCAAAGTACGCGGCTTGACCTTTACATTCGAAGCCAAGCCCACCATTTCTGTAGGACCAGTGAACCTCCATTACAGATGGGCAGCAGCATTATGGGGAACTTTGCTACTGTCCAGTTCCAGTAGAGCACCGTGAGCTGAGTCACCTCACACCGGGACATTTCTTGTTTATTCAGGGTTGCAATATCTGTACAGACCTGGATGCTCTATTTATCCAAGGTGTTTGTCACGGCTCCTCCATCTATTTGGGGAGCTGGTGCTTATGAAATACAAGCAGTCAGACATGGAGGCTAAACACAGACATCTTCCTAGCAGCAGTCTTTTGGGATGATACTCATCTCTTAGGTTCTTGCTACATCCAAAAGGCATGTGTTCCTATCTTCCCTGGTGCCTAGAACCAGCATGTTTTATTAAAGTAAACTGTACTAAACTTTTTTTTGCAGGAAAAGTAACCACACACCACCTTTCTAGATGAGCTCCTTGCATTCCTCTGTAAGGACACTGTTAACCCTCAACTTCTCACTATTGACTCTTGAAACTCTCAATTTCTCAAGTAACGACGATGCAGACCCTCCATTTTTTTGCGGAAAATGCTACGTGTCATATTCGGCATCTCAGCAAGGGGTCTGTGAAAGAATAATCGGTCTGGCAAGAGAGGGTCCTTTCTGCTTTACGAGTGGCTCATTTGTACACAGTGTGCAGATTTTTGTCACAATGCAAAATGTGTTGTCCTGGCAACCAGCAGCGCACTTATGTGCCTGCATGTATGCGGGAGCTAGTGATGTTTCCATCCTTAAACACCAATTCCAGGCTGATTGTAACCCAGTGTTTATGGAAGTAATTCAGGTTAAGTATCTTGTTCTGGGGGTATGCAGAGACACCCCTTTGAGATGTTATATTACAGTACGCATAATTTGCTTTGGACGCGATGGAAATGCAGGTTGGTTTTCCTCAAACTGCTGTTGGCGTGCAGAAAACTTCCTGATGGACACTAGCCTAGGGCAGAGACGTATCACTGCATAATTCGCAGCTCAACACAGTTTTCAAGTGAGCGTAGTGATATACAGGCTTCATTCAGCGAGAATTCGTTTCGTGGGCCCGGTCACTGAATTTGTGGCAGACCGTAAACAGTTTATCCTGAAATTCCATCACCCTGGCTTAACTCTGGAAAGAAAGAACAACTTATTCTATGGCTTATTTCTTTTTCAAGGACACTGACAGCCGCTTGTGCCTCTTAAATGTCCCGAATTACTTTATGTTGCTTGATGTTGCTCTTAACAGCTCAAGACCTTAACACCCTAATTTTCCACCAGCACACGGCTGAGAGCTTGACAGTAATGGCTGTTTAGACATATTTACAGTTCTTCTAGGGTCAGATGGTGTCCTTGTATTGTATGAACTGTGTCATAACTTTTCAATGCCACATATAAAATCCAAGCATCTGTCCCACGTCTCCTCTCACCGGTGTCCTTTGCTCTCGGCTTAGTGTTGAAGGTCTAGGTGTTTTCCTACAAAACGTCTAAAATTCTGAAGGTCCACACCCCTTTACAGATTTTTTTAGGAATGTGAAGGTGGCCTGGACCTTTCACAGCCGGAGGAGTCTGCTATTCAAGACAAGGCTCTGCTTCCTCAATCGCTGGAGCTCCTTGTTTGCACTGAGTTCCATACAGCCCCTGGGCTCTATTACCTTTTGGTTCTGTTATGTTATTTTCATAGTTTATTTACTTGACTTCTAAAACAAAGTGTGAATAACATGCATGTATGCCAGAGGTGAGAGGGAAGGCCAGAGTCCCTCACCTGCAGTCATATTAATAAACATAAAGTCAAAATAGTTCTGATGTAGCATTATGTCACCCATGACCCCGACGGGGATAAGCGGGTAGAAGGTTGATGGATGGATGGATGGATGGATGGAATATTCCCTTTATGGTGCAGATGGCTGCAGCATGCTCCTGAGTTTCTGTGCCTGTAGTCAGTATAGGTGTGAAGCCCCAGGAGTTATTGATTGTCTCATCTTTTGACCTGTAGACGCTGTAAGGAGGATATTTTTTACTTCTGCTGCACCAAGTGCTTTCAGAGAGTGCTGGTTTTCAGCAGTTGCTCAGTTACGTTCTCCCCTTTCCTCCTCTCCCCTTCTCTCCTCTTCTCCCCTCTCAACTTCTCTCCCCTCCTATTCCTTTTTCTCCTTTCCCCTTCTCTCCTCGCTCATCCTCACTTCCTCTCCCCTCTGCCCTCCCCTCCTGTTCCATTTTCTCCACACTTCTCCTCTTCTCTCTCTCCTCTACTATCCTCTCCTCTCCATTTCACTACTTCCCCTTCTTCTCTCTGCCCTCACCTCCTCTCCCCTTCTCTTCCTTCCTCTCCTCTCCCCTAATCTCCTCTCCCCTTCTCTCTCCTCCTCTCCCTCTCTGTCATCTCCTCTCCTTGCTTGTGATTAGCAATAGGCTACACCAGCACACTGTATCAGAACCTTTCAACTCTGGCAGTCAGACAGGGGCAATCAAGCAGCTATCAAGAGAGATGGAGAAGCTTCCATCAACACCAGCAATCACTGATTAATGAACACAGCATTTGTGGTCCAACATTGGACTGAACAGCAACACTCATGGGTAATTAAAGCAATAAATCAAGAGTTCCTTCACTCGTGTCAGCTGTGCACATGGGTAGGTATTTAGGTTACTACACAGATGAACAATTTCTCCACATGGTAGATAGCAACCACCAGAAACAATGTCAAGGTACCTCTTGCCTGCCTTTGCATTGAATGTTGGAGGTAAGAGCTCCCCAGGCTGAGAGGTATGGCCAGATGTAGCTCAGATTAAGCACCATTGCAAGCTTAACGGATTGTTCCATGTTCTTGGTAAGTCTGCCTAAGGTTTAATAGAGTCGTATTGATCTTCAGGGGTGTACAAGCAAATGAAATGCAACCTCTGCAAAATGAAGGATGTCGGTTACAGATCATGCGGTGCGTGCAGGATTTCCTCTTTGTTTTTTATGCATCATGCAATGTTTACATTCTGTCAGCCCCTTGCAGCAAATGCGACCACTGCACAGCACAGTTATTAGTATAATGTGCTGTAGGTGTAGAGATGCATTACTGTTGCTAGCTTGTTGCTACATTAAATATGCCGTTATGGTGGTACATTATGGTGGCTGCTTTATTGGTAGTTTTAATGTACTCGTATATAGTTTTTTTCTTATTCAACAGACACTTTTATATGTAATTGAGAGAGCAATAGGGGGTTAAGGGCCTAAAAGTGAAATCTGCTGACCACTTAAACTGACTTAAACCGGCAACCTTCTGATTGCAGATACAGAATCCGAGCCTAAAGCCCCAAATACTACCCCTGCCGCTGAGGCTGGTATATGATCAGAGGCTTTGGGTGGAAATTGCGACAGAGTTGTGGCATGTTTGGCCGCAGCGTTTCCGGGAACAAAGGAAATTCTTAGTGGCATATAAAAGTGTTTGCCCTCTTCGGTGACGTTTGTGGCGATTCTAATACATCTACCTGTAAAAACACTATTTCCTCAAGGTTGTTTTTGCTCTTTGCTTTTTGTTTTTCTCCCCCCTCATGAAGGAAGAAACCCTCTGAGGTTGATTAAAAATAAGCCCTACAGGTTGAGTTAAAGGGGAGGCCCTTCCTGGGGGAGGGGGGACAAAGAATGCCTTTTATTTCCAAGGACAGAGGGCCGTCTTTGTACATATCTGCTGAGCTTCTGAAGAGAAAGAGAGTCTTTCTTTTCTGGTTCACCAATCCATTTATATTTCTGACCAGGGGGACAGTTCGCTTTGTTTTTGCTGCCTGTTACATTCATATTAATGACATGTCCAGGTGTTTCTGCTTTTTGTTTTGTTTTATTTCTGTCTGTCTGTTTTAAATGCCCAGCCTTAAACGCTGCAAGTATCTAAAGTGCAGTATCACATGTTACAGATGTTGCCAGTGCTACAGATCCTTATTTTTGCCAATAAATGCGACGCAGTTTCATCTTCTCGTAAGGTTACCGACGCTGAGCCCTTTCACTTCACGGCGGATAATTAATTACCCTGATCAGGTCTCTCCATGGCGGTCAGAATTAACCACAGATCAAGTAGCAGCAGTGATTTTATTTCTATTGTTTGTGGAATAATTAGAATGTGTTGGCTATTGTTTGTGTTTTGGAGTGGCGATAGCCAGGGTTTATGGGAAAGCCGGGCTCTCTTGGAGGAGGGAGCAGGAACAGCACCAGCGATGGCACTCTTGCTTCTGCTTGATGCTTTTGTCCAAGAGCAATATGAATTAAACAGTGTTTCTGAATCCAGTCCTCAGGGACCCACAGCTGATCCATGTTTTTGCTCCCTCCGAACTCCCTGTCAGCCGGGAGGGAGTAAAAACATGGACCATCCATGGGTTCCCAAGGATTGGATTGGGAAACATTGACTTAAAGCAATTGACTGCCCGCCAGCAGTGTTTCATTGCCTCTGGAGATGCCCTCATGCCGAGGTCTTGATGGAATTTCCTTCTATCTCACTGATGAGCAGTATCGAAAAGAGTCCTCTGTCCCGTCGCTATGCTCCACCAGGTCTTACCATGCTTAGCTTAATGTCTTGGCCACAAAGCATTGGGCCCCTTGGTCTTGGCTGCCTGCGGTTGTTATTCAGCCCGATTTCACTGCAGGCCTTTTTGAAATAGCTTAATGACCTTGTGTTTGTCGGTAACTTCGAGGGAGGTCGGGGCCGGCTCTTCAGAGCGGAGCGCCCTTTCAGTCGGGGAATGTCATGCTTTTTTGTTGTTTTATCTTCCTTCCGTTTTCCCTTGACAGTCATGCTGTTGACTGAGGAAGGCTTGGGCTGTGTTCCCTAATTGGGAAATATCCCTTTTCCCCTGCAGCCACATTAATCATTAGGTAAATGCTCGGGGAAGAGAAGGCCTCGTGGGCGGTGTGGAGTTGTCTTTTGCGAAGGACTGTATGCGTCCTGGGCGCATGAAACCCAACGCGGCAATGAGAAGTCGATACGACCAACAGCACAGTTTCGAACAGCGTGAATCTCTTTGACCCATTCGCTCCCAAAACGTTCCTTTTGTTAGTTTTATTTGGGCTTTTTTCATGTGGTTAAGTTGTGGTTTTATGTGCAGAACGGCAGCACGTCATAAATCTGTTTTTATGGCTCCGAGGAGGCGTGTTTGGTACGGACAGACGAGACTTATGGGACTTTTACCGAGAGAAGCTTAAGGGCCAGAAACACAGAGTGCACAGAAACTATTCTGAGAAGAGGAAGGATGTTATGGAGGTAATGCTGTGAACAAAGACGAGGCAGTCTGAATGAAGAGTGGATTCTGACAGGAGAATGCAGAGGCGCTGCCATAGACCCGCACTGTGCTCTGCCTTAATGATGGTCAGGCTGTTTTTTTCACCAGCACACAGCTTCTCAGATTGTTACCCAGACCTGTCGGCGGAAGCAAAGCATTGTGGTATACGGTGATGTCAAAGCCTCATGTCACCGTCTGCTACAGGATTCCAGGCAATCCTGATATTAATCCCACGGAGCAGCGGTGATATTTTCAGATCTTCCGCCCGCATTTGCCGACGTTGACGCCAAGCTTCTCGGCGGAGCAGTATAACAACCAAGAGCTCTCCTTGTCTGACTTTGTCGAAAGCTCCCCCAGAGAAGGCAAGCAATATGTCTTTCCATCCCGGCCTCTGCGTCCGCGCCGTGCCCTTCTTATGAACTGGAGAGGACTGAGTCTCCTACTTCAGCTCCAAATCCAGCTGGGGACGCTGAAGCAGACACTGAACGATTTGCTTAGCGCAGATGTTGTGACATCCATGCTCTCGGTTTGAGAATCCCATACACTACCACAGTCCTGGTTTGGGGCTGCATTCCCGAAAAAACGTTATAGTGCTGCGATCATCGTAACATCAGGAAGAGGCAGGTCTTAAGATCCTAGCAACTAGAGCTGCCCAGTGTGGCATGTGCGCAATAATCACCAGGGTGTAAACGTTTGTCTGGATGCCAGTTTTTCTGTACTATACAGATATTTGCTTACAATTTGGTAAGCAGATTACTACACCTCAAGTATTAATGAGACGCATATTGTGATACCCAAAACA